>CM040761.1:19918744-20238744 GCA_022829145.1 Albula goreensis | reverse complement strand
GCGTGTATGTGTGTGTGTCTGTGTGTGTGTGTGTGTGTGTGTGTGCGTGAGTGTGTGTGTGTGTGTGTGTGTGCGTGTGTGCATGAGTGTGAGTGTGTGTGTGTGCGTGTGTGTGTGTGTGGAGGGGGGATAGAGGTGAACCTGGATTGATGAAGCTTGTGTTTAAAGCTGCCCCTGTGCACTGATACATGGATAATCCTACCCTTAAACGTTAGAAATTAAAGACACAAAACCGACTTCACATTTTCCGCCTACGCTGCTGATGAGGGGATGCAGAACCATCTCATTTCAAACTTTTGTTCGAAACGATTTTATTTCTGTTGGTGATGTTACCCATTTAGGAAAAGTGGATGATACAATGAATGTTTAAATGTGCAACTGTGTGATCACAGGAGACTGAGAGCAAGAGAATGAGATGAAGAGAGAGAGAGAAAAGAGAAACCAAAGGGGCAGGAGGGTGAGAGAAAGAGAAAGGAGAGTTCATTTTCCTTCAATAATTACTGTATAATTATATATCCAAATGCACAGGGTGGAACCCTGTTGCCATGACTCCCCCAGGAGTGATGCTGTCAGCCCCATATTACAGGAGCGAAAGGCTGACCTGTTCATTTCATTTACCCAACGACTCCTTCGCTTTCTCTGCTCTCTTTTTCCTTAATCATTTTCCCTTCCTAGTCATTTCGTTTTGTTCAGGGTTCCTGGCCCCAGAGGGAGGCAACACAGCAGGTTCCCCGACTCTCTGAATCCACACCAGCGTATCTCTAAAACACAGCAGGTCAGCCGCGTCATGGGGTGATCAGGTGTGTGTTTGTTTGTGTGAGTGTGAGTGTGTGTGTGTGTGTGTGTGTGCATGTTTGTGTGTGAGTGTGTGAATTTTGAGTGGCCGGGCCCCAGCGGGCACCTAGACTGTTTTCTGAGTCACTCCAATCAGCCCAACCCAACCAGAACCAGAACCCGCGGGGCTATAATCCTCTCCTGGCAGCGTGCTGGGCTCTGCTGTAACCCCAGTCCGAACCGTGTTCCTGCCGGAGCTCAGGAGAGGACGGTGTGACTCTCTCCAGAGAACACGGGGACGGCAGGTCCAACGGGTCTGTCGGGTGCGATGGGTGAAGAGCGGAACGCTCACCCTCCCCTCCCACCTCCAGCAGACCGGGGTGACTCACTGCTTCATTAGCGCGGAGGGCTGCACGTCTGGTGTCTGTTCTCCATAAGGTGCTCTGGGACCCTGGCTTCACATCCAGGGAGAGCCGATTTAAATAGCTCTCCTGTGAGTGACGTCAAGCAGGTGCATTCAAGATTTCCATGGAGAGAATCAAGCCACATTTTAGCTGAACCCTATAGCTGAGCCAGAATCTTATTCATAGTAAAATGTTCACTCACTGATTAACTGAACAGGGATCAGCTGCACTCTATCCGAGTAAAATGGGCTTCATCAGAATGGATTTAACACTGCGGGCATTTCAGAGTAGTGTTACTATGACTTAGCTCAAGACACTGAATATCTTTATATATGGATTCTGCACCCTCAGAGATAGTGGGGGAGGGAAGGGAGGGGGTGTATACGTGTGTGGTCATGTGATTGTATTCTGCACAGGGGCTTAAAACACTCTGAGGACTCCACAACATGGATGACAGCCTCAGACAATGACAGTGGGACTGGATACAAACAGAGTATATGCAGCATCCAGGAAGGTGGTTCTAGAGGTCAAATGGATATACAGTCATATATATTCATTATCTCATACAACTTGTAACCCTTCCTGAGACAGGCATTGGAACCACATGGCATTCATTCTATTGGCTGTAATTTTAGGAGTCCAGCCAATCAGATCTTTACTGGGGACACTCTGTTTACTGCTGTTGCCTGCTTGCTTGTTCAGGGCTACAAGGAGCAATGAAGCAGATCCTCTAAGCAGTGAAGCAACAGGGGAAAGAGGATGCTGAGATTCACTGAAATTATATAACTGATGTCTGATATGAACAAGATAAACATCACTATGACCATAATGTTTCTAATATGCACAGATGTTATTGCATTATCGCCAAAGTTTCCGAAAAATATGGACAGGAAAAATGTATTGATTGGATCATGGAAACCCAAATCTTTACAATTTTTTACTCAAAAATGTAAGTGCCATAAAGTGCCTTTGAAATTTGAATTTGAATTTGAATTTGAATTTTGAATTTTCAAATTCAAAATATTTTAGCATCGGTTTAGCTGTTCATTTTTGCAATGTGGACCATCTACTAAACTGAGAATTAATTTCCGGTCACTATGGATGCACGTTCTGTGTGTGACTCACATCACAGGGTAGAAGTGGGGTGCTATGTGTGATCCCCCAATAACTTAAGAACTTAAAGGTGTAACCCACTGACACTCACCTCCGATCAGCATGGTGCAAATGGAGAAGATCTTCTCTGAGTCAGTGTTGGCAGAGACGTTGCCGAAGCCCACGCTGGTCAAACTGCTCAGGGCGAAGTAGAGTGAAGTCACATAGGAGCTGCGGACCGAGGGTCCGCCTGCCAGTTCCACCCCCGACCCGTTCATCAGGCCAGTGCCAGAGACGACCGTGCCTCCTGCCCCCAGTCCCACCCCCGTCCCGTTCCACTGGCTGGAGTTCCAGGTGTCCCGACCCTGCAGCTCTGCTCCGGATGCATTCCATTGGCTGCCATTGGCTGCCACTCCATCCATGGCTATCGGGTGCAGCGAATCAGAGGCTCCAATCAGAGAGGTTAAAGGGGACAGGAAGTAGGGGGTGTCCAGGCGCTTTGCAAGCTCATGCAGCCAGCCTAAGAGATGCAGAAAAACATGGATTCAACACTAACAACGTACAGAGGTCAGAATGGCAGAGAAATAAATCACTCCACTGGTCTAAGTGAGAGAACATTAGTCTATTATCCTGGGTGGAACACAGCTGCTGTACAATTAAATATTGGATCAGTCAAATCCCTTCAATGCAGTCCACCTGCATAGAATAAGCACTATGATTAACAAGTCTCCTCAGGAGGGAGCAAGAAGCCATGTTAATAAACATTATCATTATATTTGTCACACCTCAGCTATTTCCTAATTAGCATCTCATTAATGTGGCTATTCATTTAGATATTGTATGGGTAGTCCACAGCCATTATGGGTGCCTTTGTGTGTCAGTATATGTGACTTCTGAGTGTGTGTGCGTGTGCATGTGTGTGTGTGCGTAGGCGTGTGTGCACTCACAAATATGTGATATATGTATGAACACACACACACACACACACACACACACACATCCCATTGGCAGGTGTATTATGCATTGGTATAGTGGGGGTGAGTGCTTTTGGGACTGTATTTTCTCTGATCCAGCAACATTTTTCACTTTAGCTCCAATTTAAACACATTCCTGTTCTTCTGTCTGATCAAGCTGTCACCTCACTCCCAACAGCACTCTGTAGCATAACTGCCTCTCATAAATGCTGATCAGTTGCTATCCATGGTACTGAATCTCCTCAGTTCAGCTTGTGACCCTGACTGCGCAGCATCCCGCCGCTGTCCTGGGTCCTGAACTCCAGCGAAACACATCCGCATAGACAAGCAGAGCACAGCAACTTCCAGGAATGGAAAGCATTCAGATCCGAGGACTTTAATTGCACTCTATTTCACCGCTCTCAGCTCACTGGCCTTTAATTTTAATGCAGAGAAGGCAACCCTTCCGTCACATCATTTGAGCAAAGAAAGTGATATTCAAATATGTGTGATCTTTTTCTATGAGGTCAGGCCGGAGCACAAGTATATTTTTTCAGTTGCTGCTGGTGGGAACTGTGGCAGACAGGACTGAGGGAGAGACAGATGAAGAGATCGAGGGAAGAGGCGTGCGAGCAAGACAGGGTGATGGAGGGGACAGGAAGTTTGGCAACCGATAGCGTTCAAACACACAGCAGAGGTCTGAAGCGTCTGAGATATTTGAAGTCCTGATTAGTTAAATCACTCACAAGAAAATGGCGAGATCCTACAGTGAACTGTCCGATCTCCACAGCAAGCCGAATTAAGTCCTGCAGTTTTACAAAACGCCTGTTGTAACCTGGTGTGCATTGTGAGACATGGTTCTAAGGTGACTGGAGCCAGTTTGATCCTGCTCAGAAAAATGACTTCCTGAGACCTCCAGCCACAGAGAGAGTATCAAAGGGGAGCTAACCTAACAATGTAAGCTGGCTGAAATCAGTGCTCCCGGGAGTGAGCTTGTGAATGTGGTCTGTGTGTGCGTGCATACACACACACTGCAGTATCCTATCAACTTCATCTGGCTTACTAATTGCATAAGCTTGCTCCCTGTATCTTTTCACATCACAAAAAAAAAAAAAAAAACAGATGTTTACCAAGCTCTAATGCTTTGTCTTGTTTTCCGGGTGTGATGAGGTAGGAAGGCATAAGTGACACTTACTGTGGGAAGGTTAGCAATGCAATGGAACACTGAACAGCAATGCCTGTGCTATGGCAACTCAGCTACTCTGTCACCTTGGCCTGTACGCTTGGATAAGTGTTTATCTTTTGGAAATGGGACAAAACTCCCTCTATTATAGTTTAAAGGTACTTGTGCTCCCTATTATCCTTTAAAGATTCAATGATACTCTGAATTTTAAATGTCCAAACGCATTCCAGCCTGTACACTTGGCTTCGCGTTTATTTATTTTTTGGCAATGGGACAAAAACACCCTCTATTACACTTTACAGGTACCTGTGCTCTCAGTTATCCTTTAAGGATGCAATGGTACCCTGAATATTTAATGTCCAGACAACCCACTTTTAACCATTTCCGAAATTTCCAATGGAGACTACTTTTCTGAGATTCATCTGTTTGTGTGTGTGTGTGTGTGTGTGTGTGTGTGTGTGTGTTTATATGCTATAATTGGCTTAGGGACATCACAATGGATTAGTAAATTCTCTGCTGTAGAGGGAAATTACACTGGATATACCACGGGGATCCATCTAGAAAACCAATCTCAGCACCCTTTATTTTTGTTTGTGTGTCCTTATTCATATCCAGAAATATTCTGCTGCCAAACATAATTATCACAAAATTAATTTAAATTATCAAAGAGGATGTCAAAGTTTCATGCCTCGGTGTTCACAGTGTTAAATCTGCTCAGGTATTTGAGAACTGAACAAAATTTCGAGAGGAGATACACAGATTCCGTGACAGAGGAAATGAAATGCAGAATCGAGAATCCGTTCCGAATTTCATCACGACACACATTGTTCTGGGCACCCCTTGGACATTCCCCCTAAGGGAAACTCCTACGAGGCTTTTCAGAAGCAGTGCCTAAATTGGTCATACTCTCATGGAAAAATATATCGACTCGATTCAGGAGCTAACTCAACTAACAGATAACATTCTCTCAATTCCACAACTTTTTTTTGCTGCATAGCACTTTTCTTATATTACTGTCACTGATATTGCAGTCAGACTGAGAATGTCTGAAAATCTAACTTGGGTAATAAGCTTCTATATGCTTGAAAATTCAGAAAAGCAATTATTGAGCTCAGTATATATTTCTGCTGATGTATATTTGTCAATTTTATTGTGTCTGTTATTTGAGCATGGTTAACTGTCTGTACAAATCAAGCAAAGCAAGCTAATCACAAAACAGCTGCCAGATGCTAGCCATAGCAACCATTTGCATTTGCTCTACCATATGCAGTTGACATAAAATAAAAAGTACACCACATCAACATCAATACACCAAAGGAATGAATTACATTAATTTTAGATTGTATAGGAATCAGAAACAACTGGGGGAAATTTCCATTCCGGTAATTGTTTCCATAAAGAAAACATTGCCTGACAAAGCACAGAGACACTGCTTGCTAATTGGCTTCGGTTCTACGGTCAGGGGACGCTGGGACAGCCGAGCTTGGGGTGAGGACTGGCGTGTACATGGTTGGCTGCTGCCAAATTGCGGGGCACTTAACAGAGCTGGCGTCTCTAAACGCACACAATCTATCAGTGTTTTCTGCTGCTGGGGAGCTTAACCATATGCGTGATGAAAGTTTGAACAGCACCTTGTTTTATTAAGGTGATTTGACACCGCAACTGTCAGTCGACCTCCCATTAGGCTGAAGACTGAACTCATTAGTGTCCGACATGTGGGGGACTCAGTCTTTTCATCAATACCTCTCAGAGGCCCTAGGGGGGATTCAGAACTGACAGAGATTCAGAGCAGAAACATCGCAGGCAGGATTAGAACTGAGAGAGAGGGAGTGGGGGGAGGGAAGTGAGAGAAAGAGTGAGAGAGAACCGTCCTGTATCTCTGTAAGGTTCTACCATGCTGTGTGTACTGTGTATTGGGGTTTCTAAAGCTAGCAGAATAACCCCTTTTTTTTTTTTTTTTTTTTTTAGAAATGTCGGATTATTTTAGGGGATCAAAGACATGACAAGATCTGCAAAACTCTATCGTGGTCCTGAAGCTACTTTCAGATGGCTTTGCAGCTGTCAGCCTCTCAAAAAACTGCAAAGTAGTCACAAAACCCATAATCTCCACCTGAGGTGTATATTGATGGAGAGTTATAAAAGGGTGAATGTACAGTGGCCCCATGAAACTTATCAACTAGGGTACGCTACATTGCCTTCTCTATCTTGATCTCTTCCTCTCCTCCTCCACTCTAAAACCCTGTTCCCTCCATCACCCCCTTTCCCTGCTCTTCCCCCTGCTTCCCCCCCTTACCGCAGTCAGCACCCAACCCCCCCCGGCCTGGCTGTGCTGCTGTGAACAGATGGTAGGGGATGTTGGCCACGGCCCCTTTTCTGCAGCCGAGGCTAATGAGGGGAGCGATGAGGGGGTGGAACACTGTGGGTCTCTTCCAATATCATCATGTCTTTTACATGGTAGGCACAGTAGAAGGTGGGAGAGGAGCTCAGTATGACACTGCCTGAACTGGGGGCCGTTACCCAGCATGCCGAGGGAAAAGGAGGGATGTTGATGTTTCACAGTGTGTGAGGTGAGGCGCTTCAGTCTGGTCTCATTGAATTAACAAAATATTATCCATCTGGCCCTTTATCAGCTCATTGTACGATCAAACCTACCGTACTGAAGCTGGCCACAAGGCACTCTCACATTGTTTTTAAGTGAGGAAGTATATTAGCATTACATTATTCCCATGTCAACTTAATTACCATTATTTTAAAAAATGATATTGAACTAAATATGTCTGCCTTTTGGAAGAAGTTCTATTATCTAAAAAAATTACTATGTTTCATTACTGTCTGGGAATGTACTGGTATGAGTGAGCTCAAGGCCATATTATTTTAAAAATCTACAAAAATCTTTGTTATGGATGAATTCCAGAGTGGTGCACCGCACGGTTATTTTATGTTTCTGCTTTTTCTTTTCTATGAAAGGAAAGGTATGGGGTGGGGTGGATCTGGTAAGAGCTGGGGGAAATGGGGGGCGGACGTGCACTGACCGATGTCCCACGTCCCGGGGCTGTTGCTCTCAATCTCGCGGCGGCCGATGAAGTACCAGACGCAGGCCATCCAGTGGGCGAGCAGCGCAAACATGGACATGAGGAGGGTGAGCACCACGGCGCTGTACTGCGAGTAGCGCTCCAACTTCTGCAGCAGCCGGAGCAGCCGGAGCAGCCGCACCGTCTTCAGCAGGTGCACGCCGAAGTACTGCCGGGACAGGTCAGGGGTCAAGGGTCAGGGGTCAGAGGTTGACCAGTTAAAGGGCCTTAAGAGAATCATGCTGTCTCATGAGAACATGAGATTTATGGTCTCTCTTGATTCCAGACTCCAATGTTGGTCCCCACACAGCTTATCTTAGGCATACCACATTACATCTACATTTACATGTGAGAATCTAGCAGATCCTTATACAGGCTTACTGTATACAGTCCTTCCTATTGAATTGCACTGCACATTCCCAATGCAGGGCGTCTTACACTCTGCTCTGCCCCACAGAAACAGGGAAGGAAAGGAAACCATTAGGCTGGTCTGTGACAACAGAAGAAGTTTGCTGAATGCATTGCACCTTTACTGATCCGCCTTCCATTGGCCATTAACTTTGTGTGAGCTTTCATCTCAGCACTTTCCCTGGGGTTCGACTTTGTGTTCCTACTGACTATATTAATAATATTGTAATAATACTAAAAAATCAGTACTTACCATTGTTTCACTGGAAAAAACCCATAGGAAATTAGTGAAATTAAAAAACCCATCATTGATTAGGTATACCAATATTGTGTCTACAGGTCATTCTGTAACAATTGACATTTTTGTACAATGGTTTTCATTAACTAAAAGCCCCAAAGCACATACAATTACATGTTAAAGGGACTTGATATCGACAAGCTGTATTGTCTTTTTGCAGGAGCCATACAAACTGGCTAATTTAAGGCACGTTTCTCCAATCATATTTAACTCTAACATGACATTGCCTTTGTAAACAAATCAATGAAATAGCAGGGGTGTGTATTGACTCGATCGTGAATGAAAACCCCTCTGGATTTGTAGTGAGCTGGAAGGACTGTGTCCATTTCCAGAGGAGCGTCATTGCTGAACCGAGTGTGTAATGGGCCCCATCCCTCAGCCTCCATCGGTTATCGATTATGTCAACCAGGGCGGGCTTCAACGGCCCCCCGCGGGGTGGGGGGGTAACACTCACCACACTGACATTGAAGGCGTACAGCAGGTCGAAGGGTAGCGCGGCGATCAGGTCTACAAACAGCCAGGTGGTAGCGTAGTGGACGCAGATGGAGCGGGCATCGTACACCACCTGGCCTGACGTGCTCACGTAAGTCGTGCGGAAGTTGAGCACGATGTCTGTGGTGGTTTTGGGGGGGGGGGATTATGAGAACAACCACTGTGTCAGCGCAGTCACCTTTCATTTTTCACTGGTCTCATTTTAACTCCTATGAAGAATTCATCAACACATATAATGAACAGCTTATCCATCATTTTCAAAAGGCGCATGAGGCCATTATATGAGAGAAAAATACAAAAGAAAAGCATTTCTTTCGCAGTACTGAGGTCTTGTAATAATTCCATTTATGCATCAAGTACTTTTTTGTACAAATTCTTGTTTTTTAAAGCTATGAACAAGAGCCAAAAAGATAACAGAGAGATAACTGTGAGATTAAGTCTTTCGAGCAAAAACTTTCTTTAGTGCTCTTTTTTCCTGGAACGGGTCATTTCCTTTGAAAACCCTTTTTTACTTTGTTAAACTTTCCTTCTGATCATTTTTCACAGAACAGTCTTATATTCCATTTAAACGTGATCTTATATGACATCTGAACAAGATCTCTTTGTTAAAAGCACATCAATTCCATGCAAAAGGGTACATGAGGACCCAGATTTGAAAATCATGGTGTCATATCAAATTGCTGTCAAATGGAAGCTGAAAGTCTACATTTCCAGGATATGAGGTCAGAAATACCCTTTCAGTCAATCTGACACATAAAATTAATCTAACACACAGGCAAGATTGCAAGTTAATGTTATAGAGGATCAAAGTACCTTAATGAGCACATGTACTATATATATATTTTTACCCCAGTGTTCTTTCTCATTTCCCCTTTTTCCGCCTGAATTGAACTATATAATCAGCTGTAACACAAATCGCTCCCAGGCTCAGGATTCCCGTGGCAACCAGCCTTTGCCATGATTCACATGGTGCCACGCCTTCATCCGAGCATCACCGAAGATCTCCTCCAGAAACAAGTGCTGCTTGATAACCGCTAATAAGCAGAATTTATAATGAACTATTTTCATCTTTGTCATAATACATATTAAAAATGTAACTTAACTGTCATTCATTTTTATTTCATAAGCACAGACTGTATTTACAATGTAGAACTGGCTGTAAGTGGAATCATTATGATTTGACAGCTTGCAGCGACTAGCTTGTACGTGATCACTTTTGCTCAGCAGTGACGGTAGGCTAAGCGGTAGCGCAGGATGAGAGGTTAAATTATGATCATGACGAACGCTGGGAGGGTCAGTGTCAGGCCGTAACATGTTTCCCCAGGCTCTGGGCATATTTCCGAGCTCCAGCACTGTCATGGCATCTCTCCAGCCCCCTGCCCCGCCCCTCTACATCATCCCAGACACGCCGGTGACCTCTCTGTGCGCGATATGTGACTCCGTAATTCAAAGAGCAGGAACGGATAATGTGTTGATGTCCACGGCGGCCCTGTCTTTGAGGTGGGCGCCTGGCGCCTTGCTGACTCATTAAGGCTCTGACGCACAGTGAGTCCTTGGAACTGGAATAGGGTGGGGTTCTCTAGCCCCTTTGGTTGAAGCTCCATTTCAAAGGCTCTCCGGGGCTCTTTGATTGGATGAGGCCATCACCGGTCCATGTCTCGCATTTCCTGTGATCATGCTGTATCATCGATTCCGAACTGTATGCCTAACGAAAAGTTAATTTGGCGAAACAGATTCACGATTGTTGTCAAGCTCTTGGATCATTAGTCCTAAATGAGGAATGTCACTGTCCAGTCAGGACTTCTGGCTGTATCTAACTAACTACTTGTCTTAGAGCTGGAGGCATGTATGTAGTGGATCAATTACCACAGTAATTACTTCAGATACATTAAACTGTTTATCAGATTTGTTTTGTCTCAATGTTATTCTGAGTCTGACAGTGCATTTCTACTTCGTGCAGCGAGTCCTCCCGGCAGACAGGGGGCACTAGGTTTGAGTGTCTTACCCAGCATGAACAAGATCTCCACCAAGATGTCACTGACGCTCGGAGGACTGCGAGAGGCAGGGCTACTTCCTTCGTCCCTACTGCCGCCCACCGAGAAGCAGACATTGTAGGGCACGGTGACAGCAACGTAAAAAGTGGCCAGCAGGATCAGCCAATCCCAGCCGGCCTTGAAGGTTCCGTAGTGGAGCAGGATGAAGCGAGATTTCTGAATGGCTGCTACTTTGTACTCTGGGATGGGCGGCTTCTCCCCAAACATGTTCTGGGGGGGAGGGAACCACAAATATGGGTTAAAACATCAAGGCATACACAGATCTGCATAAGCACACCAATACGGTAAAAACTGTGACATTGTTATAATTCTCATATCACAGATTATCATGAACCTATTGGCTGTACTAATGAGTTGCATTTCAGCTCAGTTTATCATAGGTAATTTACACCTGTGCATGAGTGCAGTGGCAGATATAGTTGCTGACCTGGAAATGTTGACAGTCACTGTTGCACATTTTATTCAGGTGAATGCATTTAATATTCACCCACTTTGTAAGTCCCTCCGTATACAGGTACATGACTGCAATGTAACATAATGTAATGCTAATTTAATGTTGAATGTTAATTTGCTCACACAGAGGGCATTAGCAGCATATAGGATTTCATGCATCAGCAGGTTTTGGAAAGGTCACTTTGAGCCTGGAGGTCTCCCGTCACCTGAGGGATTGACGTGCGTGTGCAGGTGATCTGAGGGCCAAGCCTGGGGTCATCTGTAAGCTGTGGCCTTTCACCTCCCTCTTTCACGCTGATCAAGGTATCGCGGGGCACATCGATCAGTGAAACTCATTAACCTTATTCCATTCTCAGGGATTAGGTCCCCTCTGTGGGGCTGAGGGAATTACGCCCGACCCGCTGAGTGAAAGGGGTCTCCCAGTGGAGATGGTGGTGCTGATTGTGGGATTTGGGAGGTCAGCCTCACCTTGGAGCCGACTGAATGACTGGAAGAACTCACTCTGCGTTCAGTGAAACCATCGCCAGCACAAACTGGGGTGGTGATGGAATTGGAGTTGATCTGAAATCTTTACATAAAACATCTTTTTGGTGTGTATCATTAAATTGTGGTAACTGTGTGATGAAAAGTACTGAGTGTAGCTACAGGCAGCATTCGTCTGATGCACACTCTCTCTGAGTTGGAAAATCTAGTCTAGTGACAGCACAGACACGCTCGGGGTGAGACAGCTGCTCTCCATGGCATTTTGAAGTATTTTAAAAGGTGAGCAGCAAAACCCAATGTCATTTTCCAAATCTAGACTACCAACGTCATCGTCTAAAGTTTAATTTTATAGGGCAAGAACGATGCTTTGGTTTTGAATGCTGACTCGATTAATGAAGTTCTTCAAAGTGAATGGGGGCAGAGACATACAGTATAAACCCCCCCCACCATCCCCACAGACACACACACACCTGCCTGACCTCCCCCTCCTTTAAAGAGTCCACCCCTAAGGTAAGCAGGAGTTGTGGAGAACCAGCTTTGTGCCAGTGTAATCCCCCCCATCCCTGAGGTTGGAGTTGTTGTGGAGAACCAGCTTTGTGCTCCCCACATTGCACTAACATTGTTAATCTTGAGCTTGCTCTTGTCCTGTTTCTGCAGGTGTCCTGACAGGTGATAGAGGACAGCTCGGCTGCGGCGGCGGTTAGCATTGAAGCCAGGAGGACGCGTGACCCTGTGCACCTCCAGCCCGGTCTCTTCATCTGGGGAGAGACAGAGCATAAGAGCAAGTCCCGAGGAGAAGGAGGAGGAGGAGAAGGAAGAGATGTGCTCCGACTTCTGTTTCCCTCCCATATGTCTCTTCCCTCCGCAATGATTCATCTGCCTCTAAATTCAATTCAGCTCAATTTAAGAAGCTTTCACGGCAGGAGAAATATGCTCACGCAGCTGAAGCTTATACAGAAATAAAATGATATTTCTCTCATTATGAGCTGAAGTGCTTCTGAGACACCGTCACCCTTTCTGCTCTGCCCTCTCCCGTGTATGTATTTTGAGACGGAAGTCGGCAGGTGTCACCTCTTTTAATGTGTCACAGTGTTGTCCCCAGATGTGAATACACCATAAAGTACACCCCGGTGGCAACACTGACTCATACACTAACCCCGCAGAGGGAAGACAGCCTCTTAAGCTTGTAACCTGCCCACCGGAGTGAACCATCAGAGCACCATCTAAACCCTGGCTGCGCTAAAGTTGCTAAAGGACACACACTGCCCCGGATACAGCGGGGCCCGCTCCATTGCATTGCTCATCGCGTAGTTTTGTTTGCTGAGGAGCAGAAGGGAGTGGGCTGTCGCTCTAAATCTCAACACAGCTTGTGAATTTGCCTCCTTTTCGTTGTTTGTCTGACTGAATCACTGAGTTCACCCTACCCTCTCTCTCCCTCTGCCTTTCTGCTCCTCTTCCTTCATCTCCTCTCCCTTGCTCTCTCACCCAGCCCTTTCTCTCCTCCCTGTCTCCTACCTGTTTTTCCTCTTTTCTCTCTCTCCCTCCCTCTCTCTCGCGGTGCAGTTGAGACAGGCACTTAAGCCGATTGCTTCAGTAAATACTAAATATTCAGCTGCATAAGGGGACAATATGTGACAAACATGTGTGTGATATAAGGCACTTTGGGTAAGAGTGCCTGATAAAGCAAATTAAAAATGTCATGTCATGCGGCGTGCTGTTCTCTCTCTCTCTCCCTCTCTCTCTTGCTCTGTCTCTCCCTCTCTCTCTCTCTCTCTTGTTTTTTTGGCCACTGCACTCCTATTTCACAGCATTGCATGGCCTTAATCAGGCAAAGCCACTGGTCCTCTCCTACTGAGTTAGGCTTAGGGCAGAAAGCCTGCGCTGGAGCAAACACTCTGCCAGTCACAATCAAAACGCAATAAGCCCACTCCGGCTTCCAAATGAAATCCAGAGAACAATAGGAGCCCAACGAGCAGAGAGAAACATTCTGTGTATCTATATGAAAATCTGGTGCATCCGTGCTGAAAAGTCATCAACAGCGCCTCTGTAAAGACCCATTGTGAGAGCTGTTTCCCATTTGGCATTTGATTTCCTAACGTTCTAACACATCACCAAGGTGTGAGAAATTTATTTGGTTCCTTTGTGGTTAAAAGCTTTCTTCTGCTGCCTTAAAGATATAGTTTGTATGCTGAAATACGGTTCCTGAAAAAAAACAGTGGTCAGAATCACAAAATGGTTTAACTTCTCCATTTTGTTGAAATTGGAATGGTTACTTTGCTGAAAAAACAGGCAACCAATTAAATACAAATATAATATAAAGAGGAAATTCAGCCAAATTCATTATTTCGGCATACTCTCATGAGTCTGGACAAGTGGCAGTACAAATTATACAGAACAGTAGTTTCATAAAAATTTGTAATATTAATCACTAAAGTAGCACACCATAATTCACTTGTGTTAGACTAGATTTGCAAATCCACCTGGATATGACCTGCCTACAAACGCCCTGTGCCAATCGTCAACCTTTTTTTCCCCAGGATAACTTCCTGTTTCAGTTTTTATCCCCCTCCCCTTGGTGTGACTCGCATGTCTCTAAGCCCCTCCCCTCGCTCCTCCCTCTAGAATGTTTCAGCTCTCATAGGTTTCTCATCCGGCCCTATCCAAATGTAACAGGTGTAGCTGAGCCCTGCCCCTTGGTTTCCCCTGTTTGGCTCACCTGTTTCGGGGCCCTGCTCCGTGTCCTGGTCCTTCTTGTTGTCAGTGATGTCCTTGTGAGACACCAGGAAAAGCACCACTTCACCCTTCTCATTCTTGATGGGAACAATGTCCAGCAGACACCAGAACTGGGTACCTGCCACACACACACCCACACATACACATACACACACACACACACACACACAAACACATCAACACACAGAATTGAAATGGCTTCTCAGACTAATCTTCAGGAGAACTTCCTATATACCTCATTCCGAGCTGAGAACCGTTCAAGCTGTTTGTCAAGATTGGAAACAATCATTGCAACAGCAATGAATTCTCCTTGGGCGTTATGGCATTCTTTCAGCCAAATTGGAAATACATGGGGAAAAAAACATTACTATTACGAACTTCCCGCTTTTTAAATCAGGGTGCTGACAGATCAAAAAGGACCTGTCCCATTAAGCTTATTATAGTGTGTGAGAGTTTGATAATGCGTGTGCATTTGTTATGGTTAAAGTACGCAAGACTGATCGACTGCATGCCTCTGTGTTTGCATGTGTTTGCGCGCGTATTCTTACATCTGCAAGGATTCTAAGATTGGTTCCTCTTAGTATGCAAATCACTCAGCCCAATTAGATACAGTTGTGAGGAGAGGCTGAGGGGTACTGAGAGTCTCTATGGGCCCGACGTCACGACTGACTCTTTCCCCCACGGGCCCCGACTATCAGCTGCCACACAGAGAGCGGGGAGCTCTCATATCTGCACTATGGGGCTGATCTCAGACACAGCCATCTCGCTGTAAAAGCGTTCCCCTCAGACGGCACAGCGGGCCAGAACCCCAGACATGGCGGGCAGACGTCAGCAGGCAGATCAGAGGCTGCTGCCGTGTTCTGACACGGCTTTCCCCGCTGAAAGTGGCTGCCTGTTCTGTCTGTTGAAAAGAAGGAGAGTTTGACATGCAAAAAAAATAAAACATCATCAAAGTGGACACGAGTGAGCGTGTCCCCTCTGCTGTGAGCATGCATGAGGGGGAGGAAGACTTATGGGGCGCAGGCTTCAGGAGGCTGGGGTGTTCTGGGTTAGGTCAAAGGTCACAGGCATGCATTGAGACAGACCCAGGTCTTACTAGGTACATATACATCAGTCCCCCTCAGTCCTCTGCCCCCCACCATTAGAGAGGAAAATTCATGGCGTCTGCCTAATGACCAGTAAAGCAGACCCAAATCCTAAACCATGTGGTGGACTGAAACACACAGGAGGCCCTGCTAAGGTCCATAATCAATGGGTGGATCAGTGGATGCAAAGCCATTTCAATGGACGTGGCAGCTCAACCCCCGCCTCCAAGTCACAACCCGGTTGGTGGTCGTTCAGTCTCTGACCTCATGATCATCGACCAATCACGATGTTTCCAGAGACTGTGCTTGGTGCCTGGCGTAACGATGCTTGGTCACAAAGGCCCGGCACCCTAGTGGTGAGAGCCGCTGTAGTCACGAGGCGCACAGGCACAGGAACGATAATGAAGGCGATTGATTGGACGCTGGCGGGGGGTCGACAGACTCCGTGATATGTCTGCACAGCGGTGTCGGCCCGCCCCCTCTCTCCAGACTCCAGACTAATTGCATTGCATAGAGTGAAAGAAAGACAGACAGAGTTAAAAAAAACACTCCCTGAACACGAGCTGCAATGCTTTCAGCTGCAGTATTCATTTTATGGGTGGATTTTTTCCATTTCTTCCCACCCTGATCTCAGTGGAACCTTTTAGTCCACCACAGCAACCTACTTCTACTGACTCGGGAGAAGAATTCTGGGATATGTGACTCCGTTGATTCACATAATAACCAGGCCTGACTTTTTTCTACACTGAAGATGCACCACCAATCCTATGCTTCATGTGCCTTTAACTGTATGATCAGCTCCTGCATCAACAGGTGCCTGACTGACCAGGAACGGCCAATGGAGAAAGAAGAGAACAAATTTCACTGTCTTACCCCTTTTCATTCCCTTGGAAGGCTAAGGTAATCATTGCCTTGCCAATGTGGACCTCTGGCCATTGCCGGTTATAACATGGGTTGGGACTCAAACCCGCAGTTTCAGGTAATTAACTCTGACAGTGTTTATAACAGTCCGAGAGAGATCAACAGTACTCTGTCAGAGTTAAATGTACTCTATAAGAGTTTGTATAACACTGAGTTGCCTTTTGCCATGGGAAGGGATCTCTTCAGGATACCCTTTCCAAAACAATACAAGCTCAACACTTAGTGCTCACAAAATGGCAAGAATCTCAAACAGAGTTTAAACGATTCAAACAGGGATCGCATGTGCTCAGTCAGAGAAAAACGTGCACTGTCAGAACACATTTACACACAGAACATTTAATGGCGCACATGTTACCGCGCTTTCGATCCGGCCAGCGCTGGATAAAGAAAACAGAAACCTTTGAAGCTTTTCGGAAGTCTGCTGTGATGTGGACAAGATGAATGAGATGGACCCACCCTACTGAAGCGGGGGGGGGGGTGGGGTTGTGAGGTTGGGGTTGGGGTGGGGGCGGTTGAGACACTCCCAGAACGGGCTATTCTATTCTCTTTGAATCTTTCACCGTTCGTGCCTGAACTGCAAAGCTGTCAGCACACAGGAGATGCTTTGGTTTGACACTTCATTACCGCGTTTCAGGACGGACAGCTAAGAGCTGATGTATTGAGGGTGATGAGCTCCAAGACTGGGTTAGGGCTCAGAATAAAGTAACCAGCAAAAAAAAAAAAAAAAAGAAAGAAAAAGTAAAAAAAAAATATATATATATATCTTTTCATTGTCAGAGACTTAAAGGACACCTTGATCTGTGATAAATACTCAAAAATGTATCACAAGTTACAATTATTTATATTCGCTTTGACTTTGGAGTTGCTCTGTAACTGTGTTATGACAGAAACCTATTCTGGAAATATAATTTAATCATGATAAATTTGGGCTCTCCACACAGTTTCTGGCATCTAAGACAATATAACTTAGGTAACCTTCTCATATTTACCATTAGCATTGTAAAAAAAAATGCTTGATCCTCCAAAAAAAGTTTGAGAAAAAAAACATGGAGAAACCTTGAAATATCACTTGTGTACCATTTTGTTATGTCGTGTACAATGAGTTCTCAAAAAATAAACTGACCAAACCTTTAAGTCTAAAGTAGTATCTTAATTAAAAACAGTTTTTTTCTCATTTTCTTAAAAAGTTTTTGGTTTTTTTTTTTCTCACGACACCAATGTGTACGCAGTAGGAACAGTGGAACTGAAATTACAGAGCTTTTTCAGTCACCGCTGGGTCCCTCTGCAGTGCGCAGACAAGTGGATGACATTAAAACCGTAATACTGCTCTTTAATGTGCACTTTTACAGGTAGAGTTGGATGAGACATGACCTTCCGGTAGCTTCATCTGTTCAGTCACACCTGATGGATCAGTCAAATCTGCACATTCTCTCCTTTTCTATTCCCCTGCAGCGTCTATCCCTTCAGTTCTCTCAGTGGACCCGTCTCTCCTCTCTCTTCCTCTTTTTAATCAGTCCATTTGTACTTCAGTTCCAATCTCAGTGGGCCAGCTCCTCCTCCAACCCTCCCTGCTCCCTCCCCTTTATGTCGGTCTCCTTTTTTCTGCTGTCCTTCAGTCTGTCTAATCTTTCTGAAATCTACTCCTTTTTCCCATCTCTTTCTTCCTCCCTCCCTCCCTCCAGTCTTTCCATTTATCTTCCATGCCCCTCAGATCACCTCATATTCCTATGAAACAGCCCAACTCTCCCCTTCTCCATCTTCTCAGCACTTGTGCTTGGCTGTCTGTTGCAGTGTTGAGACACGCATTACTAAATAAAACTGGTAATCCCAGGGACCAATCATTGTGTTACTGTCTGTTCGTTATTAACTAAAACACATTGTCTTCCTCTGCATTTATTTATTCACTTTACCATTAATTTATTGATGTATCTAGTGGTCTGGTCGACACTGGACATATATAATGCGTTATTAAACAATCTGTCAGTGTTTATTGGTTTTGTCAGGTGCTGTCACATAGTTTTTTTTTTTGGTGGATGATGAAAAAGCCAAAAACAAAAGTTTAATTATACTAGCTAAATAAATAAATAAAAAGATAAATAAATAAATGAATAAAGTGGGATAGAAAGCCACAGCCTCTCACCTCCCTTCTTGTAGAAGACCAGCTCGGTCTTGAACTCCCTGCGATCATCCAGCGCTCCCTGTATCTGCGCCGTGAGCCGGTCGCTGGTCTCAGGGCCATACAGGAAGTGACACGCGCAACTCTTCTGCATCAGCTCGGCACGGGCGTAGCCGGTCAGCTCACAGAATCCGTCCGAGCAGTACACGATGGGATAGAGTGACTGGACCTGGGCATTCCCCAGGACAAAGTTACTGTCTGTCAGAGAGAGAGAGAGAGAGAGAGAGAGAGCTTGAGACAGCGGCAGACAACATGATGACATCATTAGCCATCCTTACACAGAGTTACTTATACTGGATCATAATTTTTTCTAAATATTATCCTCTTGTGCAGGTGAACCTGAAGTAATCATAATTGCCTTTCTCAGTCATATAATGTCAGCGCTCTACATGTCAGTTTGTGGTTTCAGCTCCAGTTGTTCAACCCCTAAACAAAACTAATTGGACGTGGCAACCTGATATCACTTTACATTTCTGTAACTATGTTTACCATTAGCTAATCAGAGCTTTGCATGTTCAGAATGATTTGAATGCGATTGACACGACAGTAGGTGTCATTTATTTCATTGTAACTTCTGAAAAAGAGCTTCTGAAAAAGTTCTTTAGAGGAGCTGAACATTCTGCGTATGTCCACAGAGCCGTTTTTCAGTTCAATTTTTTTTCCTGATAATAAATTAAGCAAATGCAGCAAGGATGACTAGGATCTTTGCATAATCAGAAAGCCTTTAAATGCAAAAACAGAATTCATTAATTAATCACCAAAATTAGTGTGTGTAATCAATGGTAGAAATGGAGGACAGTTTTAAATTAGACAATAACAGCCACCGCCACATCCCTCTTCTCCATCTGAAAACAAAGACTTTCTTTCTTCCTGACCACTGGCCAGTTACATCTCCTCTATTAACTATACAGAATCTTCAAAAGTTTGTTTTTTTAAAAATGAAAACCCTCGCACGCAGTCTTTTGTTTAATGCTGCGTTGCTCCTGGTTAAGGCTCGAGCACACGAAAGAGGCTGTGAATCACTGGATGGACATGGTGCATGACAGGGGGGAAATTCTGAAGAAGATCAATGGTAGGTAGTCATGGAGTCAGGATGCCTGTGGCCATAACCGCGGACAGATGAGGAAAAAATGAGTATTTATTGCTTTTTATGCACACATTGAGATTGAGTCGATCGGATAATCGATTCCAGGTTGAGGGGGTATGTTGTTTAATATTTCACAGGGTGACAGCGTCGAATGGGAGTACATAAAAATCCAATCTGCCGGGCCCGTTGCTGTAGTTGGGCTCGCATGGGAGAAATAATTAAGTGTGGGCAAGTTAACCAAAGGGAGGTAATTGAATCCCTGAGAGACAAGCTCAGAGATATGCTGCGATAGGGGTGTGTGGCAAAGCCGTCCAATGGATATCAACTCAATCTGTCCTTCATACAGATAAGAGGTGGATAAGAGCAAAGAGAGAGAGAGAGAGCTGGAAGGACTGAGCAACTGGGGTAAAAACATGTAAAAAAGTGAGTTAAATGAGAAAAGAGTAAGAGGGAAAAAATGAGTTCTTGAAAGGGGCAATATAGCAAACTTCTACATATGAAAATGGTGCTATAGAGGAAGTGAGACTGCTGAGCACCGTAACTATGGCAGCTTGATAGGGTAATGAATACAGCGTGATTTTTGATTGGTCAGTCACTGCGTTTGGTCACACTTATGGATATGCCACAGCACCCCAAATCACATTCACCGAATGGAAGAGGAAAAATCTCAGATTACTGCTGAAAATCGCGAACCGTTTCGAATGACCTCAGGATGTGAAATGCGGCAGAGAATGTACCGAAAAATTAAATACATCATACCTGTAGCACCAGATTTGACCGAGGTTTGGTAAGTGTGTCGTGAAAGGGACAGAGACGGGGGGAAAAGAACATCTCTCTGAGATCCTCATCATTTCCTGCACAACAGGAGCCATTTTGGCTCAGTAAATGCTCAAAAAATAGACAGGAAGGCTGTTATTTCCTGTGCTGCAGTGTTATAACCACTGTGTAAAGCAGTGCTAGAGACAATGATGGCATTGCGCTCAACTCTCTACAGCAGCAGTGGATGGCGGAGTACATGCAAAATACTCTAAGGCAGTGGTCAAGGGGAACCTCTCACTCATTGTTTTGCATTCATGGCTTTGCAGTCTGCTTGTTTTTTTCCTTGGAACTGTGATTGCAGAGAAAAGGGTATATTCCTTATATGAAAGGTTGTGTATGCATGTTTGAGAGAGAGAGAGAGAGAGTGTGTGTGTGTGTGTGTGTGTGTGGGTGTGTGATGGGGGAGGGGGGGTGGGGTTGTGGTTGTCCTCTCTAACTCTGCAACCCTTGTATGCAGATGTCACCATGGCCAGACCCCTCCCATCCCACCCTTGTCAGTTGTGTTTCCTGTGATTACACACCCACGTATATCCTGTTAATTCATGATGTTGCACTTATCAGTCCTGACAATTCCCTACAATCCAGAAATACCTGGTGGCCAGTACAGTCCCTGCCTTTTATGTGGAAAAGAGCCATCAGTCTAAATGCTCTGCATATTACACTAACCAGGAAACAGAGGGATTGTTTGGATAACAATTTCCAAATGGAGGTACATTATTGGCAACTAGAACGCCATTGACAATTTTCATCAATTTGGCATTGCTTGGAAACACAAGTGTAGCTACTGCCTACGGTAGAACATGACAGAAAATGTGATTTCATTGGTCTTTCGTAAGACGGTATCTCATTCGTATTCAGCGTAATATTTTGTTTGTGTAGAGTGTAATCTTTTTTTTTTTTTTTGAGGTGCAAAGATATTAAAGTGAGCGCAGTTTATGTTTTTTTTATTATTTTACTTCAGCTGTGATCCTGCTGGCTGGCCTTCCATGAGAGCCCGTTTTAATGAGGGCTCTGGCACTTGCAGCATGCATTGGGGGAGATGAATGCTAAAACATGCACTCTTTCCCAAGACTTACACGTTAGATTTCCATCTGCCAGGGACAGGGGGACCAGGGTGTTTTTTTCCGTACAGGGAATGCTAAAAAAACGAGCCCGATATCAGAAGCGGCCGTTCCTGCCGCGGCGAGGTGAGAGCCCCAGTCCTAATCTGGAGGCTGGCTGGATGCCAGAGCAAACTCTGAGGGGTTCCACCCACAGTTTAATGCCATTGTGAATTGATCAATTCCCCCTCTGTTACTGACAAACCGTATCTAAATACTGCGGCGCATGCTCATGTTTAGAGCGGATTCACCTCCTGTATTTCCACATGCACAAAAAAGCTGGACACATTAAGAACCTTTCAGCGCTCTCTGAAACAATAAAGAGGAGCAAGAAAAAAAATAAATAATATAATTGCACTAGAGCGCTGTCATGCAAGACACCATTTAAAAGCACAAAGTTGTGGTTTAGATTTACCTTCAACAATATTACCTAAAATTATCATTGAGTGAAGAAGGCTGAGTGAATTCTCCACAATAGTCCATAAGTACCTAAGTGGATTATGCGCTCTTGGTGAGGGGAGGTTTATGAAATAGACAGGTTTATGCAAAACAGATAAAGTAATTATAAAATGGTTGGGATGCCCCTTTCTCTTGGCCTGACTTCTGCCCCTGGCTTTTCCTCAGGGCAAACACTGGAAAACATCTTATATTTGTGTGGAAAACCGCTACAGCACACACACACTGCACCACGCACTGCCACCGAGTACAGGCGACATGTCATTACTCAGTGTTCAATAAAGCAGCCCACATGACATTCACCTGCCATTCAAATGTTTTTATATTGCCCATGCTGACATTACCATTGAGCACAGTGTACTCTGGAAATAGTACACTGCAGTTTCCTTTAGGAGGAACTGAACATTTCACTGTACAGCCCTGCACACTTCACAGCTGTGGAGTTATTACATGAATATAGAGGAGGCCTGAAGCTTTATAACAACTTGGTTTATCCTGCTTTATTAAGTCTTTATAACTGCATTATATTCTGAAGAACTGCTTAATTGACACCGACATGATAATTGCTGCTCTGCTATTGTACCCACTCATATGCCTACATTAGGTACTAAGATGGATGTGATTTAAAAGCACATGGCAGCAGTGTATTCATATAAATGACCATTATTAAATTAGACTGTTTGTGCTGGCCTGGCCAGAATTACCCATAACCCAGGAAACTGTTATGGCTACGTAGTCTAAAAGACATCCATATGAAAAATGAATATAATACAGGCCTTAAATATTTTATGGCTTGGATTTATACATGTTATGAATTTTAAATTATATCTTTAAAGAGGACCATTTCATTGCGAAGGCCCCTCGCTCTTTCTGCTCTTGTACCGACAGAAGAGGATCCTGTTGATTTATTTGCTCTCAGCTTTAATCAGCAAACCATTTGTGCCTCCGTTCAGGAGCCTGCAAACAGCCTTTCTGTGCTACAGTGGGGGAATTACGACGGGGCGTGCTTCCAATCAACCTGTTAATGCCGGAGCACGCGCGGCTACATGGAAAAGCTTTCCACCCGGGAAGATTTTATCAAAGAGGCCGACTTGTGCTTTTGTTCCAATTCCAGGCCCTTCTTACCAGTCTGTTTGTGTGTGCTCGCTGCTCTCACAGTGTTTCATGTAGAGAGATTTTTAAAGGTTATCTGGAATGGTTCCATACAGCAAACCCTGAAAGGAGGTCAGGCTGAAAACACAAAGCATTTTAGCCAAAAAAAAATATAAAACTATGGAGGCTTTCAGTTTTATGTTTTTTTTTTTTTTGTTTTCTGACCAAAACATCTCCACAAGATTTTTCTCAGTTGTTGTGCAATTGTAGTAAGCAGTACTGGTGTGCCGATCTCACTACAGACACAACCAGGTACATGGTTGGTGTCACACTCATTGCTGTGAGCTAGCTGGCTTTCTCCACATGCAATGTTTCACTTTCATTCTGAACTGGGAAGGGAAACTTCAGCACCACTGTCTGCAGATCTGTGTACTGATGGGACAGTGGTGGAGGATACTATACTCTCAGTCATACTAAAAGTTATTGAGATAAACGTAATGTACTATTCTTTTTTGCAAGCACAATATCATCAACTATTTGCATTCAGAAAGAAACCCTGGTGTGTCCTCACACATGTCTCTCAAACGAATGAGAGTTAATTAGCTGGTTAAAAACAAACAAACACAGGTCACTTCGCTAAGTGAAATGAGTTTGCCTCATCAAAGTGCAGGCTGGCGCACTGAACCAAACAGATTGACTTACAAAACCCATTACTATTCTGTGCTGCTTCTCCTTTGGGAAGACACAGTTAGTTAAACACATGAGTGACACACAGAGCAGGGAGGTCAAAGCCGAGATATTTACTCCAATCAAAGTGCTCATATATTGATTGAGGGTAGTACTAGCTAATTAAACTTGTATTACTGGAATCAGTGGATTATGTACAATTCCATTATCTTCACAACAATCAGATCATTTGTCCAATTTCAGTTTTTTTTTTGTTTTACCAAGGTAGTCTTCGGATGGTTGAGTTAAAACACTTGTTCTAAACAACATATTTACAAAGAAGTCAGTACGCCTTTTACAACTACAAATATCAAATACTGTGGTATTGTTTTCCTGTCCTTGAGGAAACCGCTGTGCAAACTGGAGAGAAGGAGGTCTTGCATGTTTGCTGGTGGACCATCAACCAGATCAACAAATAATCCTGGAGGGGGGACAGAGTTTCAAAGGCCCTCCCTGAGGCTGTATGAATAAATATTACAGACCCCCTCCACCCCCCCTCTGCCTTTCACTGTGTACACACTGTGTATAAACACTACAATGTCCCGGGGTTATGTATGCAGCACTGGCCTGATTCATTTGCCTCGTGGCTGCGCCTTCAGCAACCAGCCAGAAAATCTCCCGTTCTCACTGCTTGATCATGAAAACACCGGGATGTTCTGTGAACTCGTTCCAGTTATTGGTAGCGAAAACTAAGGAAGGCAATGACAGCAGACAACTTTAACCAAAAATACAACACTGCCAAGATCATTCCTCTGCGTCACAGCGACATTTTATTCATAATTTTCAGAAGAGGCTATAACGGCGTCAGACTTTTAAGCGATGCATTAACAAAACTAGCGAAGTGCAGAAAGGTTATGAGACCGTTCTGAGTTAATGGGGTGGTAAAAATAGAGTAGGAACGGGAAGGGGATATGTTTGATTAGCAATGACTGTATGTGAGTTACAGGCGTGTTCAGGCAGAGATGTGATAAAAGTGACAGGAGAGTAAGGCAGCAGAGAGTTGTACAAGCATTTCTACATCCAACCTGCCTGTTGTAGCTCATTTGTAACCCATACATGCTCCAGGCAGCGTTTCATTGTGATTCTTGCTGCCGCATCACTGGCAAAGCTTATTTATGGTTCCACACAGAGGAGAGAGGAAATGTGTGTTAGTGTCTGTGCATATATGCATGCGTGCTTTTTGTGTGTGTGTGTGTGTGTGTGTGTGTGTGTGTGTGTGTGTGTGTGTGTGTGTGTGTGTGTGTGTGTGTGTGTGTGTGTGTGTATTCATGCACACCTGTAGAACATGACCAAAATATCAATGGTGGACATACAGCTCCCTCTGAGTGGATGAGCTCTCCCCCTCTGTGTCGCATACATGCTGGTCTACCATCAGGGATCCCACGGTGCTGGACCATATCCCGGGGGCACGGCTCCCAGAGCTCCTCCAGCCAAAACACTTTTGGGACAACCAGCCATTCTGCCTGCGCAAAAATTCCATCGTCATGGAAATCGAAGAGAAAGCTGAAGCTCAGACCTGTGAGCATCTCCCCTGTTGGGTGGGGCCAGCTGGGGAGTGGAGCTGCTGCTGCCTTTTTGGCATTTTGCTGCAGGCACATTGGGCAGCGGGTCTTTAATGAATAAAACAGTCGCCCTCAGTAGTGCCTGCGCATAAATGATGGATTATTGGCCCTCTCAGAGTGTGGGAGAGGTAGGCTTGGTTCAGTGCTATCCCTGATCTCGTGTTCAGTTTTACTGATACCACCACCGTACCCATCAGCATTACACAGAGCAACTGTAAGAGCTCTGACACCTGCCCCCTACATCACACACATGACCTTTGACCCCCTCGCCTTATTTATTCCTCTATCCTTGCAATGCAGCTATCTGAGGATCCTTCACCTCATCCTTAGGGCATGCACACATTGCATGGAAACTAAAGCAGACAGACACACTCTACCCTTGTCCCCTACAGTTCCCCAGCATCCAATCCTCGCTGCTGTTTTATCAGCATCTCCACATTTCATCACTTCCCTCCTGGACACTTGTCTGTCCCAACTGGCAGCCTGACCCTGTGCTTTGGTTCATTATTTATGGTGCAGATCTATCTATCCCCGGGGAACTGAGCATGCCCAGTAGCATGTCAGTGCTTCCGCTTGATGGACGTGTGGGCCTCCTCGCCTTGAGATCCTGCTGTCCGCGGGCTCATTACAGCGCGTGATGGGACGGCACAAGCAGGTCCGGTCAAAGGGAGGTATAGAGGGCAGATGGGGAGCCTCATGAGTCAGCCCCTTCTTCATTATTATTAGAAGAGGATTGTGCAGGGAGAGCAACCTGGCAACCACAGGCCCCGCCCCACGTAGCCTGAAATCGCAGCGCTATTGACTGGCTCATTCTACTGTGCTTTTAGTTATGGGGTCTGAGCAACACTCTGGTGGTGGCTAATGTCAGGCAGGCAGCTCGATGAAAACCGACAGACAGCTGCTGCATATGTGAAATAACAGGCCGCCCCACCCAAAAAAAAAGAAAAAAAACCCAAAATTCCCAGGGCAGAGTGCTTGCTATCAGTGTGTGTCTCTTTCATTCTTCAACTGCTCTGCCCGTGTAACTGTGTCAAATGTTATTACATTTTATTTTATCAGACCACTATCTGGTTTTTTTATCTTCAGTCAAGTTAATCCCCGCAGGTTATCAAAAAAAAAAAAACAAGAAAAAAGTTTCAATCCTGAAATACACAAAGCTCACAGCACAGCCCTGCTGCAGCTAGAACCCTCACTCATGGAGGAGGCCCTGGTGGAATGGCTCAGTGAGGGGGAAACGGGAGAGGAGAGGGGAACGTGGGCAGCCCGGGCTCTGGCCGGGTGCTGGCACGGGCGCTGTTGACCTTGCCAGCGCAGACGGCAGAGTGAGCTTAATTGGAGCCGTTGACTGTGGGACACAGAGCGAGCGAGGATGGGGTGCTTCCAGCCTCATTAGCACTGGGGTCAACGGTGCCCCCTTACCCATGTGCAGAGGAGACACTGGGGGGGTAACTTAAGGAGTCTGTAAAAAAAAGCACGAGTCAGACAACACCAAGAGTGAAATATGTGACCCAAGAAGGCCCAGATGCATGACTGCTTAAGTGAAATTATTTAGTAGGACACTGTAGCCCTCACAGGTTAGGCTAAGCTAAGACTTAGTCTGTGATATAAACGTTGGCACTATCCGACCAGCCTGCTAAGGGGCAGCCCCAGCACACCTTGAAGACATAACCAGACCCTACACACGTTCCACACCTCTCTGCTCTGCAACCTCAGGCTCCCTGATGTTGTGGATGCACGTTCTGGACATGTCTGCTGTCTGGTCTGGCTCTCCAGAGGTGGAATGTAGGAGGTCAGAACAGCAGAGACTTGGACCAGTTTGAAGACTCACCTCTTCAGGCTGCACCTCTCCCGATCCCACTCTAGCTCTTATGCTTAGCAATGTGTGTTCTTCTACCGCTAGCTATCTTATTTGTGCTACCATTGTTTTTGTGTTTCTGTTATTTATACTACTCAACACGGTCCTGGCTCTATCTTATGTTGTCAGTCAGTAATTCCCTCCAGGATATTTGGCACTATATTCCCTGTCTTGTGCACTTTGCCTTGTAAGTTGCTCTGGATAACAGCAACTGCTAAATGCATGTAATGCTATGTAATGTAATGGAAAAATCCCCTGGAGAAGCCTGGGCAACCTCATCCATTTTTATTAAATTTTATTAAAGAACTTCTTAACAGCAAAAGCAAAATGGCAAGTATTCTGACTGATCAACAGATATGGCTGATAGAGCTGAATGCGACTGTGGAAGTTAAAGTCACACACTCTGGCAATGAAGAGATGAATACGGGATAAGACCTTGCATAGGACCCGATCAGCAAAGTCAGCTCCTTTATGTTTTACTATATGTTCCATTGTGTTCTACGTCCCTCACAGTAACCTAAAACCAATTAAGACAATTAATGCATACATTAATTATGAGAAATTTCATTAGCTACCAATTTAGGAAACTACTTCATTATTTATAGACATTTAAAACTGATTTTATTTCACAAGGAAAAAAAAATGTACAGAGACATAATATTTCCTCATATGTAACATATAACATATGATAATAACTTCTGAATTATCAGGGTACCTGTAATTCTATGCCTAAAAATAAAGAGAATGGCAGCAGAACCAAGCCTTATATAAATAAAAAAATAAAATAAGAGCAGACTTCAGCGCTGAAAGGCCTCACAGATGTCAGTGCAAGCACACTCCAAAAAGGGCAAACTGCTGCAAGAGCCTATACTTACCTGCGCTCTGTACGGTGAGTTAACACATGACTGCAGGTCTGCTGCTGACAGGCTGCACAGAATGTTACAGGATAAAAAAAGCTAGGGTGGATTTCATTGGTACAAGTTTAGGGCAAATTGCTTCGTGATGCAGGTTCTTGACGTTCTTTGGGCTCATCAAAATGAACTGATTCTCCGATTGTTTTGACACTGCTGTAAGATATATGCGCAGATTTTGCAGAAGCAATGGTGAAAAAGAAAAGGCGGAGAGAGCATGCTCCTCTGGGCTGTCAGGCTTATTTGCCTGCAGGTATATTATTGATTGCGCAGCATCAAAGTGTCTTTAAAGAAACTCACTGTCCAAACTTATATAGGAAGACAGAATGATAGAGAGGTAGCTCATCAGGGAATGCATCTCTCAGGGTAAAGAGAGCAAGAAAGAGAGAAAGAAGGAGGGAGGGCCAGGATGTGTTCGTCTGTACGTGCCAAATTCTGCAGCAATGATAAGCAGTGCACCAGACAGAGCCTACATTATACAGCACGGAAGGAATGATGGAAAACCGACTTAAGAAACAAACAAGCCAAGGACATTATAATGCCAGGGACTTCTTGGGTGTGAATTTTTTTTTTTATGCCTGACTGTTTCTAAAAAAAGAAAATAAAAAAACTGAAGTTGGACAGCAAGCAATTTATTAGTGCTAAGAGCTGGTGGGTTGTGTGACAGTCTGGCAGGATAATTATCGGGCCAAGCCGACCCGTTTTCTCCCTGCCTGTAAACACTGAGCACTGTCGGTTATGTGGCCCTGAAGGGCCCCGACAGAGCAGGGGGCCGGCCACAAGGCAGTATGATTATAGGGTAGCCTGGGAGAGAGGAAGAATCGAGAGGGAAGAAGAAGAGGGGTGTGTATGAAGCAAAGCATGGCTAGGAAATGGGATTCAAACAGGGGCAGGAACAGAGGTAATTGGGGAATGGAGCCATGGAAGGACAGAGAGAGAGAGAGAGAGAGAGAGAGAGAGAGATAGCATAATTGAGGAGTCTGGGCTGACACTTCCTCCATGTCACAGATGCCCAATCGTAATTAAATGTGGCCTTAATCTCTGAACTAGCCTGGTGTGACTGACTTCTGCTGCCCAGGTGACAATCACACACTGACTGGACCTGCGGAGCGCTGTGCTGTGCAGCAGGGGGGAGGGCTGGCTTCTTCAGAGAGTCACTGTGACAAACAGACAATTAAGGGCCCAAAATTATTCCACCGCCATCAAGCGAGTTTAACCCCTCAATCAAGCTGGCTCCTCATAGCTATCTGTCACACCGAACGCAATTAGTGCAGAGCCCATCTCCTCATTAGCGCTGTTTTGTACTCATTTGAATATTGTTCAGCATGTAAGTGGTTTGTCTATTCCCATCCCGGCATTCATTCTAAGAGGTAAACCCGCCTTTGATTCAGACACTATGAAAAACGGAATCTACAAAGCCGTTCATAAAGATGAAGGGTGACCATTGATAAGATAGTCTTCTAATCACTAAATTTGCTGCCAATATTAATTGCTAAATTTCAGGAGCTAGCCCTAATTTGGCTGGTTTTTCCCAAGCTTAACTATTTGCTGTTCCACCAAAACACTTTCCACTGAAACATCACAAGAGTCACTTACCTAACTGCTACCCTTTCTAATCATTCCCCTCTACAAGGTTCTTTGTACCTCCAGCTGTACTAAATGAACACCGAACATTATTTCAGCAAACTTTCGGGTGATTTGGGGACGATGACAATATCAGAGGTAGTGTTCAGATGTACATAAATGAACTAGTTTTCAGATCCTGATATTAACACCAGAGTGTAGAGTCTCCTTTTCCCCAGGAGCACCAGACCATTGATCACTTCAAATGTGAAGTTGCACGATGCGAAGCATGAGAAACCTTTACAGAACTGCTACAATTGTTGTTTCAAAAGTCTTTATTGTCACCGGAGAGAAAGCTATGGAGCAGAAGCTCATTTAAATTCATGATTTGGTAACCTCTTGATCTAGTGCTCAGAGTGCAAATGTGTTGCAGACAATGACTGGAGCAGGCCCGGCTCCATTTCCTCAGAGATGCATCCCGACTTTTTCTACTTGAGAAAGGCAGGGAGTGAGGGGAGGTTTCAGCTGAGCTGAGCTGAAGAGAGGTAGAAAGAGGGAGTTTCATTGAAGGAGTATTGAGCTAAAGAGAGGGACAGAGGGACTCCACAAGTGGGGCATTGGGCTGTGACAGAGAGAGGGAGAGAGAGAGAGGACAGGACTTGTTGTGGTTGAATATTGAGATAAATGCAATGGGGGAGTGGGGGCACCAAGATAAGGATGAACTGTTGTCCATAAAAGAAAAGGAAAACAGTGAGGAAAAAGGCACGCCTGGGCCATTCTTACTTCCAGACCTCCAGCTGACCTTCAACACTACACCATAAAGAGCCAGTAGTTCTGCAGCTGAAAGGAGATGGTCAGACTTTGTTCAAAAAGCAAACTCAGTCTGCCTTGAAGGGCCTGCAAACCGCCGCCGGCCTTTCTGTTTTTGTTTAGAGGGGTCCACTCAACATAAAAGGAAGGCTCGTCCTTTTTCCTCCTCAGTTTTCCGATCCTGCTTTCCTCTTCCCTTTCGATTTGCGGCCGTAGCTCGATCAAACGGGGCAAGAAGCCTTTCCTTCGCCGTGATGCCACGGCACAAGTCCCACTGAGTCTCACGCGCCTCTCTGTCAGAGGAACGTCGAACATCGCCGGAGATGACAGGCCACCGCGGAGGATGCCACCTGTGCTGATGCTGGACCAGACCAGTTGCCGTTGGGCTCCATCTGAGTGAAGGCCCAAGTAATTGAGATAAATAGGGCTTCCCTTTGGGGCACTGGGGACGATCCTACATTGACTTCCATGTCAAACGCTGTGCTGCACTGCAAAACTGGGTGGACAAATGAATGGCATCTAATGTCTGGACTGAGACAAAAAGGACTCATTCCTCGTCTTTTTGCACATATAAACCATTTATGACTCATTTTGAACCATTTATGACTCAGCCCTGTGCTGTTTATTTACTGATGGCTTTGAATGTCAAACTAAATGCAAGAAGCAAGACTGAGTTGGTTTTTGCTTACAGTTATATAAAGTGCTGTATAATTTGTTTTGTGCTCCAGTCACACGTTCCTCACACTGGTTCTGGCATGGGGGACATTTAGAACAAATCTCACAGGTAAAGCTGCATAATGACCCCACCATTTGATTGTGTGCAGCCAATGAAAGCTGAATTCACTACCTATGAGCATACACTGTTACCTATTTACACAGCCTGCTACTTGACATCTTAACTGTAGCTCAACTGTTGTATGTTATGGTGTTGGGAAGTTAACTGGCAGTGTTCCACCCAGGACTCAAACCTGTAACACACCAATCCAGGTCTGGAGTCCTGTCTTCTAACCAATGATGGGAGAGTGAGATTTCATGATGCGCCTTAATAGGCAGAGCTATAGTGAGCTTTCAGTCACTGACTTGTCTAAACCAATCAAAAGGGCTTTCTCCCCAACAAAAAAATGACACATTGATTGAATGGTTCGATCGATTGAATGGTTTGATTGATTGAAGGGTTCGATTGATTGAATGGCTCGATCGATTAAATGGTTTGATTGATTGAATGGTTCGATTGATTGAGTGGTTCGATTGATTGAGTGGTTCGATTTATTGAGTGGTTCGATTGATTGAATGGTTCAATTGATTGAATGGTTTGATTGATTAAATGGTTCGATGGATTGAATGCTTCGATTGATTGAAGGGTTCGATTGATTGAAAGGTTTGATTGCTTGAAGGGTTCGATTGATTGAATGGTTCGATTGATTGAAGGGTTCAATTGACTGAATGGTTTGATTGATTGAATGGTTGATTGATTGAAGGGTTCGATTGATTGAATGGTTTGATTGATTGAATGGTTTGATTGATTGAGTGGTTCGATTGATTGAACGGTTTGTTTGATTGAAGGGTTTGATTGATTGAAGGGTTTTGGCACTGATTGCATATGGTGGCTCATGAAATGTTCCATTCCAATGGCAGACATCAGCGGAAGGCAGGAAGTGAATAGGAAAAGGGAAGAGTGAGGAGGAGCTAAATCACTGACAAAGGAGTCCAGGGTTGGTTAAGGTGGCAGGACGTGCAGTTTTAGGTGTCTAGGGTAAGGACACGCGGACAGACAGGTGAGTGAGAGGAACAGATGAGTGTAATTTAAAGCCAGCATGCCACGACGACACTGACAGACACCCCTGACCTTCTCTGTGCCAGCGTGTTCCCGCCATCAATATTAATACTCTATTCATATTAATCTCTGTTCCTGGCTGTGCTGTACATGCTCTCTCCTCCTCCGGACTGGATTTGTGAGGTGGAGGGCAAAGGATTCAAGCCAAGCACCTTCACCTCCGGCATGCCCACCACCCCGTCCCTCACCCACCAATGGGGGCATATGGAGGGGCGGGAGTCAACTGGAGGAACGTGGGAGCTGTCACGTTCAACACGGTTTGGGGCAATGGGGAGGCCATCATAGCCATGGCATGAGTCAGATTCTATTACAATGAAGCTTGTAATGCATTAGCGAGGCCGTTTTCTTTCTTTGCTTGACAAGCCACATTATCCAAGGTGATTTGGATGGGTACAAAGGCACTTGTAAGTGTTCAGAAAGTATACTGTGTGCTACCTGTGCGCTATGTGTGTGTGTACATTAATGGAGACCTTTCATTCATCATCCACACACTGGGTCCAGTGGATAAAACACAAACCACACCCCATGTGTTTGCTCTAAATTCCTGATTATTCCCAATTATGACAATGGTTTTGTTGTGTGTTTGAATTGAGGAGCAAATTAATGCTATGGCATCTGAGATTAACCTACATAACCTACACAACCTTTAACTGTGCATGGGTAAATGTGTGTGTGTGAGTGTGTGTGTGTGTGTATGTGTGTGAGTGTGCGTGTGTGTGTGTGCTGGACATGATTGACAGGGTAGGAACAACACTGCGATAGTGCCATACCGTAGGCAATAGATGGCAGTTCAGAGCTTATAGTTCTGTGGTACAATACATTGACACGCTGTTGAATTCTAATTCATTTTTGTCAGTATTCTCCTCTTTGCCTAATTTGGTGGCCATTGTGCAAAACTGCGGCTTACTTAGTGGCTGTGAGCCTTGCTGTCAACAAAAAACAGTACACATTTGTTGAACTGGCAGAGGTACAGTGGATCCGACACATTGTTGAGCATTGATACTCCTACACTCAAGCTCACACACACACACACACACACACACACACCCAAGGACAGCCACTCATAAAAAGACAGCAGTGCTATCAAAAATCACTCTGCAGCTGACAGCAGAGCAATAAATAGAAATGTAAATAAGCTAAAGTCATAGTCAGGTTCTTCTGGCAGGTTTTAAACTGACATTTTGTGACTGGTGCAGTGAAAAAAAAAATCACAGTCTATATCAGTGGTCTCAACTACATTCCATAGTACAGTAATTTAAACCAATTTAAAGAAAGGGCTCATGTACTTCACTGAAAACAAAAGCAATTCTGCAGGTACTAACCTGTCATTGATCAATGGCAAAAAGACACAAAAAGGAGACAGAAGCAGATTGCATTATATGTCTTGATGAAGGAGGCAGGTAGATTTTATCCTGCATTACTCCATACTCGGAGGAAACACTTGGATGTGGAAACCTCAAACTTAGTCGTTATGGTGCCGAGTCAAACAGTGCATGACATGGATTGGGAACCTTGCGTGGATTGCCTGTAATGGTACATAATTTGTAGTCATTAAGGAAAAACATGTGGCAATTACTCATCTCTAAACAAGCCATACAGTAATTAGAGATGAATATAGTGGAGTGAGACATAAATAGAAACTGCTTCTCTGTGTGCTGACAGTGTTGTGTTCCACCCGCGAATATCAGAAAATGTGGAGTGCCTTTTTCCCCACTCTGTGTGAGCCCTCCTCCGGACAACCCCGCCCCCATCATCCACCATGTTGTAACCCTACCCCCTCCCATTGGCTGCTCGGATCCTGGAGACAGAAATGACACATTGTGAGGCGTGTCACACCTCCCCCGCACTGGGAACTAGAGCGCGAAACACTACTGCCGGCTCGTTAACTGTGAGGATGCTGGTTAGGAACCCCTTATTAGCCATCTTGCATTGCCCTCAGCAGTGTCCAGGTTCACAGAAAGCCCCAATCAAAACCCGTAACAACAAAAAAAAAACTTTCCTGGAACAATCAGCTCCGCCATGCTACCCCTAGTTATGATTGTTTTGCTGCTCCACGGCAACAGGACAGTAGGATTCCGGAATGTAATGTAACGTAACGTAGCGGGATGCAATGGGTTCCATACTGCCACTATATCAGCCCCATATGGTGACACAGCTGACAATCAGTATGTCAGGATCCCACACTGACACAAGGCTCTCTGGGACACCAGCACTGGAGGACACTGACACTCATTGCATTGACATTGACACTGACAGTAGAGGAGAGTGTCTCTCAGGACTTTAGTGCCGGAGGAGAGCACCACAGGGATGCTAACACCACCGATAGCCTTTCTGCTGTCGGAGCAGGAACTTCACAGGATGTAGGCCTCTTGGCCTGCCTGTATTTTTCTAAGGGCCTGGCACATTTGCCCTTTGAGAATATTATGGAGCTGCGACTAAACAAAGCTTTAAGCATCACTAATGGCTTTATTTACAATCCTGAGGAACAGAGAAAAGAATCCAGAAGTGGCAGTTAACATCTTTTAAACAATACAGAGTTAACACAGGTTTTTTTTTAGTTTATTTTATGGCTAATTTTGTATCGGCTAGAAGACATATTACAGTCAACCCTAACTGTGCTCAAATAACCCTCACCCACCTTTGGTAGGATGTCTGTGACTTAGACAGGGTATTGGCTGATGTCAGGTACCAGATCAACCTTTTCCTTATGAAATCACCTGAGCTATTTGGGGGCATGTTTATTTCTTGGTCCTGTGGTTCCAACTTGAAAAGCAGCCAATAAGGAGTGTCAGAGTTTGTACTTAACATTTTGGCAAGGGCTGGGTGGATTCGGCCTTGCTGCACCAAAGGAAAGGTCTGTAGAGTGTAAGGAGGTGGGGTTGGGAACACTTGAAGACTGACACTGAGAATATTGGTAGATTCTCTCGGGCGGCGGTGGGTGGTGGTGGCGGTGGGGGGTGTTACCCTTGAGGGATAAATACACCAGGGGCTTCCTGTCCTTCACAAACACCCACACACCGACACGGGCACGGTGACAGATGACACAGCGTGAGGAACGCGTGGGTTTGAGCAGGAGCACCTCAGAGAGCGAGGCCCTGTTTACACACACCGGCAGAGGCACCGCAGCCCATTCCGGCTTTTACTGCCACTGACTTCTGTGCCTTGGAGATACCAGGCAATGTTGCCAGGCGACTGGTACCCATTGTGCTTCCCTTGGTTGCCTAGGAGATTGAAGGGAGGGGTGGGGTTTTAACGAGGGAGGTACAGCGTGTCTCTGGCTGCTGCTTCTGACTCACACACACACATACACATGCGCGCACACACACACACACACAAACACATGCGCGCACACACACACACATGTGCGCACACACACACACAGACACACACATACACGTGCGCACACACCTTACTGGCATAAGAATATAAGCACTTAGTTAACTAAAAACTAATTATGCCATACTGAAATGATCCTTAAACTTTATAGATATAAAAGACACTGAGAGTGGTTGAAATGATATCTAATGCAAGAAAAAGTGATACTGCATTTATGTATATACATATGTATACATCAGCATATATTAAAATATATAATAACATTAAAACATTGCTCTTTCTGTTATTTTACTGAAGACTGTAGAATATTTTTTAAAAGATGTAATTTTATAACATTAATTTTTTATTATATGCAGCATTTTAAAATTTTCTTTAATATTCCGTAAAATATTACTTAAATTTTCACTTCAATAATTTAACACATCTTTCACGATACTGATCCTTATAATATGAACTTGCACTAGCAGATGATCAAAACTAAGAAAGTCTGGGAAAGGCTTGGTTTCTAGCAGCAATACGACACTGTGAAACAGCCTATGGAATGATTATTTATTCCTGTGTTTCCAGCTGACAGAATTAGGATGAAGCTACTGACCTTTCATGGCTGAGATAGAAATTTGATTATCTCACACTGAGGGAGGTTGTGCAGATAAGGCCCTTTTAACATCACACACAAAAGCGCAGCGGATCAACTTAAGAAAAGGTTCTAAGACATCAGACAACACACAAAGGCAAATGCAATCACGATTAAACAATGCAATGAGTAAGCGGTGCGAGATTAAGATAAGTTACAACAATATGCCGGCGAAATCACAGGATTTAATTAAGCAACAACATGGAGAGGTCCCCTGACAACTGGCTTAATCCTGATGTGAACACAAAACTCTGGCACTTACACCCTGATAATGCACATCAGCTCAACATTATAACACCCAGTATTACATAAAAAAAAAATATATATATATTTGTATTCAGGACCAACCATCCATCTCTTAATTCTTTGTTTCTCAGTTAATTAAAGCCGTTGCTATTCTCAAAAATTAAGTGGAACTGACACTGGGTTCTTTGCTCCAAAGTTGATAATGAGTATAGCTGCATCAACGGCCATCAAAGCATACAGTACACAAAGATTTACAAGCTACAAACAACTTTAAACTGTTGCTTTTAATTAGGATTGTGCATTTTATTGTAGTGTTTTTTTTTCATTTCTTTTGGGGTTCTGTGGATTGTATCTGCCTGTTTCTCCTCCTTTCAGTCATTAATGCTGCCATGGCACATGACCGAAGGGCATTCACCTGGTTATCAGATCTGGTAAAACACTGACGCAGACTCAGGGCACTTTCCTATTGCCTAATGCATTCATTCAATTTAATACTCCCAACCCATATTTAGCAATGCATTCCCCTACGATTCATTTGCACCACTGTTGAACTGCCTGTCATAAGGTCAAAAACATAAAAATGCCTGCATGTGCAATTTTCTCCCAATCCAAAACCGCGAAGGCTTTTGCGCACTGATGATAAATACACCACAGGTGTTTTTATGGCAATTCAACACACACCAGCCTTTGATAAATCTGCACCATAGAACACGTTTATAATGAGGACAGAAATTCAGTCCTTCACCACAAAATAAAGGGGTACTGCTAAGTAGGAAAGAAAACACTGCATAATACTTGTTTTGTAAAATAAATACATGTAGGTAGTGTAATAGGTTGGCAGTCTTCAATGATTTTATTTGGCACAGTGTAATCGATGGCTCCATATGATACGAACAAAACAGCACACTTTATGGGATGGAAACAAGTTATGACAATATAAATCCACAGTGCTGCTAAGTTTTTCAATAATCTGATTTATTCTGTTTTCTGATTAATTTTGCCAGGGCATAGGCCCATAAACAAAATGGATCCTGGCGTTTGCACACAGCATGGCATTCTCCTTCCTTGATGTGGGTGAAATCACAGAATAATAAAAGAGACAAGCTTTCGACAATCTGACTCGCAACGGTAAACCCAGCCGTCGATATCTTCTGAAGGACACCAAGTAAATGTACAATTGGATGCCGGGGATGAAAGCTTTGATTCTGACGGGCCAAAAAACAAGCTCAGCCACAGAAAAACTATCTGCATGTTCCACCAGTTCGCTTGGAGGCAGGCTGCTCCCTGTGTTTTTTCAACTGTTTTTTTTAATTTCAGAGCTTGCAAGGCTTATAATTTAGAGACTGTTCTCTTTGCAAAAAGCCCTTCATTAGCTGGAGAGCACCTGTGTGACTCTGTAGGCTTTAACCAAGCAGCTTGTTTCTTGTGCTGCTGCTACCAGCCATGCCCACTGTGATGGAAAGTAGCACGGTAGATTTAATATGACTTATGAATTATGTTATAATTGTGCTTCTGAGGATAATTAATGCCTTCTCTTTTTTGAAGGGGGTGGATGCCTATTATTGATAATGGCAAAAATTGAATTTTGGTGCCAGTTGTAATTCTGCATGCAAATGACTTGATTCCAGCCCTACAAAAGAGCACTGAAATTACAGAAACTTATGTTTCATTTTGAAAGGTCACACAGTGCCCACAGTAGTTAAGCAGACACAGGATATTTTTGCTGGAGATAAAGCAGTCTGGAATGTGCTCAGATTCAGGCACTATGGAGGCACTTTGGTTTGTTGGGAGAGAAGGATAATGTCTGAAGGCCAGGGAGCATTTTCATCTGGAAATCTGAAAAAAAAAAAAAACACAAAAAGCCCCACAAAACACAAATAAAATATCTCTGTTCTCCACTATCTCTTTTTGACCATCCTCTTTCATGGCATAGAGCCTCATTATACATATGAGGTTTTGGCGGCATATTCACGCACTGACATACTGATTCACACACTGTAATGTATGCTATTCCTAGCCCCATGCTCATCATTACCCATGATCCTCCTCTCCAGTGCTTCGTTAGCATCATTGCTATCGCTCTCAGCCTCTCAGACAGGGGGACTGTGTGATGGCAGACTGCACTGTAGTATATGAGCCTCAGCTTGCTCGCAAGAGCCAAAAACCTCAGTCCTGGCTCTCGTCTCCTCTCCCAGTTTTCACCTCTCCTGTGCAGGGGCCATTCATTGGAACCCTGCTACAGCCATTTCCCTACTCCCCAGCATAGGACTTTGGCACACATAATACACAGTTCTAAAATCCTGTGGCGAAATGATTTAAATCCTTTATTTAACCAGGCATGTCAGCTGAGAACTCCATTCTCTTTCCCAGTAATAACCTGGGGTACCAGCGTGGGTAGGGATTGCAAAGGATTAGGTAGCCAATAAGATATGGAGGTTGCTTAAGTGGCAGGATGTAGGGAGCCAATTTTTATGGGAATTTGATCGGGAAAACTCTTGCAAATGTACCAATGGATCTTTAATGAGCACTGAGAGCCAGGACCCTGGTTTAACGTCTCACCCAGAGGACACTTCCTTAAGCACAGCATCCCCATCACTGTACTGGGGCATTAGAGTTCTCTTTTGTCCAGAAAGAAGAGCGCACCCTACTGGGCCATTAATAGCTCTTTCAGTTCGTATTTTCTTCCACTGAATCGCACTGTTCTCAAAAGCTTTCATTTTGGCCCTCTCCCTGACTGACACTAACAATGTTGTCCTTCCAAAGGACAACATTATGACACTGAGCGTCAAAGGTGCGGTTTGTGATTGTGGTTTTGTTCACAGACACAGGGGAATGTCGTGCATAGATGTGATCTAACCTCATCGGAGGTTCAGTATGCAGTTACCAAGTTGCCACAAAACTGTGAATTCAGTCAATAACAAATAACACTGAGCTATCTTACAACAAAACTTCTACTCAGTCAAAAAAATGGTTATTGGAAAGTTCAGTCTACCTTTCTGCTTTTGTATGAGCCAGTTCCCTAGAGTCCTGTATTTGTGTTTACAGCGTCAAGAGCAGTGAGAAATCATACTCGAAATCTGTATTTTATTTTATTTTATTTTAAAAACCCAGACAACCGGTGCTGGCTCATATTCCCGGCTCACTCTTCTCCTTTGCTCAGCCACTTCTGTAGCCATGATTTGACATTAACTACACTTGGGTTCAAATTAATCAATCACAGCTATTACAACAAGGTTATCACCGACTAAAACCTATCAACTGAAAACGCATTCTTCTGAGATAACATTTAAAGGAAGGGCCTTTACACTTGGGAAGAGAATATCATTTTTCAATGATTATCCAACAAAATGTTAGTAAGCCTCAAACCCCCCCACCCTACAGTACTGCTCCCACCACCCCTCCTTCCCCTCGTACTCTCTACCTTCCCCATAGCCGATAAAACATGTAAAAGATCTTCGGGGACACGCTGCCGAGCCGCATTCGCGGCATGACAGTCATGCATAATGGCTGCTTAATGTGGGCCGTTGTCTCGAAACGTCCTTGGACACCAGGAGCGGTGACGAGACAGCGCCTCATCTGCATCTCCTCCGCCGTCTCAGGACACCTCAGCTTAACCGTGCCCTGTCACCCTATTTTCCCCACTCCGTCAGGGCCGCGCCGCACCCTTCCAGAAACCGCAGCGGCGGCTCGGCCAATTGCTAATTACAGTGGAAACTTTACAAGGTCCTGTCCCTGTCACCTTAATCTTTCTGGCCTGTCCAGCTGTCCGAACAAGGCACCGAGACAACAGGGGCACTGAGGATAAACTTGTGGAGAATGACAGGAGAGCGTCTGAGCAGGGTAGGAGATGCGACCTCCTCTGCACTAGCAGTGGTGAATTATTCAACAAGCCGGTCCTTCAGCCGAATATTGCCCAGGGGTCAGTCTGGGGGTTGCCATGGCGTCCACATCCCCGGCCGTGTCCTTTTGGCAGGTGGAGCATTGATCGCGGTCATGTGACCTCCCTAACGCCGGCAGGACTTCTGACGGGGGCCGAAGCATCACATCTCTCTAATCAAGTCGCTCGCTCTTTCCCTTTCATGTCCTCACCTTTCATTTTTTCATTTTTTTTTTTTTTTGCATGCACCCAGTCCTATCGTTTGTCTCTATCGCAAAGGGAAAATCAGTCTTTCACCCGCCACTGCCCATATCTGCCATCACCACTTTGGCCTGACAGTCGTTTGTGCAGGAGAGGCGAAGGGATCAATCACACAGAGGTGTTTTATGGAGGCTGACTGATGAATTAATCACTGCTGGGCCTGAGCTTAACCAGGTCTATAAAAGTTCAGCTCTATGCATGGACACTCAGGAGCGTGCGCGTGTGTGTGTGCATGTGTGTGTATGAGTGAGTATGTCTGCACCTGTGTATGCATGACAGTGTATATGTGCTGTGCGTGTGTGTGTGCATATGTGTATAGTTCCGTGTGTGTACGTGTTTGTGTGTATGTGTATGTGTGGGGGGGTGTGTGAATGTGTGAATGTGTGCATTTGTGTATGTGTTCTAGGGTCTGACAGTAAGGCTGCAATGTTGCCATGAACCAAATGCAAACATCGGACAAAGCAATTTAATTCAAAATGTCAGGCAATACAGGATGGAGCTTCAAGACACTGGCAAGCATAGCTTTGTGCAGGGTTACCTGTTTACTCAAGGGTGGAATAAGAAAGTGTGAGTGTGTGTACGCATAAGTAAGCACACACATACACACACACACATGCAGAGTAACACATAAGCACAAGTAAGTGTGCACACACGTAGGCAAACAAGAGAGAGCACACACACACACACACACACACACACACACACACACACACACAAAAGCGCGCACACGCAGCCTTATCACACCATTAATCGCGCATTAGGAAGTCAGTAGCAGTAAATGTAAGTTGATGTTTAACCCATAAAGGAGGCGCAGTTAACTCTTAAGACTGAGTGTTGCCAAGGTCGAGCCGCAGGTTTATAATGGGTTTCTATGCATTCATCTGGTACAGACCAGCAGCCAATGTCCATTATGTAACCGATACCAAACCAAACAGCTCTCATTCTCCCTCCAGATTTCTCTGAGCACTGAAAATCATCCACCTCCTTAGCAATCTATCACTTGCTTCCACTCAGAAATTCAGTTTCCTCAGTATAAACTCACGCGGCGGAGCTGGGAGCAGAAAATGAGAATGAGTGAGCCGTCTTCAGATCAGGCAGAACAAAGCTCACTGATGGAAGGCTTTGCAGTGTGAAAAATCAACAGGGGTCCCAGGTCTGTGTTCAGCACACCATGTGTTAGATGCTGTGTTTTTTTCCCATTATCATCGACTCAATGAAGAGAAAATGATTTTTTCTTTTCTTTGTTAACATTAGGGTGTATTTTGTTTAAGACACAGGCGGCACTGCCGCGTTTGGTCAGGCACAGATGACTGTCAGACAAAATGCAACACTGCGACTTTTCTGCAAAAAAGTGTCATCCCTGTTGGGGCGTTTTCAGACCAGTCATGTTTGGGAAATCTGTTCCGAAACCCAGCTTACAAATGAACCTGGTCCCGTTTTGACAGCTGTCACATTTGGTTTCCCAGCCAAACAATCTCCGGCCTGTTTTTGAATTATGATGCAGAATACTCTGGGGGTTCTCCTGAGTACACAGAGAAAGCTGGCTGGATTCAGGGTGGGTTTCAGATGCAATGAAGCTAACTAAGTGAACTTGGTCCTAGTTTCCGAAAGTGCACTTGCTTTAACATAGGTCTGGGATATCAGACAATGCCATATTGTTTCCTCTCAGAAAGACATGATCCTCAAGTTATCGTGGAATAGCAGCAGAAATTAGGGAAAGGGGGTGACTGACCACCGACAGTGGAGTGGAGAGTTAAAAAAAAGATAAAAATGAGCCCAAAGGGAAGCAGACTCAGATTCCACTGTCTTTAGCTGCAATGACATACAAAAGCTAAATTTCATTCACAGGAACAGTGACCCTAAAACATGAAAAGACCCACAGTTCTAATATTATACGCTGCACTTCAGCCTAACCTGACCATAGTAATTACTACCTCAGTAAGGCTGTATTTAAGGACCTTTTTAGGGGACATTTAAAAGTGGCCCTTTCTCTCACTTTGCAGCCCTTCATGAGGTCAGGGAGCAATACTTAATGTTTTTCTTTTCAAAAATAAGCTTCAGCAAAAGTAACTTTTTACCCAGAACCTGAAGGTGGCACCTTGCTAAAAGAGCTAATATTACTTCCACAGTATTGATTTAGTAGTCATACCCAAAACATTTGACCGATATATATTTTGGTAAATATTGTAATAAATATTTGAGCAGGGAGAGGGAAAGGTGGAATGTCATGCATATGCAGACATGTTGAAAGATTCCTCCTCAAGCTTCACCGTCAGGAGTCCAGCTAATGAGGATGGCCTTTCAGACAGACCTGCAGGACAGTGCGTTTGTTTTTAGCATATCACTTTGTTTGATTTGTTTGGCAGAATAATCCCATTCCAAACCTGAACTTTGCAGTCAGTCATTCAGAAAAACAAGAATCCATTTATTTATGAGAGGTGTCTGCTCAAACATTCATGGAGGCCGAAATTTTTTCCATCTGTGTGGATCCATAGTTCGCATTTCTGAGGCAGACTTTTTGTCTCTTGTTTTGTTTTTTTTTTTGCTTTGTTTTTTACCTAAACCAGCTCTACAATGGCACAAAGCCAGAACTGGTGTTCCATCCAAAAGAAAGACAGCAAGGATGTTTGTATGTGTGTGGGCCCATGAAAGGACATACTAACTAACATAGTCAATGGACAATATTATAACATCCTTGGATACCACATCTTCCCCAGAGAGGGAATTTGGCCAATCAGAATCCAGTGTTTTATCAACGGAGCCGCAGCATGGCCACAAATAACGACACTAATAGTTTGCTGAACTTTTCACACAATTGCTCCCATCAGTCAAACATGTCTGGGGGGAAAGAAAATGAAAGAAACACGTTGGCACAAGGAAGTGAATCACATGGACAGCCATAAAAGAACACCATAAAGGAGCAGGAGCACATTGCCGTGGGAAGCATCAGAGAAAATTCTGGAAATTGATTTAAAGGTCAAACACAACGCCGCTTAAACTCCTATCAAGTGACGACTGCTTAATCTAACTTCAGAACATGTTAGCCTCAAAGTCTCTGTGTTTGTCACATAAATTAGCAAAAATGTGGGCAAAATATGAATATAGATGTTATAATCACCTTTGATGTTTGATATCTCTGAAGTATGTTCTGAATGCTTCAACACAGCTGTGATATTAAATGAGGCTGTTAAAATCAATGTTCCTAACTCAACGGATAAAGTTGCTATGAACAAACTATTGTCACATAAATCTAAATATGTCCACTTAATTGGTCATTTATCCTGTAAACGTGTATACAGACATACATACATACATGCACACATGCACAGTTTCATAGTTTCAGCTCGGATGCTGAAGCTTTAATTTGCTCCTCAATTCAACCTTGAGTTCAAACACTCAAGGAATATGCTGTCTTAAAAGAGAGGCGTCTAGGATAAACACAGCAGCATGGGGTGGATTTTAGCCACTGGACCCAGTGCGTGGATGTTGAATGAAAGGTTTCCATTAGGGAACCTTAGATCAGAGGTCCTCCAGGAGGACCTGCTCCAGGAGAGGGTGAAGGGGTTTGGGTGAGCTTCCTCTTCCGAATGGGGCCACTCTGCCAGGCTGTTTAATTACCATTAGAGTGGGTGGAGGATCAGCCTGGCATTAATGAGATCAGCCAGGAGACATGCTACCTCTGACTCCTCAGACATCTATCAACAGAGGGAAAAACCGCAAAAAACCAACAACAAAAAAACATACACCAAGAGGCAGTGAGAGGTGATGACCTGGAAGGGAAGAAAAAGGAGGGAGAGGGAGAGAGAGAGGTGCTGGTGAGTTAGGAGCGTGGGCCAGAGACAGTGGGGCATCGTGAGGGAGAGAAATGAGAGTTACAGAAACAAACTGATAGAGAAGAAGAGGGATGGATGGTGGCTCTGTTTTTTTCTTTTTTTAAAAAAAAAAAAAAAAAAAAGCACACAGAGTCTTCCCGCCTGTCATTTTGTCCTAAAATAATGGTCCTCATGGACGGTCTGGTCATCGACTCCCTGCAGTGGCTGGCTGAGGAGCCGTAGAAACCTGCCCTTTCCACGCCTTGCTGTGGGCAGGTGCAGCAGGCAGAGTGTGATGCTGTCCCAGTATTGAATGGCTTTGCCTTGGGCTGGGGGGGGTAGGGGGGGGTGGTGGAGTGGGGGTGGCAGGCGACAGGTGGCACCGGGAGAGGGTAATTTAAACCTCTCTGCCACTAATCTTATTTATGAGCTTGGTTTAAGCGAGGCATTGTGCTCATTGGCCGGGGTGGTTGTGTTTTTATTAAATTTACAGAGGATGTGTGTCTTAAATCAGAGGCTGGGAGAGAACAGGGTAGGATGGTGGGCCAGTGACGGTGAAGGGACTCAAAAGCGCCTGACTGCTGGCCCCTGCTAGTGTATTAGGTGTCCAGGTGACAAAGCATCATGGGAAAATTATGGTAATTTTCTACTCATCATCCAGTGAGTATTTATCACCATGTTGTCCAGCTGTACCCGAGGAGAATTATGGGAATAATTCTACTGAATATGAAAGGTTCTTTATAGGCTTTCCTAGAACTTGTGGGGTTTTATCGTGGTACGGGTCCATTAAGATGTTTTTTTTTAGAGTAGTACAGAATGTACCCTGTCAATCTGCCTTTGCTGACCGCTCCATCAAAGGACGTGTGACAATTAAATGTTTGACCAATCTCATTCAACTCTCATTCACAGAATTATCTACAAGGCAGAGTAAAATATTTATTCCCCTCCACCCCCACCGAGCTGATATCAAAAGATCTAATGCATTTTTAGCCAGGATGAGTAGCCTAATTTTGATAATTGTTGCCTAGAAACGGTTCAAGTAGTACAAGACAAGGTAAAATAAGATTTCTTGTCTCTATGTGACAGGATTGCACGGCAAAACAAGTGCCAAAACTGCCTTGGTCAAAGTCAGCGCGGCGAGTTACAGACCCCATGGTTCTGGTTCTGTTAATTGGATTGGAGTCGATGCTGGGCTCTGATTGGCCGCGGGGCCTACAGGGACACACATGAATATTCACAAGGGCCACAGATTACGTCTGAAAAGCGGGGGAACGGGAGCCGTAAATATAATGAGCTCATCGACAGCTTTGGCCACACCAAGTGACGAGGGGCAGGCGTAACCGAGTAAAGTGCTGAAAGAAGACAGACGAAAGGATGGTGGAAGAGAGAGAGAATGAGTAGGCCAACAGTGTTGTACAGTCATGTAGTATAACAGTTAAAGAGCTGAGCTTTCAACTAAGAGGTCATGGGTTTGATTCATAGATAGGGTGCTGCTGTTGTACCCTTGAGCTAGGTACTTAACCCAAATTGCTTCAGTACATACCCAGCTGTATAAATGGATACCATGTGGAAATGCAAACTGCACAAGTGGAAATAGATAAGACTGTCTTCTATATGTAATGAAAAAAAAATGGGGCTGAACTCCGTAAGTGCACAATTAAGGGAATTAATTAAGAGACAGGAAGAGTATTAATTGCACTTCCTGTTAAATAAATGTACCTTAAGTAGCTATGTGCAAAGCATTCGTTTTGTAATGAAAATAAGAATGACTCATTTCCTCTCGTTTTCATTCACCTGCCAGAGGCTGCAACCTGGAGGCGGCTGTGCTGATTTCTCACTGGGGAGGGATGGGGTTTAGAGGGCAGATGGGTGTGTGTCCATTTTAAACGGCTCTTAGCAGGAGCCACTGGCAATAATGCATGCACACAGGTGCTCCCTCTCCCTTTGCTAGTGTCGCAAAAGACTCAGGGCAGTGCCCTCATACAAATGTGAGCGAGATCTGATAAAGAGTTGAAAGGCGTCTCTGCTTCCATTATAGCCGCAACAGCAGTGGTGGTATTTATGGAACTATGAAGTCGCACTTTTGGTGAACAATGAGCACCGAGCCACGTCGCTGTTTCCATTGAGGGTTTTCTTCCAATGGACTTTGACCTTCAGCCCGAGAGGCTCGGCTGTGCGCTTGTGGAGTCTAGTGTCGAGTAGTGTAGAAAAGGAGAAGGAGGAGGAGGAGGAGGAGGAAGGGGAGGGGAAGGGGGGGTTTCGTTTATAAATGACCTCTTGCGCCTTTTAAGAAAAGATCTTTAATCACACAGAAACATCCACTCGATCACCATCTACAGCCCTTGTGGACAGGGCTGAGTGCGTTCCTCTCTCACGCGTTCTCTCACTCACTCACTCCCTCTTTTCTGCTGGCTGTGCGCTGAGCGGATGGAGTCCGCTGTGTGATTCCATATTCCTGGGAGATTAATGGAGTGATGGGATGCATGTGTGATGCTTCTAGCTTTCATTACCCTCAGAGAGGCCCCCCGTTCATCATGCCTGACTGGAGGATGAGTAAGAGTGTGTGTGTGTGTGTGTGTGTGTATGTATGTGCGCATTTATATGTATGTGCATGTGTGTGCATGTGTATGTGTGTGCGTGTGTGTGTGTGTGCATGTATGTGTATGTTTGTGCGTACATGTGAGTGTGCATGCACGTGTGTGTGTGTGTGTGTGTGTGTGTGTGTGTATGTGTGCATTTATGTGTATGTGTGTGCATGTGTGTGTGCATTTGTACCCTTGTGTGTGTGTGTGCATTTATGTGTATGTGTGTGCATGTGTGTGTGCATTTGTACCCTTGTGTGTGTGTGTGCATTTATGTGTATGTGTGTGCATGACTGTGTATGTGTGTATGTGTGTGTGTGTGTGTGTGTGTGTGCATGTATGTGTGTGTCTGTGTGTCTGTGTATGTGTGTGTGTCTGTGTGGATTGGGGACAGAGGCTGGGGCTGGGGGCTGAGTCTCACTATATCACTCTTTTCCAGGGAGGGGGGAAGACAGCGTCTCACCTAGAGGGAAGGGGAGAAGAGACATCTTTCACAGAAAGATTTTCCTTTCCTAAAATCCTCCCTTTTGTACGGCAGAAGTCAAGAAGAGCCGCCGGCTGGTGGCTCGATTTGGGATGCAAATCTGGCGATCTCCTGCAGTGGGTTTGATGCCGTTCTCCGCCGTGAGTCCCTGCTCCCTCATTCATCTGCTGATTGCAGAGTCTCAATCATCCCAGCTGCTGGGAAACCGTGGAGCCATATTGTGTTATACACCGTATTGAGACGGCTCTGATTATCCGAGCCAGCACAGGCAAAGTGACTCCAAGATTTATGAACAGTAACAGGTCATGGATATTCATTTTATTCACTCTGACTTTCTGTGGGTACATTTCAGCACGTTTCATAACAGGTGTATTGGCTTTTTGTCAGTGTAACTCTGAAACTGGGATCCCAATTGTTTCAGAAAGGTGCACAACCTTAGCACAGGCTAGGCTCTGTTCATTGGGTTTACATGACACCATGCCCTTAGCACAGGCTAGGCTCTGTTCATTGGGTTTACATGACACCATGCCCTTAGCACAGGCTAGGCTCTGTTCATTGGGTTTACATGACACCATGCCCTTAGCACAGGCTAGGCTCTGTTCAATGGGTTTACATGACACCATGCCCTTAGCACAGGCTAGGCTCTGTTCATTGGGTTTACATGACACCATGCCCTTAGCACAGGCTAGGCTCTGTTCATTGGGTTTACATGACACCATGCCCTTAGCACAGGCTAGGCCCTGTTCATTGGGTTTTACATGACACCATGCCCTTAGCACAGGCTAGGCCCTGTTCAATGGGTTTTACATGACACCATACCCTTAGCACAGGCTAGGCCCTGTTCAATGGGTTTTACATGACACCATGCCCTTAGCACAGGCTAGGCTCTGTTCATTGGGTTTACATGACACCATGCCCTTAGCACAGGCTAGGCTCTGTTCATTGGGTTTACATGACACCATGCCCTTAGCACAGGCTAGGCCCTGTTCATTGGGTTTACATGACACCATGCCCTTAGCACAGGCTAGGCCCTGTTCAATGGGTTTTACATGACACCATACCCTTAGCACAGGCTAGGCCCTGTTCAATGGGTTTTACATGACACCATGCCCTTTAGCTCCTGCCATCTTGTCACAAAGACCAATCTAATTGAGCCAGTCTTTATGTACTGTTTCAGTGAAATTTTATCAAATCTAAATGTCTGTGTATTTCTTAAAACCACCCACATATTGCACGGTAGGAATTGCAAGAGAGTAAATGAGGTGACTCATTTCATTGTCTAAAAGAATAAAAAAAGCAGGGAATCTGGAGTAAGAGCTGTCACCTTACTATTAGAAGCCACTTCTCCAGCTAGCAGGTTAGCAACAGTTTTGTTCTGAACAATATGCACATGCAAATTGACACAGCTTACTGATCCTGCCTGTGAGCAGCGGTAGCTAGCTTGGAGATGAAAGGTTTCCCCTACTCCCCCATCCCTTCATTTCCCCGCTGTTTTCGCTGAGCAAAACAAAGTCTTTAGTGGCAAACAGTGGCTGCAAACCTCTAATATTTGTCAGAAGTGATTTTCTCTCCAGAATTTAGATGAATTTTGTTTGTACTCTGTACTGCTTTGCTATGACTGAAAGATCACATGGTTTGGACTGTTGGGTGGAACATTCAGTCACCCCACTGTTCCAGCAGAGTGATGGACCCCACAGTCTGTTGAATCGGGGACTGACCTAGGACACTGTCAGTGCTGAATGTGGTCAGTAGCCCTGAGGGCTGGCACATACTGGGTGCTAGCCTTACCTGTGCACAGGGTTTCAGTCAGCAGGGATGTCTATGTCATACTGCTCATCAGTGACCCCTACTGGTCAGTCAGGTATCCACAGTGTACCCATTGTTAGGTGGAACTTGTTGTGCTAGAGTTAGGGCAGATTTAAGTCGGCCTTGCCTGTGTTACCAGGCAACCTCTGTCCACCAGCTGTCATTGGTTAGAGTGATGCCTTTGGTCAGACTGGTGCTGAGTGACTGATAGAGTGTGAAATAGTCACACTGGCTTGTGGGGGAGCAGACGGACATCAGCCTCTGAGCTGCTCCCGTCCCTGCGTGGGCGTGGATGGACGGGTCGGCCGTGACTCTGGAGACACAACCGCCAGCCTCAAATTGGCCAGGCTAAAACGGCAGTGGAGAGAGTGGGCAGCAGGAACCGGTCCAGCCCCGCTGGAGAAAGAAAATGGCCACCCCGTGGTCTAATCCTCTCTGATTCCATAATGAAGAATTGAAGAGGAGGCTGTGATCTCCTCCCAATTGGATCAGGAATAAGAGCCGTATATGAAACAAACAAAAAAAAGAAACAGAAAGCTCAGTCCAGCTGGGCGAGCGGCCTTGAGAGCATGTCCAGGGGTGTTTCATCACCACAGCCTCCGTTATTACATAACCAGCCTTAATGATATGTCAGGCCTGTGCAGCCCCTGCTGGGCTCCCGAACACCCAGCTCCCTGTGCGCCGGGCTGGAGCGCGCGGGAGAGCGTTGCCATGGCACCTTCAGAGGCACAGCAAGCAAAGGTGAGCGAGCGCACCTTCCAGTGTTCTCAGACCCAGGGAGCTAACCCAAATCCTTCAGAGCCTCAACAGCTTTGCCGCAAACGCCCATCGACCCCCTCTCCTGTTTAATGAAGAGGCGAGGCCGGCGCCGGGGCCATCGCATAAGCAAAAGGGGGGAGGCAGGTGGAGACAGGGCATTCTAATTGGATGGATTTAAACTGACCTGAAATCCCCAGATGCTGGCGAAGCTTAATTTGGCGCAATTAATTAAGTGGAACTGAAGAGCAAGCAACCTGCATCTCCACTCCACACCACTGCAAAGCCTGCACCTTACAACCTAACTATGTTGAAATGCTGCATTATATTCCTATTCCATATTATGTGACCGCCTGTATAGAATTCGCCAGTTTCATCTCCATAATTTTCAGCATGTATCCCTTATGTATGTATATATTAATGTATTTACTCTCTAATTACATTTGTCTTGAAATGAAAATTAATCATTGTGACAGATTCAGTGTTCTTGAGGTTAGGCTGTTAGCCCTGATGACAGAGGGCCATGAGTTCAGTCCTCAGGCGACTCATCGTAAAGACTTAAAGAATGCTAATTAGCCGCCACACTGAGTGGTATCGCGTTCAAAAGGATGCCGTCCTGTCCAATAAGATGCATCTGCGCACAAATATGGTTCAGAGGACAGGAATCAGGACGGACGCCGAGCCTACAGGGAGAAACCCTGAAACCAGCTTCCAGCAGTCACACACCAGCATACTGTATGGCTGAAACTTACTGGGTCAGTAAGTCTTACTTCTGAGGTAACCTGACACCTTTAATTAAACTACCTCTGTTTTAGTCCATATGACATTGAAGGGGTATTCTCATCATCTTTTAATTATCTTTCAGCATGCAGATATACAGTTACCACATATGAAAAAATAACATTGTATTTGAGGGACTAAATAAAAATATTTGTATTTTTTTTTTCCAACTGTAATCTGAAGCCTGGGGCCGCTTGATTCTTGTGTTCAACAAATAAAGAGTAGTAATAGTAGTAGTAGGAATAGTAGGAGTAGTAGGGGTGGTAGTCCTTGTCGTAATCGTTTTATTATTTGCTATTTCGTACTTATGTTTTTGAGTTCATAAAATCAGAGGGTGGTTCAGTGCTCTTTTTCCAGCACAGCACAAACAGACTGACCTTTCCCAGGAAGGTGGGGCCACAGGTGGGGTGGGGGGGGTTGCAGGGTTTAGCCAGTCACTGGAGACGGCAGGATGGAACAGACACAGAGTGAGAGGGGTGGAGGGGAGGGGGCTTGGCTAGGGAACAAGCGCACAGACACACACAAGTGCGCACACACATGCACGCGCGCACACAAGCGCACGCACACACACGGCGCGCACATGCACAGACACTGTATCTTCATTCACACTCCGCACACATGTGCTTCTGAGATAGAGGCACATGAAAAGGGAACGGATCTGAATTATGAATAATGCACCATGTTGGGTTGGTGAATAACATTAAGCTTCTGAAGAAGAGAGGCTAACAAAAAAAAAACAAAACAAGAAAAATAAGACATTATTATTTTTTTCTATTCTCTTTCCTTATGGCTCTGAAAGGGACCTTTGTAACTGAAAATGATACATGATGAAGGCAGCGGAAATGATGCCAGCTTGAGAAAGCGTTGGAGGTGCCGCTGATGGGAAGCTCTGGTTGGGGAACACACCTGGGGGCGTGGGATTCCTCCACACTTTAATGTCCTCATCACCTCACAGATGAAGAGCCCAGTTCCCTCATTACGGCCTGTGGGACAGGCGGCATGATATCAGGACCTATGGGAGAGGCCCATGGGGGGGGGGCATGGGCGGGGTTGCTGAAGTCAAAATCTCACAACATTTCTGTAACATATTTGCAACGTGACTGAATGTTACGCGATAACAATAATCGGGAGGACCACCAGGGGGCGCTCACCAATGTATGCGTGCCCCTTCCCCTGATGGCAGGCCCCTTCAATCTCATTCAAGCCATTTTTGTTCCATTATTGAGCTGTCACTGTCAGATGGCAGTGGGGTGAATAAAGGAACTGAAGTAAGTCCCTCACTCAACTGTCTTTCTTGCTCTCTCTCTCTCTTTCTCTCTCTCTCTTTCTTTCTCACTTTTTTTTATTATTAAGTCAGTCTAATCCAAAGAATAAGACAGCCTCCACTCAGTAGGAAGTCACTCACTGTCAAAATGTCAGCTTGATACCGAGCACTGTCACAATGGAGAACTAAGCATGATATCGCCGAGTTGTCATTTGACAAAAAGTCCCTCTGAAGCCACTCCAGGCCATCAAAATCTAATCTTTACAGTTTAGCGTATTCAGTGAGAAGGCACGCAAAGATATATTATTCTAAAAGTACAGTGTTTCTTGACGTGAGAACATAATTCCCCATGGTATTTATGGAAAAACTACACATCCTGCCTTCTGTGTTTTCTATGAGATTGTAAAGTGATTTTCCAAAAAATATTTTTTTGTTTGTCAGATAGGTTAACAATTTATAGGTCTGTATTTGTAATTATAGTATATTTAAGTCATTACAAAAACAATTTAACGGAGGAGAACAGAAAACGTGTACTTGTGTATGCGTTTGCGATGAGTGCAACAATTGTACCACAAAAAAGACTTCAATACCAGGGGCTGAAAACACAAACCTTACATGAACACATTTGCATAAAAACACATTTTAAAAAGTGAAAGTGGATCAGAAGTGTACATGCAGACACACAAGCACACACACAATGCGAACTGAAGGGAAACTGAGAGAGGACACCTGGTCTTGACAGGGTCAAGCTGGTAGAGAGGCTGAGAGGACAGCTGGTCTGGACCCTGGGTTGACAAGCTGGCTCTGAATAATGGAGGGATGTTATCAGCAGTGGGGAACGCAGCCTTCTTTTCCCCAGCCGAGAGAGACAGATAGCCTCAACTCCCATGTGTCCTGCACCAACCCTGTCACACTAACTCAGTCCTCTCTTTCACTCTCTCTATCACTGCCCTTCCTCTCCCCCTCTCTCTCCATCCCTCCACTCTCTCTTTCTCTCTCTATCTCTCTCCATCCCTGTACCTAGATTGTCCCTGAGGAGCTCCGTACTCTGCGCAGTCACACATTTACTGCTCCCAAACAACAAAAACACGCAGCACATAATCTCCCCTGAAACGCACTTTGCCAGCAAACAGCAAACCCTGTCCACCCACTGCAATCTGCAGCCATTATTACAGACAGGATTAGACTCCTACAGAACACGGGTACAGGCAAAAGCAAGAGAGCAAGAAACAGAGGGCGGGGGTGGGGTGGGGGGACAAAGGGAAATGGAGGGGGAAGAGAGGTAGGACGATTGCTGTTCTATTATTGACATTCGTTTTCCATGGCTGGTTGATGCAGACCCTTTGTATCACAGGTTTATAGCATTAGTGCAGCTTGTTTTCTTTTTTCTTTTTGAAGAGTTGATGAGTTTCTATTGATCCTTTTCCATACATGGTCTTGCTAAGGCGTTAGCATTTGATCAAAAGTCGTACCAGTGAGGCGTTTGAAACTGAACTGAAGACCAACAATACACAAGAGGAAACAGTATAAACAAAGAAAGGAGAGTGAAAAAGAACAAAAAGCACAATTAAGATGGAAAAAAGAGAGAGAGGGTAAAAAAGGGAGAGGGACAGAACACCAAACAGTGTCATTCTTTGCACCTCAAAATTCCATCGTGTCCTGATTTTACTGCGGCAGTGACTTTTTTCAAATGTTTATGCTGTTGCATTTAAAAAAAAAAAAACCAAATCCGTCTCCATCAAAGCAGCTCTGGAAAGGCGGTTAACAGTGGGGGCCTTCAGCTCAGAGGGGTGTCTTAATCAGAGCCTGCTCAGCCACCACATCCATTGCCATACCGGACAAGTGTGTGAGCGAGGGAGGGAGAGAGAGAGGGAGAGATACAGAGTGAGAGAGAGAGAAAGACAGGGAGGGAGAGAAAGAGAGGGAGAGAGAAATACAGAGGGAGGAAGAGGGAATAAATGAGGTGTGAGTGCTACTGGGAACCCCCTCCCATGTGCACACACACACACACACACACACACACACACACACACACACACACACACACACACACACACAGATGCACCCCATTTCCTGGCACAGAGATGGTCCCTCAATCGGAACAAACTGCAGAAAGCTGCCGATGGCAGGCATTGTTGCTGCGGGGAGTTTGAGGCCCGGCTCTGGGGCTGGGGACGGCCTTCCAGACACAATGCAGACAATAATGACCCATCATTACCAAGCCTCCTGGCACACCACTCAATTTACAGCCCTTTGAGAGAACGACCCTTTATTTCAATTTGGGGACCTCATTTAGAGAGAAACATTAAAAAAAATAGGAATCACAGCAATAACGGCATTTAATATTTTCATCAATCCGCATTCAAGCTGAATGGGGCTCAGATGTCACTCTTGGCGTGTTACGGATGCGAGTGTTTAGATGTGGGGACCTGGCCAAAGTTGCTTTTGATATTGCAGCGATGCAGTAGCCCAGGGGTCCATGGAGGGCCATTTTACCGCTAAGAGCGCCCAAACAGATTGAAAAGCAGCCAGCGGCCCAATGCAATTTGCCCCAATTATGGTCCGATCTGGGGTCCAGATTGGCTGTTTTGGCCGGGTGTCTTGGGAGGCAGTGGTCACATGGCGCAGGTGCTACTCCCACCCCCAACCCCCCACACCAACCCCCGACCCCTCCCCCACTTCACCCCGGGGTGGAGGTGTCACCCATGGCAGCATACAGTGGGAAAAGTAAACAGGTCATTACAAAGGCTACCCACTGAGGAACTCTCAACTACTAGTGGCGGAAAGACAATAGCAGGGACGCCTCACGCGTCTAATGCGCGAGGCACTTACGTGGGCCGTTAGGAAACCGAAAACAAAGGACGGTTCATTAGCTCACATCAAATAGGTCTCTTTTTTATTTTTTTATTTTGCAGCCGAAGCAAAAGCTGTGGGTGAGAATTCGAGCACACGCTGTCTTGATTCATATTTTGGTGGCGGCACAAACGCTGGGGAGACGCTGGGGCGGATTATGAGAGCTTTAGGAACAGGCTGTTCTGGTCTCGTCCCAAACGCCGCCGTGCCTCGCGGCTGTAGCATGGCGTGGGCCCCGGCACAGCTTGCCATGTCATACCTTGGCTGGGCACATCAGGGGGCTCCAAGGGGAGGGGTGGGGTACCCTCTCGCACCCAGGCTGGCACACCAGCCAGCCCCAGGAGGGCACACCCGGTTACTGCCCTGGCGCCCTGTCCTTATGCTTCTCCACGCCTACACCAGCTGCCAGCTGTCCCCCAGCTCCCCTGCACTATCTCCCCCTGGGACTGCCTACTCCTGGCTCTGTGAGTCCTACACAGGGAATGTAATGGCTTTCCCCCATTCAGATCACTGGGGAGGACAGGACAGCATTGGAAAGGGCTACTGGAGAAGTAAGTGTCATTTTGGGGGCGGGGGCGGTTGGGATGGGCTCAGAGAACATCTGAGCCCTACTCTGAGAAAACCTATAGGTTCAATTAGATTATAATTATAATTCAACACCTAAATATAATCTCAGCTTTAAATAGTGCCATCTCCAAAAGAAAATAACCTAAAGGCATTTAAAAATAATAGCTACAAATATCATGCCAAGGAAAGCTGAAATGAGTGTGCATCAGTACAGGCCGGTATCTGCCTCTTACATAATCCATTTATAAATGGCTGGTAGATTACATCCCAACTGTTTTTATTCCTTATCATACAGAATCACCTCAGATGGCTTGTAACTGGGCTGGGTAAATATGCGGTCCTCAGTCACGGGCACGAACTCTCAGTCAGCACACACCTCCATGTTACAGTGAGGCAGAGAGACAGACGGAGAGAGGGAGAGAGAGAGCGAAAGAGGGAAAGAAGGAGAGACACACAGGGAAAGACAGATGAAGAGAGAGGCAGACAGAGACAGCAAAAGAGAGAGGGAGAGAGAGATAGAGATGGAGATAGACAGGGAGAGAGAAACAGAGATGAGAGAAAGGGAGAGAGAAATAGACAGGGGAGAAAGAGAGAGACGGAGAGTGAGGGATGGACACAGAGAGGAGGTGAGGAAGAGAGGGAGACAGAGCAAAAGGCAGTTAACGCAAGACAGAGAGGGAGACAGAGAGGGAGAGAGAAACAGAGAGATAGAGAGAAGTAGCTAGAGAGAAATAGAGAGAGACAGAGTGAGAGATAGAGACAGAGGAGAGGAAGAGAGGGAGACAGAGCAAAAGACAGCAAAAGTGAGAGGGAAAGAGAGACAGAGACGGAGCGAGAAACAGAGAGATGGAGAGAAGTAGAGAGACAGAGATAGACAGAGACAGAGAGTGAGAGACAGAGACAGAGACAGAGAGGAGGAGAGGAAGAAGGAGTGGGGGCAGGCTGAATATGCAAACTGAGCTCTTGGACACTTTGTGCTGCATGATCTCTGCATGATTAATGAGTGCAGACATCTGATTAGGTTACATTATGTCACCGTTTCTGTGGCAGCGGAGGCCGTGGGGGTGGGGGTGGTGGTGGTGGGGTTTGGAGTGGGGGGATTTGCCCCAGCTGTAACCCCCGTGCTGCGCTCTCCGCCATCGCAGCCACGCATTTGCACGCCCACTTCGGTGGTCGCTCCGTGGGCCGCCCACCAATGGCGGATGAGGTTGAGGGTTACAGCGGAAGCCGGCTTCCAGGGGACCCCAGCCTGCTCCGTGTCCTTTCAAATGTCCCACCCCCTCACCCCCTTCTCCCCCCAACCCCCTGCTCCTCCCCCCACCCCTTCTGCTCACCCAGCGTCCGACGATGCAGTCCCGAGACGCGCGATTTCACTTCCCATCATCTTCAAAGCGCAGCCCTCAGCCTTCTCTCCGCTGGTGTGCCCCACTTTCTCTCCCCTCCTCCGTCTCCAAGACGCCCAGGGGCCAGAGAGGCTCTCAAACTCTCTGTTTGTCTACGTTCATCTCCGTGTCTACGTTTCCCCCTTCCTCCTGTCATGACGGACAGGGATACTATGGGCTGGTTGCTCACCTGTGCTGCTGCAACGCACCTCTCGCCTGGTTGGGGCAGTGATGTCCACTGAGGCACTTTTAGAGCAACCCACTGACACTTCTCCATTTAAGCCCTTCCAAATCCTCTGTCAGGGTCATGGAGAAGCCGGCGTAATCTTCAAAGAAATTTAGCATGTAATTTTAGGAGCTGAGCGTGCAGGTGTGACAGTGGTCTGAGAGTGAGCTTTGACATCTCTCTGCCAGCAAATCTCACACCTTTCATTGGGTAGCCCTGTCCGCGGCACCAGCAAATCTCACACCTTTCATTGGGTAGCCCTGTCCGCGGCACCAGCAAATCTCACACCTTTCATTGGGTAGCCCTGTCCGCGGCACCAGCAAATCTCACACCTTTCATTGGGTAGCCCTGTCCGCGGCACCACAAAATCTCACACCTTTCATTGGGTAGCCCTGTCCGCGGCACCACAAAATCTTCACCGGTGTGCAGGCCAGAAGAGGACAGATTTTGATTCACCAACTATTTAGATCTTCATGAATTTTCATGAAATCCACAAATTTCTTGAAGAGTGAAGAAGTGGGGCTTCAAACCAGCCAGCATTTAAATAGTTTCTTTCAGGATTATGATAGAAAATAAACACAAGATTGATTTATTTTTAAGGGAAGATTTTTGATCAGAGAAATCCTTTATAACCCAGAGCACAACACGGCAACATGAATATTTAAACGTTCACCTTCTGTGCCTGCCGTGATGCAGAGTTCAGGTAACTCAGCTCTCCTAAGACACAAGAATTGCTGAATTCAGTTCCTGCCGAGTTATTTTTGACACTTCCTCTCAGGTACATCTGCCTGAAATACCCAGAGTGCACACTCTGCCAAAAAGAGAGGACCATTTTTCCTTTTGCCTCATTATTATAATTTGTAAATCTTTGGCTTTTTCCACAATAAAGAGCCTGACAAATAATCCAATTTGCTGACAATAGCTCTTTGGAAAGGACATGTTCTGGAGCTCAGAGGTTCTCGTTAGTTCTGACAGCTTTTTTTTTTTTTTTTTTTTTTTTTACATTTCCTTCACTGCAGTTTGTTAAGCAAGGCCAGCATCACATTATATGCTGTGAGATTGTGCTCAGAGCCAGGTAATGAAGGTGATAGTCTCATCTTGCAACTTCAGTCTCCAGCTCTACACCTGTGTCGCAAGTGCATAGTCATCACACCACCATCCCCCCCCGCCTCGCCATGGCAACCCGACAATGCTCTTTCATCCCGGATGCTGGTTTTCACAGAGGAAAAAGCTACAGTAGTACAAACGGGATAATTTCCTCCAGCGGGATGGTAAATTAACTTCTCTCACATTGTGATGCTCAAAGCGTCTCTGCCCTTTCATGGAGCTTTTCGGTGCAATTTACGACCGGCCACGAGGTTGCAAACGTGAAAATTATTGCGTATTGTGTTACGTCCATCAGAGATACATTTCATTTGCCGCCTCAGCAGTGGATCACAAACAGACTTTCAGACCCTCTACGCGAGGCCGTGCCGCAGATGTTATTTACTTTTTATTTATCATTTATTTATTAAGGGACAGCATGCAATAATTATAATATCAGTTACTGCACCAGCAGATATAGGTCCAGATTCAGTGATGAGCTTATTTCCATCTGCAGTCCTTTGTCAGTTGAACAAATGTTTTGATTTATTCAGAGGGCATTCTGTTTTTTCAAACATCAAAAACGAGTCAAAACACGGAATACATGCAAATGAGTTTTTCTCTTGATTAACTAAGGTTGCTGCGCATGTGCACTCAAGTTATTAGGCACTCCGTGTGTAGAAAAGGATTTCAGCACAATTAAAGTCATGCTGCCATTTGCTTTGTCTTTGTGCTCTTCAATCTCCATGAATGGTTCAGTTGCAACGACCAGATGTGTATTCTTTCAGCGTTTAATGCCTCCCCAGTCTCAGCTGTAGGACTATCATCACTTTCCACAGTAAATGGAAGAAATGAAAGCATTAGTTGTCCATGACTGGATTGATTAACAGACATTACAGCAATGCTGAATATTCATAATTTGCGATATGCATATCTGTTTTCCGATATAACGCAGCATTAAGGGTGCAAATTACCCCTCACTAGATGTTAGAAGTGTCTAATTAAAAACAACTAGCAGCTTGTTATACCTAAGGAATTGCACTTATTGCTGAAACAAAAGCAATCATACAGGATGGGCCGGGGGCGGAGGGGGAGCTGGAGATCTGTGTCATCCAGTTGGCCTAAATGATGCTTTTCCAAACACCAATAGGACAGGGCACCTCCACCTTGTGCTCAAAAGGCCCCTGGCGGGGCAAGCTCTTTCTCAAACCAGACCTCTGAATCACCTGAATCCATTCATTACTTTAGCCCTTGCCAGTTTAGTGAAGCACAGACAGATGGAGATCATACCAGACTGTGGCCGCCAATGACCAGAGCTGAGAATCGGTGCCTTATTTTAGATGAATGGGGACCAACTCTTATTTAATCCTTGTGGGCTGTGGAGATTTCTGGTTTTTCATTCCAGCTCAAGATCTAATTGGCCACAGTTAGCTGCATGGATAGAGGATGAATTGCTGATTGTGTTATTGCTGATCTCAGTGGGCCTCTTTCCGAAAGACATCTGTACAGCCAGCAGGAGCTGGATGTCTGTGGCAGACACCTGAATCAGCTCTGCCATCCAGATTCCAGACAGCCCCACAATCACACACTACTCCCGCGTAATTCCGTACAATCCAAAAAAAAAAATAATAGTAAAAATTCCCTGCTCACTCTTCCACATGACCCCACAGAACTCCAGCACAGCATCCACACTCTCACATACTATCCTCTCCCACTTACATCTGCTTCTGCCTGCTTTGACACAATTCCACAGGCTCCCACACACTCCTACACACACACACACACACACCAAACCAGCTTATACCAACCCCTACACACTGTCAACACAGACACACACACAGACACACGCACACACCGACACTCCGTCTTGCTCTCATACACTCCCAAACATGTCCACACACCCCTGCCCCGCTCACCCACAAACCTCAACATGCACTCATGAATGATTCCACACACCCTCACAGCAATCCGGCCTATCTCCACAAACCCACCACCACACACACACACACACACACACACACACACACACACACACACACACACACACACACACACACACACACACACACACACACAGACACACAAACACAGCGGCAACAAAAACAACACTTCCCACTTTGAGCTGCCGTCCCTTAACCAGACACCTCTCACAGCCGCTGCCTGAGATTGCTGTGATTCCAGCAGGAGAAACGGTTCAGTCAGCCCAGATGGGGGGAGAGCTTTACATTTTTATGCGTTTGTAGTGGGATAGAGAGCTGGATGTGGACGGTAATTACAGGAGGAGATGCGATGCAGCCTGAAGTGAGAGTCACAGCCTGCAGCACAGAGGCTGAATGTTAAACGCTTCGAATTGAAGATTCGGTGAAGAGCATAGGGGTTCTACCCTCCAGGGCAACTCAATGGGAATCATTGAGCCAGCCTCTTCCTCTCGGACCAGGTTGACTAAACGTTTGTGCGGCAGAGGGGGTGGGGGGGTGAGTATTGCAAAACCACCAAAGAGAACATAACAGCATGCAAGGAAATTTAGTTACAAGATTGCCTTGCTGTGAAACACCTTGTGAACAAGCAAATTCAACATTAATCTGAGCCATGCAATAGTTGAATTCTGCAATGAATTCTGTCAATTCTGTAATACAACAGTGTATTTTGGCAGCTAAACAAGTTATGAGTAAAGATAACACTAAACGGGTAATATGTTTTAGCTCTGTCTACCCTCTAGTCATAATGAATTAAGAAAAAGAGTTTTTTATGCACGCAGTAAATCCTGCTGGCAGGGAGGGTGCTGTCAGTGGTCAGGAAGGTAGTGACATTAGACACATTTGAAAGTTAATCTGAATTTGATTAGCCATTTGTTGTATCTGTGTAACTGATAAAACGTGCTACTATTTATCTATCCAGACTTTATCTGTCCTATCTGCCTCTATTTTTTCTTCACCACCACATCACTGGTAGCCCCTGCTCAGAGCCCAGCTCTGCCCCAAACACAGCCATTAATAGCAGCTGGTTATATTTAAAGTGATAGTTTGTCTCTGTCTTCATTTACATACATTTTTTTAAATATCCCACTAACCTCAGAACAAGAGCGAACACATTTTATTTACAAAATGTACTGCTGTTTGCGGCCTTAACGCCCTTAGTGGCCAACTCTCCTGGGGCAATTTACAGAGGCTGTTGTAAATTGATGTGAACGTTGAGGAAAAAATGCAGAATGCACAAGTTGATTTAATGGGGTAGTTACACAAAATTAATTATCCATATGAAGACAGCAGCAAAATAACCACATAGCTACCGATTTTAAATGCATCTTGTACATGTGGTGACGATTCAGAAAAAAACATGGTACAGGACAGTAGATGGAAACATTCCAGATATAACTCAGGATCAAAGGTGTGAAGGTTGACCTCACCAAGCATTCAGTAATGGAAAAGCAACTGAGCCGCACCAGACCGAGCCAGCTTTAACACCAAGCTCATGCCAGACTGTGTCTAATCCTGTATTGGAGATACTGCAGGTGATTCATTGAGTAGTTTGGTCGTTCCTGTTCATAGGGAACATCATCACACCTAAATCATTTCACCTGAGCCCAGGACACCAATTCATTTCAGGGGCTGCGAAATGTGATGAAAGTGTCCCAAATGCACAGCTGAAGCAAAGCCATTATAAAAGTCAGTTTGACATGCTGTGCAGTGCACCAGTTAGGGCCTGCAGATGAAACTGCCGGTGCCTGGTAAGCACTGCGGTGGCTAAAGTAGCCGTGAAATGAGAAGTGCTTAATTGTTCCATTGAAAATAAGCGGAAATTGACCCGTAACCCATTTCCAAAATTAAATATTTCTAATTTTCAGTCACTAAAAAAAACACCGCAGTGAGTTACAGAGATGTACCCGGTATGTGATTTTTATTCAAAAATGACAACCTAGCATCTGGGCCTGCGGGGGACCGATTCCTCAGCAGAAAGCCCCGACACGTTTTGCTGTCTGCCTCCATCGCTGTGTCACGCGGGACCGGATGGACGGTAAGCCTCGCTAATTCCCGTTGTGACGAATCCCTGGCGCGGTTTCGCCAGCCTCCAGGCACAGGGACCGTGAGCCTGCAAATGCTCGCTCGCAGATCTGCTGAGAAATAAACCCCATAGCTGATCGAGCGGCGCGTATCCGTTGCTCTGGTTGTTTTGTGCCTGACACCGCATGTGAGGAGGGCTCACTGTTCGGACACCACAACGGGGCGCAGACAGGAGCAGTGGAACCAGACAGTATGTTCTCCAAAGCTCCCGCTGTCGCGTCGAGACACCATTTAAAAAAAAAAAACTCACAAATGAAATGCAGTAACAGATCCATCAAAGCGCGGTCTAAAGCACAATGTGTAGCCCTGATCAAAATCCGAACAGGCCGTGTGTGTGTGTCTCTGTCAGATGTCAGACCTGCCACTGCAGAGATACGGCTGAAGAATGGCTGTATCAGCTGAGGTTTTCAGCCTGCCACAAGATTGAGGGGTTTGGGAGAAGAGGCGATAAACTGTTCTGAATGAGGGTGGAAAAGAGAAAAAAAGACAGAAAGAGAGGGAGGGAAGGAGAAAAATATTATGAGGTGAGGTAGGAGAGAGAGAAGGAGAGGGTGAGAAAGAGAATGTTGAAGAGTGGGAATGTGAAGGGGGAAGACAAGAACGGAAAAGAGAAAGCAACACACACACACAAATAGAGAAAGACAGAGAGAGACTGTGGAGAGAGAGATTTGACATTTGAAAGCCATTTATTTAAAATTGCAGCAAAGAGAGAGAGCGATAGAGAGAAATAGATAGAAAGAGACAGTGAGCAGTGAGAGTGACTTCTACTTCGAGGTAAATAAAAATGGATGAAGGAAACACAGATCCATACAGCTGCCGGTAGTCACTAAGCTGTTGCCACAGCTGCTGTCAGTGTGACAGGTAGAGATGTCTCCAGCTGGTCCTGACAGCCGGGAACCTGTCCGTGGAGACATGGAGAGGGTTCGACGAACAACACAACGTTCAACAAACCTATCAGGGGGCCCACCCTGGATGTGACAGAGAGTAATAACGTTTGTCCCTCCTTTCCTATTTCACAACCCCCCCCCAGGGGCGGTGTGTCTTAATTACTGTGCATTCTGTCAGCTGCGGTTCCATACACAAACAAGGAACAAGGAAAAGCCATTCTATGGTGTCGGTTTACTTGCTCAGAAAACCGAAACACCCCCATCTGAGATCAGAGTCACCCCCCTTCCCTCCTCCTTCTATCCCATTTCAAAGTTCCTTTCTCACTGTCCCCCTTTCATTTCATCATACCTCTCCCTTATCTTCTCCCTGCATTAGGCCTCCATCCCATTACTCCTCGTCCTGCCCATCCCTCCTCTCCGTCACCCAGCCATGACCGTCACCAGTTAGTCTCAAATTACAATCAAAATCAGCAGCACTCTAATTCCAGGAAAGCCGCTACCACTGCCCCTAACACACAGTGCTCTGCAGCCAAACCCACACTGTTTATTTGCAAAAGGCAGACGTTAATATTGCACTTACATATGCAGTAAACTACTACAAGCCCCAGGCAGAACCAGCAGGGTCCAAACCTACCCTCACATCCAATTACATGAACCTGTTTTCTTTAACTGAGACTCAATTAAAGACCTGTAATCTATCGCGCATAAATTACTGACTGGAGGGCTTTCTAATCACCTGTGCTGACTACATTAAGTGCTGCTGGGGTGGTTTACACCAATATGTTTGCACAGACAGATCTGGCTTTGTGAGAGCCAGGGAGTGCTGGGGTCCAGGTTTACAGAGGGCAAAATCAGCACCCTCAGAGGGCAGAATATTATCCAGTGAAGCCAAAGGCAAGCAGGTGCTGTAATTAATGTTAATGAATGCAAATGGAAACAGGAGAGACTGACACTTGCCAGGGACACTCCCGACTCCCCTTGAATTTGTACCGGAAAATATTTAATTTTGATTTTAAATTTGTTTCCTATTAGCAAGGCGGGCTGGTGTGAAAGAGAGGGCCACAAATACTGGATGGTTCCTTACACAGGTAGAGAAAAACCCAGTCATGTTGTCCCCTTACACACACACACACAAACACACACACACACAAAGATACACATGCAATTTTAAATAGGTGGTCCTTTAATTCACAGGTCATTTCAGGTTAAATGAAATTGATTTTGAAATGACCCTCTCAAACACATTGACCTCGACATTCAAAGAAACCAATGATGCAATTTCAAATTCATACATGAAAGCACTTTTGACTATTCAGGATTAATATGTTATGATTATGATTACAATTATGATTATTATTATACTGATTAGGATCAATCTATATAAATGTAATATGGGTGAAATGATATTACTCAGTCTTATTAAATAAAAATCACCATCAATCAATTCTCATGTACCATGAATAGCTTTAGAAGTTTGTTGAAAACTGTTTGTATCCACATTTTTAAACTACATACTTATTGTTCTCCAACAGGGCGTTTATTGATTTACTTTTCATGAAATTAAATACTTATAGTACTATTCCTTGGAAACCTTTTTACCCCTTTAATTTCTAGTTAATAGTTGCAGGGCAGGAGAAAAGCAATTACAAACTAATAATAATGTAAATCTCACACCTCCCAGTTGCCTTTACACACATTTTTCCTCCAAGTGCAGTGGTGCAAACAGAAATAGTCACATTAACACACACACACACACACACACACACACACATGCGCACACACATACACACACACACACACGTGCACAGACAAAGAAGTGAATACACCTTATGAATGGCTGTGTATTGATTTTCCACTCCAGAAGCAGACGAGTGAAAAGACAGCATTATTTGGAGAGATAAAGGAAAACAATGAGGGGACAGAGAGATGTCTACGATGCAGACTGCGCTTGGCGTGACAGCTGTACCGACTTTGCGTCTCTGTTCCCCCTGATGAGAGAGTAGATATGTAACAAACATATTACTCAATTCAGGAACAACACTAGCAAGCAAACAAACAGGTGACATACGGCCCGGCCCCTGGATCAAACCTGCTTTTTTAAAAAGGAGCGTTTTGTTGATTTAAAGGATTTTTTTCTGTATTTATCATTTTTCCTCCCTATCTGCAATGGCCAGTCAGATTCCCAAGAAGTGCTTGTTGGGAAAACCTCCACTATCAATTTCAGACTGCACAGAGAAGCACTCATCCTCCTTGATGCCAGTCACCACATCATTTTACATTTCAATACACATTGAAATGACATGGAGATGAGCTGAAAAAAGACACTTACTGGGAAGCTTTGTTAAGGCAGTCTGCAGGTACTGAAACGACCAGCAGGGGTCACCAGTGAGCAGTGACACAGAGACATTCCAACCAACTAAATCCCTCCCTCCCTGGAAGACTTATACTTCATGTTTCACCCTATTGGGCTGCCAGTCACAGTCAGTGCTGCCACATTCTGGATTCAATTCCTGAATTCAATACCCTGCAACAGAGACTGATCAGGAGGAGAGTCCGCCAACCTCTGAGGGCGACATTTTGACATCAGATCTATCGCAATTAACTCCCTTGACTGTAAGCAGTACCCAGAAACCCTCAAAGGAACAAACCAAACTTACTAACTTGTTTATTCTATTTTGTTATTGTTAGATTTCTCTCCATTTCAGCATATGAAAATCTAACAAACAAGTGGCAATCAATTTATTGTCTGCTGGCAGCAAGTATATGACAAGTCCAGATGAGTGTGTGACGGGATGTATTTATAAAGGCAGAGCACTTAAGTCTCCCGTGCCCCTCCGGCATACTATCCCTGTCAATCACTCTGAAGGGGGCAGAGCAGTAACTGATTGGTTGATTCCTGTCCTCCTCACAGGAGGCTTATGGCCAGCCTTCGGTTCCATTTCGGCAGGGGCAGCGATGGGGCTTCAGATGGGGGAAAATACTACAGGGATCATTTAAGATGAAATAGTCTGCCAATATGAAAAAACTGGCCAAGCCTGAAACTGAATTTAGAAGCCATTAAATTCCGCTCTGGGGGGAAACTAGGGTCTTTAACCAAGGCTGGTTATTGCTGCTGACACCCAGCTGGGTCTTGTGTTTCTTATTCATTGTTTTTTTTTTCAGTTTTTATAGTTAACCCCCTCTTCTGAGATTTGTCATTTCCAGTTGTATTATTCTCTCGTAATTTCCAGTTGTATCACCTCCTCTATGCCCTCTGAACTTCTACAGGGAGCACCTCTGCTGAATGCGTGCGCTACTCTGCTACGCTGCTATGCTTGCCAATGAAGCCAGTGATTGTTTTCCACAGTACACTGCGCCACAGGAGAGTTAAGGCCTCACTATACTCCAGTCGAAGCAGAGCTTTTGTCACCAAGTCAACGTCTGCTTGAAATGATTGCTTTTATACTTCGGGCGATGTCGTTTTAAACCATTGTCTTTGGTTGAGTTGCACTTTTAGAGTTTATTTATTCAATATCATGAGGACACTAGGCAAATTAATTTTGCTTCCATCTGGCATGTATGACCTGGTTATGCTGGCAGTGTTGGAACTGCAAGAAATAAAGAGATTGAGAAGATTGTAAAAGCAGCTACTCAATGGAGACAAAAAAGGAGGGAGCGAGCGATGTGCATGACATTGGAGAAGAAACAATGACTTCAAATGTCTGCAAGTCAGTTTGATGATCCTGTATATTGTTTGACTCCATTTACAAATCTTCTTCTCTGCCAGCTAAACTTCCTGTTTCAAACCCCTCCCACCACCTCTAGCTGACCAATAAGTGTGGGGTTTGCCAAGACAGTTCAATAAGTGTACCCCGTGTGCACACCCTAGTCAAACAAAAGCAGCATAAAATGATGTCATAATAGATTTGCAAATCGACCAATGCTTCAGTCTGCTTTGGCAGTATAGATCAGGCATCTGTGCCCATCATTGAAAAGGGGCATTATTTAACAATTCAGCTTTAACAAAAAAAAAAAAAAAAAACAGCCAATGGCTTCATATTGCTGATGACCCCTGCTTATGATCAGCCAATCAAATGAATGAGCAAACCAACAAAGACAATGAGCCAATGACATCACATTTGTCAGGGCATGTGGCGAGAGCCTTAAGCGAGTGAAGCACTCGGGAGCCGAGGCTGTGGTGATTTGAAGCAGGGTGGGGGGTGGGGTCCAGCAGAAGAGCGCTGGATGTCAGCGGCCACAGGATCATATCAGGGAAAATGTGCTCACAGCACTCAGCTGCGACAGTGCTGGGGAGGAGGGGGGGGCGTAATTTAATAAAGCGAATGCCATCCGTTTCCGAGAGGCGCGTGCTGATGTTCTGGGAGTGGCTGATTACGGCTGATTCGCGGAACCCGTCGCCGTGTGAGAACACAGCCGTTTAGCCTGGCGCGTGGATTTCGCTCGCTCGGCCCGGTCTCGAGGGGGTTCGGGACGCGGATTCTTATTCATCCCTCGTCTTCCACTCATTGCTCCTCATAAGATTGCCGCCAGCGCTGATTTTCACCAAGAATGTTTCTCCTCCTCATTCCTGATTGTGGTTTTGCTCAGAATCCTCACGAGAGGACAAAAAAATCTTCTTCTTCCATTTCTACCAAGGTAGAGATTCCCCAAACTAATGACCCAAAATAATGTTCAGCCTTTTTTCAAATTAGGATCAATTTAAGTATACTCCCCAAATAGCTCACACTGTAAAAGACTTGCCAGTTGCCTGCACAGTCATAAGCTGCAGCAGAAAATGAAACGGGAAGCATAAGTGCAATTGATCAGCCTGTTGCTTAACATGCGGTCGATGGTGGGGATCGGTGTGACCGAGCGCTACGCACCTCTACACACGCACAGCTGGAGGGCAGTACTTTACTGGGTGCTGCTGATTGAATTGGAGCAGGCCAGCTCTTATAGGAGCTGTCTCTCACGCTTACAGTGGCCCCCAGCTCTTGGGCTTCTTTGTCAATCATTCTGCCCATGCACCACCAGATGGTCGAACTGACAGGATATTGACAGCTACCTTCAGGCAAGAGGCAAAGGCGCAAAGAAGTTCGGGAAGGGGGGTGGGGGCGTACTGGAGACCGAGGGCCGAAGACAGAGCCATATGCTGACCAGTCCCCAGGCCTCGGGTGTTCCAAGCCGTCACACTCGCCCCCAGTGCATGCTGGGAGCCACTAGGCCATTCTTCTCATGCCACAGTGCACCCCCCACCCCACCTCTCCGCCTTGCCCGCGCCGCAGATGTTTACGCACATATGGTTTCTGTGCATTGGCGAGATTCCCCAGAACGAGCGAGGAAAAGAGCCAGCCCATACGTCGCGTCTCAGCACTCGCGCCGGTCTGCTAGATCCGTCTGCGACGTCTCCATTTATAGCCAACGTCGAGCTCGGTCTCGGCTCCCCCTGTTAGCGCGGATGATGACTGGCAGGGGGCTTGAGTGAGGCGGAGCCCTCGTTTCCTCTCTGTACAGGGCGTGAGCACAAGGCCGACTGATTGCATTAGTCACACATCCCTGATCCCACTTAGCTTGCGTTAGGCGAGAGCTTTGGTCTGAATCGCCCGCTGTGTTCCCCATCTATTCATCTTAGCATCCTGATCGTTCCCTGAAGTTAAGATGCCCCCACTTTCCACAGTTCCCCCCTGCTCAATTTTCTTTGCACACAAAAACAATCTCCTCTGAGACATTTTTCTTCTTTTCTGAAAGAAGGTTCTTGTACACATGGCGATGCCTTGTGTCTCTCTGTGTACACCCCCATCTACCTACTTCAAACGCTCCCAAAAATACACTCGGCACAGAATATATATAGCGCTTTCATACCCAGAATAAACCTTACCAGATCAGTAGCAAACAGATTTCCTGACACCTGGGCTTACTCTTGGTATGATCTTTCTCTTTCCTTTTTTATATTTCTATCTGCATTTTTACCTTTTTTCAACCCACCCGATCTGATCTAGTGTACATCATACCCACCCAGGGACAGAATTCCCCTAGAGGCCGGAGTAGGCACTGCAAGTGTGAGTCTTCCATTATACATGGTGACCAGCCTTCACTTCTCTTCCACCCTGCAGACACGACGCCAATCGCATACTGCCCATGCTGTCACAGGAATGCGGAGTCAACGTACGATCAGGTCATGCATTTCATGGGTGTGGCCAGAGAATGATCCCAACAAAGGATCCCGACAGGCTTTGTTGTTAAGCGCAGGCTTAAACCGTACTCTTCCCTGGCGCGAGGTTGAGCTGATTGTTCCATTGCTAAATGTTGAACTATGGCCACAGTCACTTCTCTGCGAGCCACCCGCAGGCCCTTAGAGATCCTTCCTCGTTTTTCAGAGAAGATGTCGTGCAGCTCTCCTTAAACAACCCCGTCAAAATACCTCAAACGCTCGCAAAATAAGCACAGAGTAGAGATATATATATATATACACCTCAGCAGATTATCACTGAATAGATACCTTGACATTTCGTCACCTGCACTAGCTCTAGGTGTGATCTTTCTCTTCGCTTTTATGACCCTTTAATGTGCGGTAGGGGGCAGGCGATGAATCACAACCCCTCGTGACCTCTATATTATATGTGTTCTGTCAGTAAAAACAAAGGCACGGACGAGGGCAGGGAGCCAGGAACTATGGTGACCAGGTGTTTACAGTAACATGCTGGAGGCTCGTAAAAGCAGGAACACAGACCTATTGAATGAAGTGTCTTTTTGTCTCCTGGGCTATAAATTGTCTGACGATAACAGGAGCATACAACAACCGCACTGGTGAGATCAGACCAAAACTCACACCCCATCTCCTTGTCTGTTCTAAGACTAGGCTGAGATATTTGACGCTTGGATTCACTACTCTCAAACCTGCACCTACACACCTCACTTATAAATGATTCCACACAGTGGAGAGTTTGAGATTTGACACACATATTAAATGAATACTTCATAATGAATATACTGAACTGTTACTCAACTTGTGCATGGTATAGAGATATTTCACTTGATGTTGAGGATTTTAGACATGCTTTTTGAACTCATTTCTATAAAAAGGTCTGTGTTTGGCTAACGCATGACATTTTTATGCTGCAGCTCTGATGCTGAACCTTTTTATGACACCACCATGACATCACAATAACATTCTGAGAACATACTGCATGGGACAAGATGATCGGTCACAGAGAAACAAACAAACAAAATAAAACTGCAAAACAGACAAAAAAAATACAGAACTTTTGAAGTAGCTGGAGATGCTCCCCTGTTTAAATCCATGCTGTTGATCGCTCAGCTACTGTTTAGAAGTGTAGCTTCATGCACGGCCTACAGCACATCACAAGGACTTAATAATCCAGCATCTTATGACCAGAATCTACTGACCATTAATGAATGGGGCAGCGGAAGGGCTTCATGTGTACGATTAACTTTTATGACCCTCGAATAGCAGCATATTCCTCCCATGTTCAGGGAGTTGTAAAATATGCATATTAAAATGCTCCAGACGATGATTAGTCCCCATAAATATTTTTTTCTTCTTCATCAAAAGACTAATTAAACCAATACTCTATTATTATTTCTTCTTAACACACACACACACACACACACACACAAATGAAATGAAAAATGAAACTGTTTAAGAGCAAGCCAGCTTAGTTTTTTCCTCAGAGCCACCATCAACAATGCTTCATTCAATTTAGTCTGGATGGATTTAAAAGCCTTTGAACCATGAGTGAGAGAGAAAGAGACAGATAGTGTGTGTGTGTGTGTGTGTGTGTGTGTGTGTGTGTGTGTGTGTGTGTGTGTGTGTGTGTGTGTGTGTGTGTGTGTGTGTGTGTGTGTGACAGTGAGGGACAGAGAGATACAGGTGGGGAGAGCAAGAGAAAGAAAGTTAAAGTTGTGTCATTATCTAGAATTTAAAGATGCGCTGTGCGATGCTGCCTGTCATGGTAACTGTCTTCTTCCCTTGCTCCTTGCCCCTTTATCTCGTTTCATGCATAAATCCCAGAGTGCCCTTCTTCTTGGGACCGGAGGACCCTTTCTATTGTTACTGCTGAGAGGATTGTGAACTGGCCGGAAACAGTGCGCTGCCCCAGGGGTGATCCTCCACATACACACACACACATGCACACACACGCAAATACACACAGTGACAAAAAAACACACATGCACACACACCACACACAAACTCTCACACACATACAAACACAAACAAAGATTCAAAGAAAACACTTCCAAGTGTTTGATTCATGTTTTTGCTTTCATAAAAAAGAAAGTAAAAATGTGAATGAAACATTTGATTCACATTTTTCCTCTCATAAAAATGAAATGGTCAGGGTATTTTTTTACTTTTCCTATAAAAACTGTACAGATCAACTGATAGATTTTGTATTAAAATGATTAACATGTAGAACAAATTTATATTATGTAATACACTGAGGTAAACAAAAATAAATTAAATGTTTTGATTAAATACAAAACAAGATTAGCAACAACCATTTGAGCAATGTACTAAATGTTCTTCCAAACAGGAAAAAAAATGTCAACCAAATAATTATGGTTACTGCAAAGCCAACATATGACAGGTTTACTGATATATGAGACTCATATACAGCTGTGAGTCTATTGCTCTGCCTGTTTGCCAAGAGGAAAAGGAGCTACTAGCACCATGGACAGCTCACAGAGCAGGCGCACAGTGATTCTCCCTTCACAAATTAAAAACTGCTTTGCAATTCATGAACTACTTACAGGCAAAATTTTAAAACTGCATCGTTTTAAAAAAAATGCAGTGAAATAGATGAACACAGTATTAACCTTGTATATCAATAATAAAAATCTAACCATGTTCAGTTATCTACTCCAGTTCCTACAATACTCAAAACTGAATACCAAACACCTTGTTTTTTGTATGATTATAAAAGTCATGAGCATCATGAATACATTGAAAGAAAATCAGATTACTAGATTGCCCTTACATTAACAAGTAAGAAACCAATGGCTGTGCGGTGGCCAGTCCTGTTAAAGCGATGGATATTAGTGCAGTGATGCACCCCTCAGTCTGGTACTGAAGTCTGACTGTGCCAGCGATCACTTGGCATTCCAGCAGAAAAACAAAACAGGGAAACTTGACCAAACCTATACAAATGTTTGTTCACTAAATGTAATTCTTATGTGCTACATTAAGGTTATGGAATGTAGTGGTGACAACTGTTAAAGTGCTTGATTATAAATTTGCAACACCAAATATATTTTGCTGAGGAATCGACGTGTGTGTGTGTGTGTGTGTGTGTGTGTGTGTGTGTGTGTGTGTGTGTGTGTGTGTGTGTGTGTGTGTGTGTATATATACACACACATTTTTTTATGCTGACATATATTAGGGAGCCACTGAATTGTAACGCAGAAATGGTCTCTGCAAATCCTGTCGGGAATGTGCTGTCTGTATTTCAGCATCAGAATTTTGATGTGACGAGCACCACAGCGCTGTCAGTATCTGTGTCCGATCCGGTCAGATTTTTCCCCAAATCAGGGAGAGTAAGGCCCAGGGGCAGTGGCAAAAACCCAGATCAGAGGGCTACTCTCTGACACTTCAGTGCTCATTACCTTTGCTTTCAGTTCCACAAGCTGCTAATCCAGCAGAATGGATGAACACCAGCCAATCGGAAGGCCCCTTTCCCTCTCACTAACTGGTGTTCTTCTGTGCTGCTGAAACGATGAATGAGTTGGTGGGTTGGGGGGTAGGGATGGGGGACTAGTTAATATCAATGAGCTCCATACATCAAAAGGGAAAGATGAGCTGTAACTCGCAGACTCCACTTATGCACAGCCACAAAACGTTTGGTGCTGGGTGTCGCTGTGGGAGGCAAGACAGGCGAGAGGAGCAGAGCCTTGTCTGGTACTGGGGTGACACCCTCCAGTTTCCTCTACCCGCCTGTCTAAGCTGATATAAGCAGTGTGAACACGTGTCCCACTCCCACGGGCACACGGCGGGGGCGGGGCCTGTTTGATGGTGGTGGAGGGCTGGGGGGGGAACAGAAGTATACGGGCTGTGCCACTAAATAATGATGGATGATCAGAACGGCCTCCTTTCCTGGTGTTGCCACACTGCGATGGAGGCGAAGCGAATGAGTGATGTGTAAAACTCAAGCTTCCCTAATTATGAAACCCACAGAATGTCTCCACCGCTTGGCCGGCTCTGAGGGGCGCTGCTGTAAGTGTCATATCGGTGGTCTATAAATAGGGGGGGAAAAAATCCCATTTCCAAATGCATGATTCAGGCTGAAGGTGTGATACTGTGGCTGATACAGGAACGTGCAATAAGCCTTGTGGAAGAAATAAGTAATTACTAAGCAGCTTCTTCAAACCAGAAGTCAATATGTGAAAATCTCCAAACCCACTCCTTATAACGTGCCGGGTTCAATACAACTGATTTTAATTAAAGTACATATTATGCAGCCCAACATTGACACTGATTTTTGGACATTCATTATTGATAAGATATCCACTGTTAGAGATTTTTGAGCCATAAGCAGATGATTGATTCATCTTACATTTCCCACGGCATTACCATGGACTTTCAATAAGTAATATGCCTTCGTGGAAGTGTATTGATTTGGCCTTAAAGAAGTGTGTCCCCCTATGCCAGTGTGGAGATTGCTGCATACTTAGCCTCACGGTTTGATGCCTGCTCCCCAGCTTTCCAACAGTCCTTGAGGCCAAGATGAATTTTTTGACATCTGCAGGAGTTAATTATAATGACTGCACTTCAAATGCTCGGGCTATGTAATTAGTCAGAGCTTGCTTTGAATGGCCGGGCATATTGATGCACGGTGTGACATTCCTATCGCTGAATATGAACGTTGATCTGAACACATGCAAGAAGCACTTCTACTGCCTTTTTATGTAATTATTAGATGCGTCGAATGTTCGTGATTCTTGTGCGTGAGGTAGGTACGTGAATTGCATGAGCTGCAGGAGCGACGCTGACTGTGGATTAACCACGTGAGCTGTGATGTGCTGGACGGGGGCCCAGACTTGCATTAACCCGTCAGGGCTGGCTGGATGTGGAGAGAGCAGGGTCCCTTTTGTGTGCGAGGGGGGCTGGGGCTCTGGAGGTGGAAGGGGGTAGACAGAGAGGATCATGGGTAACGCATGGCACTGTTCACAGGTGACCTCACAGACCCAAACTAATTGGAGAAATTTGATTTCAGCATGCATTGTGGACTCCAGACCAGCTCAGCACCAGGTGAGACACGTGGAAGGAACCATACAGTGAGAGACAAGACCAGGGAGAAGGGGAGAAATGAGAGGGGAGAGGAGGGACGAGGAGGTAAAAGGGAGAGGAAAGATGGAGAGAAGGTGAGGGGAAAGAAGAAAGAGGAGTGTGGAGAGAGAGAAAGATCAAGAAAGAAAGAGAGAGAGAGAAACCTTTTCATATCAAACAACAGCAAATATGACCGAGATCTACCATCTTAAATTGGGGGGGGCTTTACCAGTTGGACAGCATCCACACTAGAGACTGATGTCGACTAAACGCTGGCTAACTACCATTGGGGGACAACTGCCTTTGTACTAGAGAAAGCCACATTTTACCCTCTGGAGCCAGGTGTGCACATTTGTGTATTTAACCCTTTGATTCTGTTTACCATGTTCATAGCCTCCTTCACCACTCGTAAAATTGTTTACTATACCAATAAAAATCTGACAAAATTGCTGTATTTTAACACCATCGTCCTCTACAGAGGGAAACTACGTTGTCCACCAACATATCCTGTATTCCAACAGCAGGACAGTACCCGGTGTAAACAAGCTTCAGTTGAAATTATTGTAAAAAAAAAAAAATGAACAGAATGACGTGTCACAAAACCATCCTACGGTCAGTGCAGGCTCAAGCACTGCCTGTAATTTGACACCAAAAGCATCAGAGCCAGTATATTAGTGATCGCAATTCAATCAAAATGCAAGAGTTCATGCGAAAGCTCTCAAGCCACACTTATCGGGATGGGAGAAGAGGACGTGGACGGCTTGTTGAGACGTGATTAGATCAGCTTCGGCGTGTTTCTCCCCTGCCTTGGATAACGCTTTCATCTATCAGTCACGCATAAACGGTTTAGGGGAATGCTCACTGCTCACAGACTGGAACTCTCAAAAGGAAAGATCAAAAATGCCATAATACACACACAAAAAAATAAAAAAAACCCCAGCTGCACCGCTCATCCTCCTTCAGAATTGCAATGTAAATGATCAGGGCTGCTCATCCACATGTCTGCTCAGACAAAAGCCCCAGAATTTCCCCACACGTGACCCGTGAAATTATTTTACAAGGCCTCTTTTCAAACTTTCTTTTTTTTTTTTTTTTACGCCTGGCAGAAATTTTTCCCACATTCGTTTCACCGCTCAGAGAATAATCACAAAACATCCTTAAACCAGTGCTCCCGTAGGTGAGGAAAGCAAACAATGGCACTGCGTTTGACAATCATCTGCGCTGTTTGCTGAACGCTGAATGGGATGGGTGTTACGGACAAGCGCCTGCTACTCTCCTCTGCCTCCCAGAGGGGCCTGGTGCCTCTGCCACATGCACACGTGCACCCCCGCTTGCTCCACAGTGTCACCTACAAGAGTGAATAGGCCCTGGGGCACACACCATCTGTCCCCCGGGTCGCCAGGCATTGGCAAGGGCCTTCCCCAGTTATTTTTTTTATGTATTTATTGTTTTGCACAGTTGTTCTCCTCATATTAAAACCACTTGTTCTCTGGTGAAAAACGGTTTATCAGCAAGTACTGAAGATATTAGCTGCACAACTGCTGCTGTCTGTTGTTGCATACGTGAGACAGTCATATCAACAACATTTGACATCAGACATTTGAACAATGACCTTTCATTTAATATCCCCAGTGATTAAGGTATATATGTATAAGGTATATGTATAGCCTAAATGTTCTGCCATTATTCCCCAATATGAGCGATGCATTAGCCCTGTACAGCTCATAGAGCTGATGAAGTAAATAAAGAATCAGGTGGAACTGACTCTGAGAGGTCAATTGTATAATGTTTATTTGCAAAGGAGCACTTGCAGAGGCTGCTTAGAATTTCAGAACTGACAACCAACCAACAGAATTCTGCTTTTTTTTTATTTTGAGGTTTTAAAGGAGCAACAGAGTTAGCTACCGACTGGTTGGTCGATTTAAACTTTTTTTTCTGCAAATAGAATGTTTATAGGTACACCCCCCTTCACAACAACGCAGCGTGCAGCCACCTGCTGTGTGCGTCGGTGGAATCCAAGCGTGAGGCGGCAATAAAAGAAACTATTCCAGAACTTTGTTATCTAAACTGCCTCAGTCAAATTTAATTTTGAGATTTCAGCCAACAGAGCTAAAAATTTAAAATTCTACTTGCACAGTATCGGTAATATCGTTGCTCTTGTATGCTCGCATTGGTGGTTGATATGTTAAAACAAGACAGCAACAATACAAGAACATAAAATGATGACATTGTTACTTAAATTATTATTTCTACAATATCATACATCCAAGAAGCTGACGCGGATTCAGTTATCAGTCGCTTATAGTGAACACTTTCAACAATAGAAACGATAGGGCTTTGTTAGAAGCGACATTTCACATTTCCATCGATGATGGGGGTGTTAAGGATGAACAAAGAAAAGAGTACAGCAGAAGGGGGATTTCATATTGACCACCAAAAGGAAGTTACTTACGAGTGCCATCGAATCGGGTGGCTATGGTGTCCAGGAAAGTATTCTGTGGGGCCAGTAGACCTCTCATCACTGGCATCCTGGTCCGAGTAGAGGGGGCTCTCCGGGCTCGGCGCGCCGGGGCAGTCGATTCGGATTCAGACCCGAAACCGGGCAAAAACCTGGATGTACCCGGCGCGCATCCTAGCCCCTGAAGGAGCGCGCTGATGCGAGACACGCGTGGCTCCACTTTGAGACCAAGGTTGTGACCATATCCTTCAAATGAAATCTGGCATGTCAGGTTTTGAACCCCCTAACCAAGGGAAACTTCCTGTCCACACGAAAAGCAAAGTTTCTTAATTTAAAACGTATAGAGGAATGGTGCACTAAACAAACAGCACCCGCGTCCGCCAGGATCTTCTGTGATTAACTAGCGTATTTAAGTTTCGGTGTTGCCACTGTGATATTCAGGAGCGGTCTTCTCCTCCAAGGTACAGCGCAAGCCTGTCTACCTCTTCCTTCCTCTCACACTCACTCACTCCCTTTCCCCTCCCTCTCCCACTCTCTTTCTATCTCGGTGACTCGTGTTGCTTGGTTTCTCTTTAGTCGCTGCCTCCCGCAGATGTCTCGTCACGTGGTGTCTCTGGGGGTTCGGTCAAAAACCAATGCTCCGAAGTGACAGGGTTTAGTGACTGAGACCCCGGGAGAAACCCCAGGTAACTTGTTGTCAGTGCGCCTCGAAAATTGTCCTCGCTCTTCATGTTTTGATGTCTTATCAAAGATTTCTGCAAAGCGCCTTCTGCGTACATGCAATGAATTTAAAATACACTTTAGCAAAATATAAAATGCATAATGTCATTAGAGATGTAACGCCCCATTATCCTGATTAATAATAATAAATTTATCCCTCAAACATTCTCTGTAGTCGGACTGTCCACTGGTTTCTTTTTGTTTAGTCCTCTCTTGCACTTTTACAGGACTTACATCATACTAATTGAACATGCAGTTACTCCAAAAGGACTCCATTGTCAGTCTGGTTTACCCCAACAATGTATTTTTGATTGTGTTTTTTTTTAGTTTACATTCACTCAGTCAGAGCTGATGTTACACCTGACAAGTCTGAAATTATATTCGAGTCAATCGCACCGCTTGCTATGTGCAGCGCTGTTATTGTTTCCTTGTATTAGAAACTCAATACAATACAATAATCAAATCTGTCTCCCCAACACATACGGGTCACCCACAGCTCCTTCAATAATGCGCATTAAATTGAATTGTAAAATATAAAAATCCAATTACTGAAACACTTGGAAACATAAAGACTTGGACATAAACTGCTTGCAACGTACAGTGAACTTGAGGCTGATCATATTTTCAGTTGTTTGTGTCTGAATCGTTTCTAGATAGCGAAGCTTAACTTAGTACTCTACAAATAAGTGTCTTTATCACATGAAGCAGAAAACAGCATGGTACCAAGTGTACTGTCATTCTCGACCCAATATAACCTTTCTTTACTTACCATTGAGATATTATTTGAATTAGAGGAATTCTATTATGAACTAATTGATCTTAATAAATGCTGTGTGAAAATTGTATCTTCGTTCATCAGTTAAAAGGGCCGCAAGTAAATCCTCCTCAGAGAAAAACCATAGATGTCATGGAGATTCTGCCTCGAGCCTTGGCACACAGCGGGAGCACGCGCACCTGCTGAGCTCTGGGAGTAACACCACCTGCGCATGGCGCACAGGTAATGGGCTGTAGATTATCTCGGGAGATAAACACAGACAATTATGAGCAGAGAACAGTCGGAAGTGAATTTAACGGTTGTTGTGGAAATGCTTAAAGGTTTATAAACATAATGGAATCATCAAATGAGTATGAATGTTCGCGTTGAATAATCTTCAAAAACAAAAAGAACATATTAGCCGTTATAAAAGATATCAGTTGTTTATTGTCTTCGATAAGAATATCTTCAGCAGGCTGCTGTAGGTGTGTTAAATGCATGGTAACAAAACTGCAGGTTTTCCAGTGTAATGTTCTTACTGGCTATTAATGAAACTAAAAGTAAAAAAGTGAAAATGTGTAAGGTGAGCAGAAACTTCATAAATTAAACCATTTTAAATCTAGAATCAATGTATGAGTTTTAGCTCGTAAACTGAGAACTTGCGCCATCTGCTGGAAAAATCTAACGACTCGTCAGAGTGAATGCATTGAAAGCAGCTTTGGAATGCAAAATAATAAATTCATATAATATATAAAAAAATATATAATATATATACTATATATAGCATAATAATAGTGCACAATATTCCGAACTGTTAATATTTAATTTCCATTACTTATAGTATCACAGTTTTTATTGTTGTGTGGAAAAATGTAATTGAGCTTACATTGTTGTTTATCTTACAATGCTGACCATATCAAGCCAGTACCTAGCTGGCAAGCCTAAAATGCTTAAACGATCAGATTAGATAGTTTTTTTTTTCCTTTGGTGCAAGACAGAGCAAACATTGCCAAAGTACCATTACAAGACCAATCACACTTTGATGACATACATCTCATCAAAAACAACAATAAAACTATTATAAGCTGCTTTGGATAACAGCTTCTGCTAAATGTCTAAATGTAAATAATCATAAAAAGTTTACATAATAAAGTAAGATAAATGCTAAACTAAATGAATGATATTATTAAAACATATTTTTGTTTTAAAAAACTTTAGAGAAAACAAACAATAAAGAAAATTGGTTGCAGAGTAAGATGCCTGGTAAGTGTGGGGCTCATTTTCTGGAGCTTGTCACTGATCATCACATGGGCTCGCCTCGCTAGTCATAATTATGAATCTGGGTAGTTTCTCTGCACACTCTACAAACCCCCTCGGATCTTCCTGAATGGAGGTGGTTTGTCACATATACCACTGTAGTTTAGTGAGAAAGGAAGAATGTTTGAGCGAGAATGTAAGTTTTAGTTTGTGAGATTAGTTTGCTGCAGTCTGATTGATTCTGCCAAATTTCAGGAGGCTTTTTATATGTCCGTGGCTGTTACTTGGAAGCACCTCCTTCTATTGGAGTCCCAGCTACACAGTCATGATTTGTCAGTAGTAACTGATCACTGAACTATTCATATGTACAACACATCTTTGCCTGAACGAAATACACATTATATTATCATTCTACCAAAGTCGGTATCAAAAAGTGAAGTTAAAATTAAAATCGTTTATGTTTAACCACCTATGTGACTCCTCGGATTGATCGCCTGCAGCCTAACAGTGAAAATAAAGTTAAAGTTTACTCTGACGCAATATCTGCGCAGGGAGATTCTGGGAGAGCGGTGAAAACTACAGCCTGCCGGGATTACAAACTTCCGGGAAGAAGCTCATCAGTCTGCGTTCAAGAATTGTCTGTGAAGGCTGCGATGATTGAACAAGCATGCGAATAACATAACAAGACCAAGTGCATTTACTTGCAAGAGGCTAGCTAAAATGGACGTTGCTTCTAAACGGTTCGTTTTCCTCTTAGAACTCCATGAGGTAGTTGACAATTTCATCCGCTTAGTTTAGCTATTTGCAGCTGCTCTCCCGCCCCTTCTCCCTAAAGGAAATGCTCAACACGGCTCACCGCCTACGTTTTGGAGGTCAGTCAGAATTTTTGTCAAACGATTGAGGTGCTTCAATAGCTATCCTGAAGTTAGCTTTGTAAACACTGCGTATAGAGGTAAACAAACAACTTGACAGGTAAATAAAATGTTTCACCAATTGAATAACTGTAAGCAGGATGCAAGCAGACGCCTGTCGGCTGAGGAAATGTTTCTGCACTGCTACATAGCCAATAGCTGTAATTCTTCAAAAAGAAGAAAAATTGTAACCCACGCCCATCGGACCTTCCTATAGCTGTGGCGATCGGGTGGGGTCTCGGTATTGGTTGAGAATGGTTCCTGGTTTCCCAGGATTGGCTACGAAAAGCTGTTCGGCGAAATGGGTTGTGTTGATTGCTTGAGGAAGAGGTACGCCTCTGTAACAATGTCTTGAAAATTGTGAAAGACCTTTGGGGATGCATTTTGAACCGATCCAGTAGCTGTAAAGTATCTCACCGAGGTTCCATTCCTTTTACATTATTTCCCGTGGGTACGCAAAGCTAACGGAGGTACAGTAGGTGTTCTTAATGCTGAATTGACATTACAAGTGCAACAAATTTACGATTGTCTGTCATTCAAGTTAAGTGATTTCGGAAATCGTGTGTGTCAGTACATAGCCGATTATGACTCGTAGATTAATCTAGTGATACACTTTTACTTTACTGGGTTTGAGGATATATCATCGTATGATTTGGGTACTTAAGGAGAAAATAGTAGTAGATTCTAGCAACTGTGCTCGAATTTCTTTCCTTCGTTCATCCTATTACAGAATAAACAATATGCGCTTCAAATATAGCCAAAGTGTTTGATGTTATGTATAATAGTTTTACACCACTTTTAAACGGACTCGGCAGTTATTCCTTATCTTCTCTTTTCAACGTAATAGGGTAGATATCTTGATCTCGCAATTCGTGTTCTGTGTTCTCAGTTATGCAACGTTTTTAGTTCATTGCCGCGGTTCTTTGAGTAGAGTTAAAATTACATTGACCGTGCCTGGTATTCCATGATAAATGTAATTAAAAATAGCAGCTATAACGCTGCTGTCCAATTTGTTACCGTAGCATTATTGATCACTTGGGATTGCTCGCAGTGTTGCAAAAAGTGTAATGATTGAAAAGTGAAAAATAGTATGAAACTTTCTTTCACAGGTGTAAAACCTGTATTTTTTAAAAACTTTTTTTTTTTTTTTTTCACATATGTCACAGCTAATGTTGAATTGGTCTTGCTTGTTTGCACAAACAAATAGCGCAAGTAAAACAAGTCAAAAATTGGTTATTTTTAGACAAAGCCTGTACAATTGTGTAGGTCATGCATTCAAACATTCAAAGAGGGTCACACTAGATCCACTGAACATCAACCAGCAAAATAAACACTGAAGAATCGCTATACATCCCATGCTGCATTCTATATGCCCAAAAATGTCTAAGGTTTTTTTTTGTAACCACGTCATCACGACCACGTGTCTCTTTCAGGCGCGAAGATGTCCAAGAAGATCCAGGCCGGCTCCGTGGTGGAGATGCAGGGAGATGAAATGACGAGGGTGATATGGGAGCTGATCAAGGAGAAGCTCATTTTCCCCTACATTGAAATGGACCTGCACAGGTGAGACCTGCTCTCAGACTTGCATATCCAAGAGCATCACAGCAGGAGCCTCACTGAGGCTTATACTGTGTCCTGGGGTAGATCCAATCAACAAACAGCAGGGGCTCAGCTCTCTCCCACTGCTCGCCTGACAGGGGAATAGATGTTTTCTCTTGGTTTGGGAAAACATGATCTTAGAGAGTCTTGTAGTGCCAACTAATGTACAATAACTAAAAAAAAGCTTCACCATTTTAGTTCATATGAATCACTCCGTAGATGCTGTCATCCAGAGCAGTTTACACAGTATACATTCTTACACTGTGTTAATTTGCAAAGGTGGATTTTTACGGTGTAGTATCATGTTCAAGGATACAATGGCCATGCTCCAACCAAAAGCCTGCCCAGCCATTATACTGCCCTTAGCAGATGAAACTGGTCCTCCTGACCATTTGTGCCATGCAGTTATTCCAGTATTTATAAAACAATTTACTTAAAGAAGTCTTTTTAAGAGTGTACTTGGTACGTTTAATCATTATATGCAAGCAAATATTTACAACAACAAAGTAATATTAGCAGTTTGAAGTTGTAAGTACAAGATATGACACTTCAAAGAATGTAAAAGAAACACTCAAAGCGGACCGCTGTGGAGTGATTTGATGACGTCCATGTTCTACGATCAAGTCAGTCAGACATGATAGATGAATAGCTGCTTGTGGGGCCTAAGGAAGTACTGGGGTAGGCATTAGTGTAACTAATCATGGATGTTCACCACCCTGACTGCTCTGCCAAGTGGCTCTTTCCTACAGCGTTTTAGTCAGCATTTATCAGGTTTATGTGCAAGGTCACTGTTGATTTCTGTCTGAGCTTTGTACTGTGAACCTATAGAAGATGTAAATACCATGAACTTTGTCACCAATTCTTAGATTATGAGGGTGTGTGTTGTCTGAGAGTGGCCTTGTCTGGTTTTAATGTTTTTTTTTTTTTCTTCAGAAACAAGCTTTCCACTTCATTGATATTATCATCATTTAGCTGGCACTTTTATCCAAAGTGACTTAGTTGATGGGGTAACCAAGGGCCAATCCCCGCTGGGAGCCCAAGGGCCCAACAGCAATGGAGTTCTTGCTGTGGCTGGACTGGGGCTTGAACCACCAACTTAAAGGGTCCCAGTCATTTACCGTAGCCATTCCCCTGTAGTGCTTGGGTGGAGGCGAATGAGGAATGACTGTTCAAATCGAGCAGCATTGCTAACTGTCTGTGCCAAGGTCTTTTTTTTTTTGCAAAAAAAATTGCAAACATCTCCATTCCTCTCAGTCATGGCGAGCTGTTACACACTTTCTGCAGATACAGTGGAATGGGATGACACTGGTGGAAGGATTAAGGATTACAGGCTGAGATACTGAGGTAGCTATTGTTTGGTAAAACTGGACAGAGAAAGGCAAAATGGGGAGGAAGCAGTAAGACAGAGTGTGAAAGGGTGGGGACAGTTGCTTTTGCCAAGTTTCAGCTATCAATTTGCTTTCAGCACTCTTACTATCAACCAAAATAAAACACATAAGATTTTTTGGCTTTCAAAGAGTTATTACAATAATTTTGTTGTCAGTATTGCTATTATTTGATATTACCATTATGACAGTCTCCTCACAACAAGCCAGACTGGGTGAGGAAAATGGATAAGCATTTCTGAGAATAAAGCCAAGCTCTTCAGAAAAGATGGCTGCAAGGCAAAGGGGGGAGAAAGCTGTGGGCTTTCAGAGACTTGGGCATTGTCACAGAACACAAGTGCAATGGATTCCACATAATTAACTCGATGCAAGGGGTAAAACTGACAGTCGATCATATCTTTATTGAACATTAGGTTGGACATGTTTCCTCCAGACAATCTGAGAATCGCAGTTGTGCTACGGCAGCCTTGCCATGTTGATAACCATAATAGTTACACTCCTGTAAGAACTATTAATTATAAAGTGTGTAACGTAGAGGAGGGTGAGACTAGCAAGAGACCTCAGCTAGGACCAAAGCATTTCAATCTACTCATCTGAAGGAGTAGGGTGATTGTCATTTTGCTGGAAAAAATCTGGTAGTATCAATCAACACTAAATGAGATGCATTCTAATTTTTTTGTAACCCTTGAGGTCTAACTGGCCTTGGAGTTGTTTCCTTGGAGACGGCCACAGAATGCAGAGTGTGAACAGGGGTCAGCCTAGGTCGTCGTCAACCGTGACTGAGTTTTGAGACTCTGCTGCTTGCAATTTCTGTGCTGAATCAGGAAAACCATTAGCTTCTCTGGGACACACAACTATCAGACTATGAAGGAGTTCAGTTTACGTGCACTGTCTTGTTGTTGCGGCTGTTTTAATGCAGATTATACATTTTGGTTGAAACTTCGACGTGAATGCACAAGCCCCTGTTTTGCTGAAGCAGTGGGGGAGGAGGAATTGGGTGAAAGGTTGAGTGCAGCACAATGGTCAACCGCCAAACAGAGCTGAATGTGTGTGGCTGTTCCCAATGACTTGCACAGCAGAATAGCCATGGCACAACTAATAAGGAGTACCAGGACAAAAACAAGGGGACCCTGCAATTACCTCTCCACAGACCTCCTCTTTTGAGGTTTCAGCTGTCACATATACTCATAACTGAGTGGTCAGGCCTAAATCCCTAAAACGGTGTGATGCATTAGCTTGGCATCATCATCACATACAGTGTATTATGATTCGACAAAACAGATTTCTTTAGGTATCATAAATCACATTTAACACAAAATAGTACACTGAATAGTATTTGTATTGGTAGTTATAGTTGTACGTTAAAGTGGTAAAACATTGCTTGTTGTGTTACATAACCCCTTTGTCCTATTTTGGTTAATATTTTTGTTTTATCACCAAAGCCTGTTTACTTTCTGTTTTATTCATTGCTGAAGTAGGTCACCTCATGAACCTCATTCTGACTCTCTTGTCTATGGCAGCTATGACTTGGGGATGGAGAACCGCGACGCTACGGACGACCGGGTGACAGTCGAGGCGGCGGAGGCGGTCCGGCGCTACAACGTGGGCATCAAGTGCGCCACCATCACGCCAGACGAGAAGAGGGTGGAGGAGTTCAACCTCAAGAAGATGTGGAAGTCGCCCAACGGCACGATCCGAAACATCCTGGGCGGGACGGTGTTCCGGGAGGCCATCATCTGTAAGAACATCCCGCGCCTGGTGCCTGGCTGGATCAAACCCATCATCATCGGCAGACACGCCCACGGAGACCAGGTTCGCTCCTCAACCTACCATTTCATACAACACACTTAGACAAACTCCCTGGGTGCTTTCCAGTACTCAAAAAATGTACCCTCCTTTCCTCCACTATCACCTTGTCTCCTCCTTCTCTCTAATACTGGGACACTGGAGGAAGGAAGTGGAGGTAGGTGGGGAGGAGAGAAAGGTAAAGAGTATTGGAATGCACCCACTGTCTCCCTCTCCTTTCTCCCTTTCTGTTTTCTTTCTCATTCCCTTTAGCATAGGAGTGGGTGTCCACACAGACACTGCACAAACATGCAGTCAGCACCATCACTGTTTCATCTTATATTTTTCCTGGTCAGAAATATCTGAGCATCTCTTTAGCGATGCTGTCAGCCATTGCACTCTCCATATGAGTAAAGCTGACAGTTTTTGATTATGGCTACAAGTGAACCTCATGTGGCTTTCCCAGTGGTGCCCCTGTCTTTCAGTGTGTCTGCTCTTTGAAGTGTAAATCCTTGCCTTTCCCCCTCCACAGTATAGGGCTACAGATTTTGTGGTGCCCGGGCCGGGAAGGGTGGAGATGACCTACACACCAAAGAGTGGGGACCCTGTCACCTACGTCATCCATGACTTTGAAGGTACACAAACCCAAATCAGTCTTCCTCGTCTTTACTATTAGAATTTGCTGGTTCCCATTTTGCGCCCCTTAGCTGTTAGCTGTTAATGAATGGGAACTGTGCTGTTCATGTAAAACATATTGTGGCCCTTGAGGACCGGAATGGAAATACTCAGCTGATGCTAATATGAGCTGATAGGGTTGGGTTAACATATTTAGATAAAATAAACTAAGAAGTAATAAATATGACATCCTGCAGGGGTGATGTAATCTGAAGGATTTAGAACCCGTGTGTTATGGTCTTGTTCTTGTTACACCTAAATATTATCTGTGACCTTTTTTTGGTGTTGGTCAAATAAATTACATAGATAATAAAGCATGTGCCCTGTGGTGAACTGGAGAACAGTCCAGGGCATCTGTCTACCTTTCTCCCAGTGCATGCTGGGATATGCTCCAGTCCCTTCAACCCTGGATTGGAAGAAGTGGGCAGATAGAACCCACTAGACTAATGATGGTTTAATTAAATTAAAAATCTTAGTGTAAATCTCTACATTATTATCACACATGATAACTGAATAACTGTGCCACAACAGAAGGCCTGAGTTTTCTCTTTGGTCAGAACAGACTGGTAAATCAGTTGCCTGTTTTTTCCCTTTTTTTTTTTTTTTTCCTTTCTGCTTTTCTGGGCAAACATTGCGCATTCTGAACTTTGATACAGATACCGTAGTGTTTGGCTTGGGTTCTGTACAGTCTGAGCTGGGGTGTTTTTTATATGTGTGCTGAAAGGGAAAGCTGCAGTGCCAGCAGGCAGAGGGTAAAATCTGAAGCCTGTATGTAAATGATTGGGATGTTTCCATAGGCATGGGGGGCGTGGCACTGATATGTAAATGATTGCGATGTTTCCATAGGCATGGGGGGCGTGGCACTGATATGTAAATGATGGGGATGTTTCCACAGGCACTGGGGGCGTGGCACTGATATGTAAATGTGGGGATGTTTCCATAGGCACTGGGGGCATGGCACTGATATGTAAATGATGGGGATGTTTCCATAGGCACTGGGGGCGTGGCACTGATATGTAAATGATGGGGATGTTTCCACAGGCACTGGGGGTGTGGCACTGATATGTAAATGATGGGGGTGTTTCCATAGGCACTGGGGGCGTGGCACTGGGCATGTACAACACAGACCAGTCCATCCGGGACTTTGCCCACAGCTCCTTTCAAATGGGCCTGACCAAAGGCTGGCCCCTCTACCTCAGCACCAAGAACACCATCCTCAAGAAGTACGACGGACGCTTCAAGGACATCTTCCAGGAGATCTATGAAAAGTAATCATTGCTGTCGCCCTTTTATTCTCTCGTATTGGGCTTCAGTTCTTGGTGTCTAAAGTGACCTCGGTGGATGGCCTTTACTCGGTGGCATCATACAGCATACATGCAATTTCACAAATCCCGTCTGCATAACTGAGTCATGTTCCCAGGCCTGCTGTTAAAGCTTCCACAGAACCTGGTCCCAGGGCTGACTGAGCAAGAAGCAACAGCTTCCGGTACCCCTGCTAATGCAGTAACGATGCACTGCCATTATTCATAGGCCATTAGCATGGGGAGCCTGCTAGACGACACCCCAGACGACACCTGTTGACTTCATTGACATAGTAACAATAGAACTGTGTGATGTCATAGAGCATAGAGGCTGTGTGGTGTTAGCTGTGGAGCGGGGAGGTAACAGGAAAGAGACGGGCAAGAGATGCTTCTCGCACCACTGAATTCATGGAGCCGTCATGCTCAACTGATGACGCTGAACTGAACCAAAAACAGTCCTGTTTCACTGACTTCACTTCACACTGTAGGCATACACAACTACACCCATTAGGATGATTAAACTTAGTTTTTCCCCCATAACATAGTGATATATAAATACAGATGAGATAAGGAGAGACCTCTGATAAGTTGTGAGCTGTGGCTCTGTCTGATCTGCAGGGAGTACCATGCGAAGTTTGAGGAGAAGGGCATCTGGTACGAGCACCGACTGATCGATGACATGGTGGCCCAAGCCATGAAGTCTGAAGGTGGCTTCATCTGGGCCTGCAAGAACTATGACGGGGACGTGCAGTCCGACTCCGTGGCCCAAGGTAAGCAGGGGGAGTCAGTTTGCTCTTTTCAGGGACATGTTGAATATGTTTGCTGGGTTGTATAGATGCAGACATCCTTAATTTTGAGTAACAGTAGATCCTTAAGCACCCCTCTGCCCCTCCCCCTCTCCCCTGTGCAGGGTACGGCTCTCTGGGCATGATGACCAGTGTGCTGATCTGTCCTGATGGCAAAACTGTGGAGGCCGAAGCTGCCCATGGCACGGTGACCCGACACTACCGCCAGCACCAGCAGGGCAAGGAGACCTCCACCAACCCCATCGGTGAGACACCCCTACACAAACACACACACACACACACACACACACACACACACACACACACACACACACACACACACACACACACACACACACACACACAAATACATGCATGCTCATGGATAAACACACTCACATGCTTGCACACATGAGATGAGCGCACACATACACACACACACTTATAAGCATGCACAAATACATGCAACACAAACACACACACACACACACACACATCCATACCCCCTTGCACACTGAAATACATACACAAACAAGCGTACAAACACACACACATGGCAGTCCATCATTATTGATGATGATGTCATAGGTCCTGGGGTCAAGGGATTATCAGCACTTGTTTACATCACCTCTCAGTGTACCATACACACATGCACTAAGAGGCTGTGTCCATAAAGCTATCATCATTACAGCTGAACCCTTGAACACCAGTGTACACAGAGCTGGACATAGCATTACCAAAGGAGAATGGGACTTCAGTTAGCTGTCCTGGCTGACTGTTACACAATCATGCTGAGCTGAAACAATACACAAACCGCGCTATGTTGCATTATACACACTCCCGCACATGGGCCTTGTCTATGAGTTACTTTATCTACTTTATGGTATGTGTCCGTTTACCCTCCTCCACCAGCCTCCATCTTTGCGTGGACACGGGGGCTGGCCCACCGGGCGGAGCTGGACAAGAACGCAGAGCTGCGTGTCTTTGCAGAGGCGCTGGAAGCTGTCTGTATCGAGACCATCGAGGCGGGATTCATGACCAAGGACCTCGCAGCCTGCATCAAGGGTCTGCCCAAGTGAGTCCATCCATCCCTCACAGCATCTACACCACAAAAACCGTGTTACTGTTTCTTCAGGGTTTGACATCTTCCCATGGCTTTAATCATGGATTTTATCATGGAGAGAAACTGCTTTTTTTTTTTTTTTCAAATTCTAAATAAAGTAAATCATTCAGAATTTAATAATTAATTATGTAATGGTTAATTATTAAACTGTAGTCAAAGTATGTTCGTAAGCCATGAGTACAAACTGTTGAGTCTGTCTGTAGTCTATACAGACTAGTCAATTATTCATAGTTTGTTCTGGGTTTAAACGCTGAGCTTAACTGAGCTTGTAGGAGAGGCGTGCATGCTGGAGAGTCCATCATGAGTGTCCTCAGAGGACAGCAGGAAAACGGCGTTAGAGCTGAAGGCTTTCAGTAGGGGTACCCACACAGCCACAAAATCATTCATGTTAAGTTGAAAATTCTCCCTTTTGATTTGATGCAGTGTGTGTGTGTGTGTGCACACGTGCGTGTGCGTGCGTGCGCATGGATTTAGCAACCATTCAATTATATCCTATATTGGGGATATTTTTTATCTAGCTTTGTCTCGCATGAATGTAATGCATAAAAATGCAACCCAATGCAGTGGTATTTTTTATCCGTACTGATGTTGGTAAAACCAATTTCACATTCACATTGTAATAGGAGTTGCCTCACACTGAAGAACAGGATGGTAAATGATTAGTTAGGCAGTAATCAGATGATAAATATGGACAGGTCTAAGCCGGGCGCTGTGGTGAACAGCCTAACCCGCTGTACTAAATCTCATAATGACCGCTTTGCAAGGAACAATAGTTAATGGTCCTTGCATGCTATTAGTGGCCAAATCAGAAATAATTTAAGTGGGACCCACATACAAGTACTGCTCTATAATGTAATGTAATATAATATTATAATATAATATAGAATAATATAATATAGTATAAAACCTTACTTTACAAGGGTATTATGTTGAAATTAAACTCCTTTTTCAAAAGTGAGATCCAATTTGGCTAAATAAAATATTCATGCAATTTTTATTAGAGCCATTTTTTACAAGTGGCTGTGTGTTTAAAGAATTCCTTTATTCCTGGCACTGTTTTGCCAACTTTTATGAAAGGCACTTATTCTGTCCCTCTGTCTGTCCAGTGTCCTACGGTCAGATTACCTGAACACCTTTGAGTTCCTGGACAAGCTGGCAGAGAACCTGAAGATCAAGCTATCAAGCCAGCCCAAACTGTGACCCTCCCTTCATCTGTCGGTCTCACACACACACGCAAACACACACACACAAACCAGAAAGGAACTCACGCACGTGCAGTGAGACTTCGCCTAAAAACAGGCCAAAGCAGAACCAGAACCTCACAGAGGCTCTTCAGTCAGAAACCGGACTCATCCCTCCCCTTCCCTAGGGCCTCCCCTACAATCGCAGTACACAGGAGTGGAGGGGCCCCACTCAGGGTCTTTGTGACGTGCATGGGAATACCGTCCTCCACTGTGAATTTTAACCATGCTGTAATGAGTCAGTCATGCAATGCAACATTCCGCCCATCACTGGAAAGATTCCGGAACGACCTCCGAATCCTTCCATTCACCACGGTTTGCACTAGCTTCCCCACTCGCTGCTGTGTCACAGAGCTAGGAGTGGGCAGTGACATGGGGGTTCTCTGCTTTCATTTTGAGTCAGTGGACTCTGTCTGTAGTACCCAGTTGCCTTTGTTTATGTAAACTTAAAAACCCTGTCCCTGACGTCCCAGTGTTTACAAAAATGTCATTTTTTTAATTTGGCTTTTTAGGTTGTCAGAACTGTGTTGTGCACTGTATCCAATTCTGAGAAGTCTGTGACCCCCTTATTCTGTTGTATGCAAGACATTCCGACATGAACCACCAATGTGTATGTATGATCATTTAGAATAACCAGTGCATTCAGTTGTACTGTGACGATGAACTTATTAATAAATAGGTTTTTGAAAAATGAATATACTGAGTCTGTGTTTGGGCCTGGATATATAATTTTATACTGGAAAAGCTGGAGTTATAAGGTATTTTTACTGACCGTCTACGGTGCTGTATTCCTAGGATCGCAAGAGTTTTGAATGGCGAACTACACAGGCTTGACAACATTTCATTACATACATAGTCAAAGCCAATTCTGTAGTTAAATAAGGATAACTATGATGCAAAGTATTAAATAATGTGGTAAATTGGCTTTAAAATATGCTATGTAATTTGCTGATGAATTTGGTCTGGGTTATTGTATATTTTTCAGCTGCTAAGAATTTTTACCCTCATACATGCAAACAAATAAGTTCAATAATTAATGACTTGCCTCTGGAGAGTGGAGCACCTGTTCAATGATACTCACCTTGCCTTTCCACAGATGCTGCATTACTGTTTTTTACCACAAGGTGGAGCCAGAGGACCCATTATGAGGATTTGTATCATCACAGACATGTCCTCAGTCTTTCAGTGGTAATGAACTTGGTTAGCTATAGTTGTTGACAACCAAAAGATCCAACAGTATCAAAATCAGCCAAGTTGGGCAATGGTATGGTTCATAATTTGGCAAACCGCTAAATGGCCCAACTTGAAATTGGAGCAGTTCAACCCTGGCATACACAAGCAACTTGTAACCTTGGATTCAAAATGTTTGTTTGGGGAAATCGACCAGGACCTTCAAAAATTACAATATTTATTGCTGCGAGGTGAGATGCCAATAAATAACAAATAATGGGCTGATTACAGTACAATTAATTATGTGCCAGGACTGGCTCCAACACCAGTTACTGTCAACTAGCATATTAACTGACATGGGAGACAGAGAGCCCCCAATATCATTCATCAAGCATGCCTTTATTTTCCTCAGTATTGTTCACTACAGAATTTTTAAAAAGGAACCTGGATTTTCATATATGGGATTTGTTGCATAATGTTTGTATACCCTTAATAAAGTAAACCTTAAAAGGACCTTACATCAGTGTGTACCATTCTAGATTATAGCAAGAAATGTATCCAAGCTCTCTCTATGTGATTTGAAAGCACTACCACTCTGCTACTAGGGCAAGATAATTCTTTACCAGCTGAAAAATGGTGACAACTTTCTCCAGGTTTCACCTGACTAAAATGACGTGTAGAGGTCCATTGCAGAAATGTATGCATTTATGTCCGTGGAAAGGTACGGCACTGCAATTTTATACCTATTTATCACTTGGCGCAATTTAATCTATTTCAGATCCTCCTTCCTCGGGTCCCCGCTATTGTGGTCCCATATGCGGGGCATGGATGCACTTTCACAAGCACACCTACAGGCGCCCGCGTACTTGTGCTGCACTTCACCTGATGAGCTTCCTGGCCCAAACAGAATCCGACTGACTAATCTTAGCGGAAGCGAAGACCCTCAGAAAGCAAAGACGCTCAATCCTCTGATGGAGGCGAATGGTTCCAATAGGTATCAAAGCTTTTAGGGCTGAACACCATTGTCCCGTAGTAATTGGATTTCGCCTGGAAGAAGGGAGACTCATTTGGCAGCCCGAGTTCCACAAAGATTACTGTGCTGTTGAAAGCCTGGATCATTAGTGCTGAATGGGCACATTGGTTACTATTTTAATCCAGGACAGGACCATTGAGGGCGTATTCATGACGCGGGTCTGTTTGTTTGTGTCTGCCTCTCTATTTATTTATCCGCCTGCCTACCTCCTTGCACCCGTTGTTCTCAGGGTCGCGCTCCAGCGGATAAGATATGAGTCAAAACAGTACAATATATCCAGAAGAATTTGGCAAGATGGCACTCAATGAAATCAGATTTGCAAGTTACTGTACATGCTTTATGGAAAGTACAGAGCTTTCTATATACACTGAAACTGTATGAAACTAGATGATGTGGTCTGTCATGAATAATGGCCAGTCTTGGGTGATATTTTGTTATATTTTGTTGTTGCTGCTCTCAAAAGATGTGTTGATCAGACATTAGCCCCACTCTCTATTTTCCTTTTCACAGCAAAAATGTTCAGTGCTAATTTAAATTGTATGGTATTAGTGTTTCATAGGACTAAACATACTCTATCAGTGTTGAGTTAACACTGAGCGTTTCACTGACATGAATTAAAATACAATAATTTATTTTACATGTTGTTTCATTTTCTTAGCCTTGCATGTATGTACAATAATAATCAGTATTATAATTGTCTATCTTCACACATTTGTTCTGATTGTCCAAATACATACAGTCGCTTCTGACAAAAGACTTGAATGTCCTTTTTCTGTTCTGTCCAAGAAAAAATAATTTTTTGAACTTATATCTACTTGGAGCCATTTATAGTGTAGACATTCTGTGCCAAACACAGTATCTAGCTGTGTTTTTTTTTTTTTTTTCAACGTAACTTTCTTTCCACCAGAGCACCTTGCTTTTAGCAGAGAGCGAGACGGGCTTCTGTCGGAGTTTCTATGGAGACGCAACAATCGCTCTCCTCATCAAAGGCAGACTAACAGAGGTAGCGGGCCCTTTGTGCTGGAGAGGAGAGAACATAAAAACGCTAGCCAGATGAAAGCACTGCCACCCTTAAACACAATCATAATTTAGTCATCAATGTAGGAGGGCACAATCACAAACTAGGGGTAGAAACAGAGACCGGGAGCGGAGAGGAGTTGGAGAGAGAATGGAGTGGAGTTACAGAGAGAGAGGGAGAGACAGAGAGAGAGAGAGAGAGAGAGGGGTGGGGAGCAAGGGGAGTGGGGGCAGGAGGTCAGGAAAAGAGGGAAAAAGAAATAGAAGGGGAGGACTGAGAGAAACAAACAATAATGAGGCAGAAACATAATTTGAGCTTAAATCTAACACTCAGAATTATTTTCAATACACTGTAAGATGGTCTATGTTTCGATCTAAAACAGATTACCTTTGAAGTGCTACTCTTTGTTGTTTGGAAAGAACATTTCTTAGAGCAAAAATACTATACAGGGGCATTCATTCAATCTGTGATTGTCTTTGCTTGCACAAGCTACTGAGAGAGATACTGGAAGCATGTCTGTTCACTGTCAGGGATGCCTTTGACAGTGTCAGAGGACTGACTCATGTTTGTATTGTAAACACAAGCATTGCATTTGCTCATTGGACTCAATAGTTTGGTATTACCCATACGAAAAGACAACTTATGATCTATAATGTTCATCTGCATGGTGAAAATCATACATCATGATGTTTGACAAATACAAAAACGCCCAAAATTTCTGCCCCAGGCAAAAAAGAGACAAAGCAATTCACTGAGCACCCCTCCCTCTCCAGTTAAACACGGTCTATATGGTATACACCCCTATGGGAGTGAGGTATAGACAAGGTAAGTGTAGGGTGAAATAAGAGGGTCACCAGGGAAGGGGAGGGCAACTAATCGCTGAAACTACCAGGTAGAGAAGTGGAGGGCTCGACCTGACTGTTAACAATGTTTTATTTTCAATGTTAGGCATCTATATTTCTAAAACATACATTTCCCCCTGCTAATAGCATGGAAGTTTAAAAGTTTCCTCCATGGCCCTCGTTCCCTCCTTCAATACTTGTCAATTCAATGGCGAGCCTAACAACTGACTCCCTTAATTGACTCTCCGAACAAAAAAAAGCAGCATTTCTGGGGAAGATTAGCGTTTAACGGGGGTTCACATGCGGCTTTATGTAGGTCACACACAATATGGCATCTACAAGTTTACAGCTGGGGCTCGTACTGCCATTATCCCACAACAATGTGGCAGAGAGGAACTTATTTGAGCCCATTAGCCTGGGCCCCCTCCTACTTCATTAAGGAAGCCTTTTTTAAACAAACCAAGACAATGAGAGCAGGGAGGGGGGTACAGGGGGGGTGCAGGTTCAGTAGAGAGCCCACGATAATTACTGTTTCCCTCCCTGGACTGAAAGAGACTTGAATAATGTTTCTCTTTCTGTGCAGCCAGGACAATGGATGTTGGGTAGCTTCAAGCACCGCTAGCTAGGCCCATTAGTAAAAAATGCTCTCCCTTGTCTCCCTACAGCAAGGCCCCCCGCCCCACTCCCTCCAGTCCTTCCCCGGAGTCACTTGTTCAAATTCATTAAAACAAATCTCTGACGTGTGTGAAATTTATGTTCATATTTGCGTGTGCTACCCCACGTAATGTTGCATGTCACCAGCTCCATGTTTGTTTACTGTTGTTGTTGTATTACTATCCATGTGTTTGGAGAGACAAAGAAAGAGGGGGAGAAACAAAGTGAGTGTGTGTTTGTGTGTGTGTGTGTATGGGAGAGAGAGGTTGCTGAAATATTCTCCTCATTTCCAACAGATACTTATTTCTCAGTCATTGTCAGTGTTCCAAGAGAAAGGCCGTGATTAACTGATATCCTTAGAACAGGTATTGCTGAGGTACACTACACAGTAATCAATCAATGCCTGCTGGAGGAAGTGAGGGAAGGGGAGAGAGGTAAGATGATTGTACATGCTCTCATGATATACAGAACCTTATTGGGAGATTGACTGCAATTTTCATTCAACCATAATTTTCACATTATGCCAACATTCCAATGGAGCCTGTCCTATCCAATTGCAAAAATAAAATACACAGAATTGCTGTGGAAGCCTGCCCACCCAGGAGCATTGTGGGTCCGCAATACAATAAAACAGGGGCTTCAAATTATTTTTCTGCATGGGGCCTAGATAAGAAATGCAAATCATTCCTGAGACACGATTCAATTAGTCAATTAGACTACAATTATCAACAATGTGCAGCTATTCACAATTTTGCTCAGAACTGTTTAAAGTAGTCAGTGCCATTCAAATGTACTCTTGTATTCTGAAATGAAAAGTATTTTCCATAAAAATAAATCTTACAAGTATATAAGTATTATAAGTTTTCATAAGGGCCATTTCCATTCTGAACTTTCATGGACACAAGCACAATATTTTTTCCCATTTACTTGCACTGTCATTCAAGAAATCCAAGGTGCTCTTTTATGAAGAGTATGAATTAAAAATCTTTTCAGATTGCATTGTGTCAATAACTTTCTTATCACTATATGTGCTTCATTTGACTTCAGTCAATTGCTGCCCTTTGAAATGTAATGTTGTGGCTTTAGAAATGAATTAATTCAAACATGTTATGGTAGATTAACATGCTTTTTCCTAACTACCCGATGTATCAATTGATTCTACAGATTAATTGGCTATGTAAAAATCTATTTTATTAGCAACTAAATATATATTGCAGGTATAATCTGTATGACCAATCATAATGTTAAGAATTTGCATTGGAACACGTCACTTCAGTTGTGGACAGGTGACATGCCTAGATGATTTAAGCCTGGAGAAAATCAAAAAAGAGAAAACAGGCAGTTACAAATATACCTAGAGATTCAAGAGAACACACGTATTACAACCATTTATAAAAGATTTAGCATCCATACTGGCTTCAATAGCTCCCAGAAACCCTGCTTAGTTGAGGTGAGAGGACAAATGAAGTGTTCTCCCCTTAATTCAGGGTATTTGAATAAGAAACGCGAGGAAAAGACTCGTATTTGCACCTGCTTTCACCTAATTGATATTCACCCTTCTGTCAACAGATTTAATTATGCTGTAAACAACAGGCAGTGGTAGACAGTTGTATCCAGTTATTGGGCGTCCCTGCCGTTCGCTGTGTGCAGGCAAGAGAGTGTGCTTGATCCTGATTTTGAAACAGAGTAATGTGGCCTGACATACAGATGAGCACGATGCACCTCGTAGGGACTGCCCTCAACTGTGAGTCTGCGTAATCACCGTTTCGTGTTTGCTGAAAAATGTGCCCATCTATTGGTCTTAAGTGGACGAATATTATTTCCAGTTCACATCAACGTGTCTGTGTTGAATAATTAAACTTGTTTGAAACGAATGGTTAGACTGGTGATTACACACAATTACAGTAAGAAAAACAAAATTCCAGTAAACCCACATTTCAGGTTTTTTTGTGATAAGCCTATTTCTTCCAATGATGATGATGTGATGATCATAGTTTCTTGATAACTGGCAATGTGGAGCAATGTTTTAATAACCAAGGCATGATAGTTTATATAGTCTACCGACAGTAAGAAGACAGACACAAGCAAATAAAACTGTACAGAAAAAAAAAATTAATTTGAGTGTGCTGACATAGGATCAGATCCTGAACTACAAAGGCAGCTGCAAACTGCACAATGCTTTTCCTCTAATGATCTGTATTTTAAGAGGAAGTAAGTAAGATTACAAAATGAAAAAATTAATTAAACGGAGCTAACATGAACTGTCCACGAGTTTTTTCGCCGAGTCATCATCATGCTATATAGCGGAACCTTTAAACTGTAGTCCAGGTTTCACTCGAAGAGGATTTTCGTTGACGGAACAGAAACTGACAGATTGTAAACAGAATCAGGTGAGTCACGGTTCACAAAATTATGACTTACAATGAATGTTTTCATCAAAAATAAATTTTAATTCATTTCCTGCAACAGACATGAAATGGAAAATATACGGAATATTTTTTTACAACCAAACCAATGCTGTTATTCATCGATATAGCAGGCTGCTGAAAACAGTGGCGGTGGACCGTTATTTGAGCTAAGCTAAAATATGGTTGCTAGTTTCTAGCTAGCATGCTAGCTAATGCCAGTAAGCCAGCTAAGTACCTTCATTTTGCTTATCAATAACGTGAATTAAATTGCAGCAGGTTAGCCATCTGGGCCATTTCTAGTTCACGTTTACCATGTATTTGGATTCACAGAAGATGGAAATGCTAAATTGTAGCTGACGTCCGTGTATTTCAATTTATGGACTGACCTCTGTAAGATAGCTACCGATAGATTAGATAGCTATAACTACCTGCTTATGATGCTAATTGTAGAACGTGTCCATCAATACTTTGATAATTTGCTAGCTTAACAAGCCAGCCAGCAAGCTGTGTTAGAACGGAGGCTGGCTCGGAAATGGTGTAACGTTAACTAATGAAATACTGAAAAATATCAGAAGAAGCTATCAATTTGAGAAGCGTTTGCTACCTTACAAGCTTAGGATGCAAAGGGGGTGTAGTTAGCCAACCAACTAGCTTGTTAGCTCTGTGGTGCTTGCAACGAGTGGGTCTGTTGAGTGGCTTCATGCATTAACTTGTATGATTACAATGACTGTATGGAATATTTATCTGTGTTGGTGCACAGATGTTTACCTGCACGGTGTTTTCTAACATATCATTACCACTGGGATCAGGCTAACTTACAACTGCACTTCCGATTGCATCCAGAAAAACTGAGAATCCACAAAACTGTTATCAAAACAAGCCTTGTAGCTACCTAGATAACTCTTGTGGATACGATAAGCTACACGTCATTTTATTTGGCAGCATAGAGAGAGGAAGTGTTTTTACTTTTGCGGAACCTCTGTGGCAAAGGCTAAGCCACCGGAGAGAATCATAGTCGACCACGACTATTTGGGATTTTATCTCCTTGTTAGCCGTATGCAGTTTATCGCTTAATTCAATCGTCTGGATTCCAATAATGTCAAACACAGTAGCTAGTAATGTCCTGTTGTAGAACTTAGCTTATTGTATGGAAATCCACAAGAGGGGGTGAAGAAATAACTGGGATGATCAGATGGAGAAAAGTAGAATTAATTAAATGCGACGTGAGCGACAACAATGATCGTCTGCTTTAAAAATAGCAATTCCTGTTCCCCTGAAGGCATAATCATACTTGCTACAGTCACATTCGGACGATCGATCACATGACTGAGGGAGTCCTTCCCACATTGCACCTGTTTGCTCCTTTGGCTGTAGGCATTGTCCAGGGGCTGTTGCTCTGTGACTCAGATGCAGGTGATAATTTGGCTAGATGTTGTTGAAAGGAAGAGCAGGATTGGGGGTGGCACTGATAGCCTGGTTTTGCTGTCTTACAGATCTGTGGTGACAGTTCCTTGTGGGTGACTGTGTCATTACTCAGGGACCAGTGCATTTGCTTCATCTCCCTCGGTGGAGAGCAGGATTTGTCTCACACCCTTAGGACAAGCTCTTATTAAATAGATCAGGGTCTGTAGTCCGTGAACCCTCTCAGAGTGAGAGAGCTGATCCAGGATTGGGTTTACCCAGGTTTACCCTGTCCATATCCAAAGTTTATCTGTTAGGCCCATAAACTGAAACCCAAAACTGATCCTTGACCTTTGCTACTTTTAAGAGGTGGGCTACTTATTGATGTGGGCCCAGATATGCCTGTTTCTGGCTAAAGGGTAAGGACTGCTGGGGGAGCAGAACTCTGCGTGTTTGTCAGAGCACTGGATAGGTGGTCTGTGGAGGGGGGTTTGGAAGGTCAGGGTGGTGCTGATGGGTATGGTCAGGAGAGGGGACACCTGTGTGATAGTGTAACTAATAAATTGTTCCGTTGGGGAACAGAGCACACCTATACAGGCTACTTCAGGTTGAGGTCTTTTGAGGAGACCCACCACAGAGTCCCAGGAGGAAGGGCTGTAAATAGAATTGTTGTCGTCCTTCTGGCCCAGACTGTGAAATGACATTGAAACGTGGCCTAATCTCCTGTCGTTGTGAGGATGGCTTTTGGGCCTGTATCTTCTCCCTCCTTTTCTTCCCATCTTCAGCTCTCTGTTAGGGGGATGAAGTGATTTATAATGGGGGGAATAATAGTTTCAAATTGCATTGTGTTTCCTAAATGGATTTAAAAAGACCACAGCAGCTCTGCAGTGTGTGCAGGGAGATTAATGAGTCAAACGCTCTATCTGGAGAGCTGGAGTCACACCCTGGCTCTCTCCTGGGGCTCACGTCACGGCGAATTCCTGTGCAGGGCTCATATCAGCACTGAATGCCCACAGCTCCCGCTTGTAAGTGCTGACTGTTTGCCGACCTGGGATTGGCTGGTGGTGATGTAATGCTATCTAAATTATTCATGGTTTAAAGAAAGTGAGAGACCCTGAGCCTTAGCGCAGGGTGGAAATATCTATGCCCTGTCACTGAGAGAAGGGGGAGGGGGGGAGGCAGGGAGGAGGAAGAGCCAGTAGCAGCGGCAGCAGCATCACACATCAGAACTGAGAGCAACTGGGTTGTGCAGCTGGGAAACCACACCCAGGTCTGGCTGCGCAGCCTGGCTGACTTCAGGTGCGCTGCACCAGGTCTCTGTGTGTCAGGGATCGGAGCAGGAGAGGTTCACTTCTCGCCTGACCCGGGAGGTATCTGATTCAAACCTGCTGAGTGGAGGCCGAGGCTTCTAGAACTGTAGCTGTGCTGGAGACAGCAGGAGGTGAAGGACATCCAGCTCAGTGCTCTAGGTGGAGAGATTAACTACGTGGCCCATGGTCTGGTGTGTGCGCGTGTGTGGAGGGTCACACATTTATGTGAGGTTACATTTATGCAAAATAGGGGTGGAACTTCTTTTTTCTGACAGAGTTGTCAGCAGGCCAACCTGTTGATTTGAAAATGAAGTCTGTCGGAGCAGTGGTGTGACTTATGATTAATGTTATGTTGAAAAAATACTGCTACGTGTGCTAACTAATTTGACAAACTTGGGACTGTAAGTATACTTAAAGCTGATTTTTGATGGTGTTGAGGTGTGTGTTTGTGCCTCTCTGATGATTCTTCTGAACAGACTCCTCTGTCTCTGACATTCTTTGCAGCGCAGGTCTGACTGTGATGACATCACCTCACCCCTGGTGGGTGCACTGTCATGGCCACTCTGTGCCTCCCTGCGGATCGCTGCTGAGAGCCACCGGGCTATCGCTCCGTTTCCCCGGAGACAGTGACAGGGGTATGAGAGCAGGCGTGCTGGGCGCTCCGGTAGGCCCTTGCAACATTTGAAGTTAATGCTGAGAACAATGCTGCTCATCAACTCCCCGATGTAGGCCGCCATCTCTTAGAACTGAGTCGTGTTCTCTCAAGCTAGTCAACAGAACGGATCTTAAACACTGACTCAGTTTCCATTAGGCCTCAGGCAAAATCGCTAAACAGTGTCTCATTATTGAGGAGCTGTTTGTCCTGGACAGAAACCCAGCCTTCGAGGAAAAAGGCAGACGACGGCCTCGCAACTCCCTGTTGAATTCAGATGGCAGACGCTCCCTGAGTCTGTTGGCTCTTTTCCCCACATAGGCTCTCGCACAGAAAGGGACCGACCGCCCGGCCTGTCCTGAACCACTGCCCGCCACCCTGGCCCTGGAGATGATGGAGGGGTTGGATGTGGAGGACATCAGCCCCGCCCTGGAGGTGACGGAAGACTTCCTGCACTGTCTGGAGGGCGCTCCCTCGGAGAAGCTGCAGGATGTGTCGTCTGCCGTGGGCAGGCTGAGCTCCAGCGGGGTGTGGGGCCTGCTTGCTGGGGAGCAGCTGGAGGTGTCCCCTAGGAACCTGGCCTGGGCAGACCAGTCCTCCTCCTTCGGCTTCTTCAGCGCCCGCCAGGGCAAGCGGAGTCGGGCACGCTCCACCAACGACCTGGCAGCCCACGCCAAAGAATCTGGCTCTTCCAACGCCGCCTTCAAGCGTGGCCACAACCGCTCCCGCTCTGATGTCAACTACAGGTCATACACAGACAATGGCGTGCCGGCCGTGGACAAGAATGCGCTGAAGAACATGGCCATCAACGACAAGAGAGAAGGTAGGGAGATCAGGAGCAGCACATACTGTATATGCTCAACACTCTTTCAACAATGCTGTGCTATTTTACCCTATGCTGTGTATTGAGTCAACAGTGTTCCAACTGTAATATTAGAGGAAATACAATTAAAAATGAGTGTTCATTACCAAGTTAATTGACCTGATTTTAAGATCATTACAGTCAGCAGCAATTTAATGATGGGGGGAAAAGTCATGAATAATTGATCAGTTTCATCCATGGGAGAAACAGCAAAAGAAGCAGTGGTGTCATCACTTAATCACTGACACATACATGTAATGTTCTAAATATTTAATTCCATTGGAACTGATGAACACTATTATGTGTACATCACAAATAATTCTGTATATGAATCATCATAAAATGCAGTGTATTCACAATAATGTCCATACACCTATTGTCTTGCATAGATTACGTCTTACGCCAAATCTGAAACTTCACACAGACTTTACATGTCGGTTGTAGAATCCCCATGTATTCTGAATGTACCCTGTTTGGTGCATTTGTGGTTCCAGTAGTGCTGGACAGCTGTATATACACTACAGATTTTATGTAGACCTGTGATGCTAATTCGTCTGTCCTCCTGCCCAACCACCCAATTCCCCTTTGTAAAAGCAGTTGGAAAGGGGTCAGACTACAGTCTAAACTTTTGTCCAACTTTCCAGAGATTTTTGGAAACGCTGAAGTAATTATGAAAAACAAGTGCAATGTCCAAACCCGTCATCTGTTGTGTCACCAGTCTCAGTTCTCCATTCTGTTTGCTCTTCCTGTCACAGACCTCAGTCTTTATGAAAAGTTTGCTGAATATAAATGTGAATTGAATATAACTGGATATGACTGTACTCACGCCTCTACCACCCTTTCATGTCAGAGCCTTATGTAACATAAATACATAGTGTAACATCTGAAGCGCTGCACACACACATCAAGGTTATGCTAGTTACATTGAGTAGCGTAGTGGTAAGGGCTGAGGTAATGTTGCAGTTGCCATTTTTAATAGTTTCTGAAATTAGGAGCCAGGCCTCAGTGACTCACAGAGTGGTAAGGACTCAAGGTACTTTCCAAGGCCTGCATGCTCACCCCTAATACTGACCCCGCCCGTTCTGTGTAAACAATGGATACTGATCTGGGATCAGTCCAGGGGGCAGAATATTTCTGCATCATTCTCAGGTGTGTGCATGCATGCATGTGTGCGTGTGTGTGGGGTGCACCTTGCGAATGTGGCTGTAACAAAAAGGAGACTGGGAAGAAAATTAGAGATGAGCTGGACTTAATAGACCTTTCTGTGATGACATTAAGGTGAACTAACCCTCCCCTCTGTCAGGGAGGCAGGCAGGCAGATGGGGGGAGGAAGAGAGCAATCCAATATCACATGCTCTGTCTGGAGGTGAACCGGCTCTGCACCTTCGGTAGTCAGGGACGTATGTGTTTCCCTTCAGTTGTGAGAGAAAGAACTGAATAACAAAGAGATCCACCACACACAAAATAGGTGTACAGTAACACTTTGTCGTTCTGGGACAAAAAAACCTATCCAATCAGCTGACATAGTGAGCCATGATTGTCCCTGATACTATGGGGATTAGCATATCTGTGAAAAGCATTAAGCCGACCATAGGAAGGAGAGGATGAGCACTTTGGAGGAAGGTAATAGAGGGGTCCGTGAATGGTTGAATTACCTGCTGTTTCAGTAATCAAATCCTTGTAGGTGATTTCTCTTGCTTGTTATTTTAGCTTTCCAAAGCCATTGTGGAAATATTCATGTTCTCTTGAGGGAGAGATGTTGGACTACTCATGGGCATATTTATTGAATAGGATAAGAGGGACTGTTGATGTCAATACAGATTTGTTTTTTTTTCCTTTTTGTTTCTCTGCAGATGTAAATCATGTTCTTTTTTGAATGGCACTGAGACTACATCAACCTGAGCCCACTGCCTGTATAACACTGGCCTACTTTCTTTAATGTAAGGCCTGGCTTTGGTATTGCCTCCCCCAAGATAGCAATGTCTTAAGAACTAAGACAGTTTATTGCTGAAATAGGCTGAGTTCACTAAATGGCCGTAAAGTGTTGTGAAGATGCAGCTGCCCGTTCTACTCTTCATCAGCCCCCAGCCTCCATATGGTTCTCCCGTGGTCGTAATCGACAGCCAGAATTGTGGTACTTGCCTGCTGCCAGCCCTAGTTGCACAGGCAACGCATTTTGGTCCAAAAACACGTGCCCTCGCCACGCATGTCCCCCGTGACATTTTAGGATTTGGGCCTAATTCACAGCCTAACTTGGATGGGTCTGTGGATCAGGTGCAGTGGAAAATCTCTGTAACCTTCACCAGCCAATGCTCTCTCCTGCTCTTCCTGCAAAAAGACGGCCAGGTACAGACTGCAGATATGTTTGTGCTGGAGACAGGCAAGTGCACAAGATGTCTGAAGTAACTGGATGGTATCCATCTTAATAAAGTCCAGTCAGCCGGCATCTTAACTGCAAAAGGTTTCGCTCTTTAGTGGGCTAGCCTCTTTTACTTGGGGAAGCTGGTGATTGGACTGTATTGAACGGTCTGCTCTGGAAGCGAAATCTTAAAACGTCACAATGATTGATTGTTTTCTTGTGCTGCTCTGCATGATTTCGATTGCGATGACTTCCAGAAGGAGCAGTACTGCAGTGGGCTTTTAAGGACATGCCAATGACGGTGTGTGTGTGTGTGTGTGTGTGTGTGTGTGTGTGTGTGTGTGTGTGTGTGTGTGTGTGTGTGTGTGTGTGTGTGTGTGTGCGTGTGTGTGTGCGTGTATGTGCGTGCGTGTGTGTGTGTGTGTGTGTGTGTGTGTGTGTGCGCGTGTATGTGCGTGTGTGTGTGTGTGTGTGTGTGTGTGTGTATGTGCATGTGCGTGTGTGTGTGTGTGTGTGTGTGTGTGTGTGTTTATTTCTTCTCCCAGTAGAAACACTCTGAAAATTACAGAGTAGACATTGGGTCACTTGTGCATACGGTCCCAACCTTATAGCTCAATGTGTAACAATCAGCATTTGATTACATCTCTGTAAACGGCTTGATATTTCTGGGCTTGACAGGATTGACAGGACGGTAATTTAGCAGAATGTCAGTTTTGATTGTAGGGTTCGTTGTGTGCCTTTGGCTTCTATGTTTTTTTTTTTTTAAACTCTCTGTGACATCATCTCCACAGTGTTGATGTAATCTTATAAAACAGCCCTGTAATTGTAACCTGCATTCAGTGTGGTACTTGGAATGCGAGTCTCCGGGGGTCTGCATGATTGCATGTTTATACTTTCTGCAACGGAGTTTACGATGGGTACTTGCATTGAAAGTGACACATGAAGTTGTCAGCTGTTTTTTATGATGTAAGATTGATGGTTTGGCTGGGTCTTACTGCACTCATTTATGTGTGTTGTTTAATAAAAGGCCATACATCATGTGATAAAGCCTTCGGTGTCCATCACTCGGGGTGACTCAGGTGCTGAGGTCTGGCATACGTTGTTTCTGTTCACCCAAACCAGTGATCCTCGGTCTGGTCTCGCTCTTACCTTAAATCAGTAAAAGGCCCAGGAAATCGAGGAAGATAAATTAATGGTGCAATCAGCTGCTTTAGTTGATAAGTTAAGTGCTGAATAACAACAAAACATCTTCTGATTTCTCAGGATCAGGATTGAGCACTACTGTCTCAAAGTACCCTTTGAGTGGTTGGTATTCATTGTCACCCATGAAGTCCCTGACAGTAGAAACGTAGCAGACAGGTATACTGGCACCGATATATGGACGAAGCCTGGGAACCCAAGACTGTCCGGGTGGATAAGGAATGTTCACCGAGCATATCGGTGCCATTTTGACGATGTTGTCAGGGCCGGCGGGTCGCAGAGGGAGCATTACACAGCAGCTGGGAGGTGGATTTTCGGTTTGTGGTGAGGTGCCTGCCAGCCAGCGCCTCTGTGCTGTGCTAATTGAGTCATGTCAGAGCGCCTTGCATCCTCTGTAGCATGAAATTAACAGTGACCTGCCCTGTCGCCACACATTCAAACGTGCCTTTGAAGCCAAAAGGGATGGAAAAAAAAAAAATCACATAAGCCCCAAAGCCAGTGGCTCCTGCTGCACCAAGTACAGCGCCCGTCCCGGCAGACGCCCGCCGTCCCGGGGTCACCTGCAAACCGCCGACCCAAATTAGTCCGGCACTGACTCCACCCCGCCAGTTATCAGCTACGGGGGGGAAATGGAGTTGGCCCTTCAATCCCATTACGTTGCGCTGGCAAGAAAGGTGAAGTGCATGCTGGAAGGCAGCAGATAAGGCTAAAGAAAGCAGTTTCGGTTTCCGGCATTTTCCCTTCTAAATACCAAGGCCTTGTAGTTAGACAGCAGACCCGTTTGCTGGCGGCTCAACCCCCCCTGTCGCAACCCGCACACCCCCCCCCCTCGGGAGGAGAGGACTGACTGTGTTCCAGGAAGTGTAAGACTGACGAAATGCAAAGGGAAAGGATAAAGGAAATGAGGGACCCTGTGAAGGAGAAGTGCAGTCAGTCAACAATGAAAACGCTCTCTGTCCCACTAACAGCAAGGAACCCTCTGCCAAGGTCGCAGTCCACAACCTTCATTAGAACGGAGGCCATGCAATTTTCATGATATGTTCTGAAATAACCACCCAGGGACCATAAAGCAGGGACTGAATGACTGACAGCATAATTTAGTCTTCACTCACATCTCTCATTTATGTGTATACAGTAAGAAGCCTCACTTGTCAGGATCATAACTAGGTATAACTTTCCAACTTCTGAGGTTGTGCTTGACTGCTAGACCAATGGTGGATCATCTACTTAAAATCAGAGATTTGTGTGATATCCGTGTCAGCTAAACGTCAGTTTCAGAGCCGTTTTAAACTCAGCCATTACATCCACATAACAGTCACATTCTGCTTGTTTGAAATTGATGCTGCTTCATTTTTAAAAGAAAATGGTAGCAATTTCCCAAGGTAATGCATTCTTTTTTGACCTTTTTTTTTTTTTTTTTTTTTTACCTTTGTTAAGTCCAGTAAGGCTGGATTTTTTTTTTTTTTTTTTGCAGATACAAATACTTGAGTACCAAAACAGTCAAAGGGGCGAGGTAACTGTATTGATAGTGTTGGTACTCATTTAGGGCGTCAAGCAAGCCAGGGGTAGGCGGGCCTTGAGTGATGTCACACCAGAGGTACAAGTGCAGCCATTGTCTACAGTGTCAGCAGCCAGATGGCGTGGTGCGGCGGTGATGTCAGCGGTCATGTGACTCGTGCGCGTAACCCCGGGCCCGAGAGCGTCGCCCCCGGGCAGACTCGCAGAGATGGCGCAGCCAAGCCGCCCTGCCCTCCTGATGCTGAGCAGGCAGACCGCAGAGCGAATCCTCCAGGCGCTGTGCTTGTCAGTGAAGAGATGGTCGGGTTTTGGCCTCGGACTTGGTGTGTTGCTCTATGTGCATTTGGGCACTGGGATGCACCGCAGAATTCAGATTGCTAAGTAGAGTAAGGGTTATGTGGCGTGTGGGTATATGATGTCAGTCCCCTCTTTTTCAGCAGTTTTACTCATCCTGATGTTCAGCACTTCACATGTCCCGATCTACAGTGTTATGTAGTACTGCTGTAGAAACAGCGTTGCTGTTCAGCTTTATAATGGGACTAAAGTGCTGTTTCAGATCCAGACATTAAATTCTAATATACTTGAAGCTCTTCTTGAAATGTTTCTGTAAGACCATGCTGAGGTTTTTCTGTAGATTTGTGGGAAAATTTTGCTTTATAGCTATTAAATTGGCATTCTTAAATAATTCAGTGGCCTGTAGAAGCAATGATTTTCTTTAATTATCTTGAATTTTCTTAGTACAACTTATCCAAGCATTGCTGTGTAATACTGTCTAATTACTGCTGTGTGGACATTCTGTATTTCTGTATAATGTTATTGAAGAATTGGTCTGTAATATCACTGAAATATTGGTTTATGGTAGTGATATTTTGTGTGATGTGTGGTCCTGAGCCTGGGATGGCCAAGGAGGGCCATATCTGTCTGAATTCCATGCCAGCGTCTGCTCTTAATTATGTCATTAGTTCAGCCATTTATGTGATCTGACATTTTAGCTACATCTGTTGATGAATGACCTCTGTTCTTGTGTCCCTGTAGTTACTGTGGTTTATCCTACTGGAGTTTGTCTATGCAGACAATTATGTAATTGAGCTGTGGAAATTGGTGGAAACGGAACCCTGTGTGCTCGCTGTTGACCACCCCTGTCCTGCACTGTAAGCACCCTGCTGTGTGTGTGTGTTTTCAGGGGACAAGGTGAGCAGCCCCAGCCTGGTGAAGCAGGGCGAGCTGGAGCAGCGAGAGGGCACGTCGGGCCGTTGGACGTCCTGTCACGTGGAGCTGACTCCCTGCGAGCTCCGCCTGTACAGCCTGGACAGCAGCGGGAACCGGCAGCTCTGCACGGCCTACTCCCTGTCGCACTGCCACGGCGTGGGCGCGCCCCTCCCCCAGGACTCCCGTGTGCTCCAGGCCCTCTTCTTCAACAGCACCCGGCTGCAGTTGCGCGCCCCCTGCCAGTGGGAGGCGCTGGAGTGGCGCCGTAACCTGTGGGAGCGTGTTCTGGCCGCCCGGCCCGCCGTCCACCAGAAGGCCGGCGACGAGCCCGTCCAGCAGCAGCCTCAGGCCATCCCCGGCTCCGTTCCCTCGGTGTCCGCCCCACGTCCCCTGACCCGTCCCACCGCCCTGCCCCTCTTCACCCAGCGCTGCCGGGACGTGCTGAAGGCCGGTCTGCTCTATCAGCTGACCGACCTCAACAACTGGAGGGCGTTCACCTTCGTGCTCACTGCAACCCGGCTGCAGGCCTTCCCCACCGAGGGCCGGGGCCCCGTTTCGGAGCCCGTGCTGCGGTACTCGCTGTCGGGCTGCCTGGCCGTGCAGCGGGACGGCGGCAGGGAGGGTGGTGGTCCCACGCCAGCCTGTCTCCAGGTGGTGTTCCCTAGCGAGGTGCTCCGCCTGCGGGCCGAGAGCGAGCGCGAGGCCCAGGACTGGACGGAGGCCCTGCGGGCGGCTGCGGCAGCCCAGAGGCCTAAGGACGGTGAGGAAAACGGCGCCCCTGCCGTGGTGATGCGGAACAAGCCCACCCGGGAACGCCGGCAGCGGGACTCCCAGCGAAACAAGCGCCAGTCTGTCACCACCAGCTTCCTGGGCATCCTCACCCGCCTGGCCGTGGAGAAGGGCCTGACAGCTCAGAGCTTCAGGTGTGCAGGTGAGGACCCGTTCTTACTCTACACCATCGCTGTCAAAGTCCAGTCCTGCTTCAGGTGAGCAGGTGAGGACCCATCCTTACTGCTGTCAGACTCCAGTCCTGGTTTTACACACAGCTCTGGCTCTCTTCATATGAGTTTGGATTTTATACTTATTGTATAAAATTGTACTTATTGTAGTTATTTTACAGTTCAGCTAGTAAAATGGTTAATTACACAGATATTGTAGATTGGACTGAGTAAATTAAAAGGATGGAGCCTCACTACTTTGTAAGTGGATTTGACTGGATCCCATTTATATTGGTAAACATCTATGAACATCATACATATGTTTTTCCAAAACTCTTTCTATGCCGCAGAAAGCACAACTGAGCATAAACACAGAGACCAACTCCATTCAAAAATTAACTAGCACCTGTGTAGCAATTGTTCTTTGCTAATTCTTTTGGGCAAAATGTTTTACAGAGAGGGTTTACATTTGGACCAGGCTCCTGCTTTTAATAAATCCCGTGTTAATGAAGCTTACTTTGTGTTGCAGTATCTCAGTCATGGTAGTGCCCTAGCTATATTCTGTGGGCCTTTTAAAAAATTATGTTGTTGTTGTTTATATCAATACAACTTAATTGCATTTGGTTTTATTATTATTGTCAATTAGCAGCAGCACCTGGTAGTGTGACATCATGTAAATAAACACTGATGCATATTTGAGTACAAATAGAAAAGCAATCATCGAATGAGGCTGGCATAAACATTAAGCATCAGATTTGGCCCGGTGTCAAAATGAAATATGGCCAAACCTCTGTGTGCCACAGCATAACCCTTTACACTGAATACCACTCTGCTTTATCAGACTAAACATACTGTTGTACACCACTTTCTCACACCTCTCATTAGTGCCACACACACACACACACACACACACACACACACATTCACACCCTTCACTGTTGTGCATGCTTTTGCATTTTCTCAGGCCCCATCACACACACGTCACCACATGCTCACCGCACGTCACCCACACACCTCTGTACATCGCTGAAAGGTCCCTGTGGCACACCAATATGCGTGAACACACACACACACACACACACACACACACACACACACACACACACACACACACACACACACACACACACACACACACACATTTCCCACAAGGTAGCTTCAAAATCGTTCAGTTTTAGAAGGCACCAATTCACTGTCGTGTATAACTGGCCAAGGATATGGTTTTGGCATTCAGCAGAATTCCATGGATGGGCATAGAATTTGCTCTTGCTTTGTCAGACCTGTCAAGGTGAGTCTCAGTGTGGCTCTGTTTATTTCGGAGAGGGCTCCACACGCTGCTGCCACTTGACCCTCAGAGGGCAAGGTCAAAAGTCATGTCAGTGCACTGCAGCCTCTTGCCCCCAGGCTGCTCGATCACCCTGTTACCCCGCTCAGTGGTGGGAAATGTGTCAGGGATTGTGGGCTCCATCCTCCATAAAAGTGAAGCACTCAGTGCATTAGTTAGCGGGCAGATAGCACCGCTAATCCTATTCAGACCATCAGAAGCGTGGAAATTTACAGGCTTCAGCTGGGGCGAAACTCAAATATTGGCCAAACGCACAATGCTGTTCATTAATCACGTCACCGATGTCTTTCTCTCTGCGTGTACCCAATTACTCCATCCTTAATCCGACTTTAATACCTTGACCTTTGAACTTGCACCCTAGTTGCACAATAAATGCGGGTTCTGACAGACGGTCAGTGTCCTCAGAAAGACGGATGACTTTTTGACTTGGAAAGGCATATGTTTGAGTAAAGGTGTGTCGAGGGAACCTAAAGATTACTCGAAAGGAGGCAAAAATAAAACCAGCCTCCCACCTTAGCCCTGGGAGAAAATGCCTGCGTCTTTCAGTCCCTTGTAGAAAGACCTGGTGTCTGTTAGCCTCACGCAGCTGAGCGCTGACCTACATGTGACAGGCCATGTATTTGTTTGACTCGTGTGAGGTCTCCTTCACCTCGCGCAGATAGCGAGGTGTTAATCATTCTCTGAGCTGCGGGGTGCTTTGACCTGCGTGTGGTGATAAGTGACACACTCCTGACGCAATGAGGGCTGGTAAAACGGTGAAGGGAAAAATAACACAAACACAGCACCAGCCTGCAGAGAGAGAGAGAGAGAGAGTGTGTGTGTGTGTGTGTGTGTGTGTGTGTGTGTGTGTGTGTGTGTGTGTGTGTGTGTGTGTGTGTGTGTGTGTGTGTGTGTGTGTGAGAGAGAGAGAGAGAGCGAGAGAGAGAGAGATCAACGCACAATGAGGTTTTTCCCCTTTTCGTTTATTTTCTGATAAACAATATTTCCAGGAAGACACTTATTTTTTCATTTGACTTAAAAGGCATCTGACCTATGGCATAAATGGCATGCCTCTTTCCCTAATGGTGCATAATTTATAAGTAAATCTGCGTTTTTTTTAAAAAAATAAAACTCAGGTAAAGTGTCTTGCAAAAGATACAGAGGTTATTTAACAGATGTACTATCAATGGATGCACTGCTTAAAAATGTCTCCATTCTGCTCTGGTTGCATTGACTGCAGAAAGACGGTTCGCCTGTATATAAATATGCAGCTTAGGTTACCACACACATGAATGTACTACCTTCACAGAAGGCTACTGAATGTTAATAAACTGGAACCATAAACTTTATTAGCTCTTTTCAGCAGAGAGTATCAGTCTGGGACTTGGGGGTCATTGGAATACATTTCTCTGTTCAGACCACAATCTGATTAAATTTGCACTGATGGTATTTTCAAATATTTTAAAATGATTAGTTTAAGGTGCTTCACATTTTTAAAAACAGTACATTATTGTCTTTAGTATCTTACGATTGACGATGCACATGTTCTCCATAATTATAGTTGAAGAGGAGTTGTTACATTAAAAAAAAAGAGAAATTCATAGAGACAGAGTGAGCTGTACTCTGTTGAAGTTCTGTGTGAAAGCCGACCAAAAACAATGTACTACATTATATTTTAATATAATTGAACAGTAAACCTAAATGGCATTCATTATTATTTTTATCAAGCCGATTTATTTGACTCATGCCTGCCGCAGATGCTGTCCTGTTGTGCACAGTGGCCTGCTGAAGAATGCTGCCGTTAACACACCACATGAGAGTGCTAAAGATGAGGCCATGCCGTTGTGTAACCACTGAGGGAGCAAGGCTAGCGCACCGTAGCCTTGGGAGGGGGTGAAGGCATGGCCTCCGCCGTATCCATGGCTTCAGGGCGGACGTGCGCCATCCCGCCACAGGTGTGGCCTCAGCTCCTCATTTGCTCCTCAGTGTGACCTAAGGGCAGCAGTGTGAAGGAGTGGGGAAGTCAGCAGACTCTTGCAAAATGGCAGCAGGTTTCAATTCCAGTCAGGGTTCACCGCTGTCGTACCAGTTGCTTGTGTCTAAATAAATGTATAAATAATTTCATTTCCAAAAGCACCCGACATGAGGTAAAGCGTGGGCGGCGCTCAGTTAAGTTGTCCTGAGTAAGGGCTTTTGTTATGGAATACAATCTTGCAACAAAACTATTGTTATGTCACTTCTCCTCAACAGAAGGTAAATACTCCCAGTCCAGTCCTGTAATTTGACATGACCACACCACCAACCCCGCAGCCCACTCTGTTTGTTTTGTTTACAGTGCCTGCGGATTGAAACACTGCAACAGTAGCATTACCCAGAGTCCCCGTGTAAAGATGGCTGGCCTTTGGTCTGCGCTGTGTTGTGGTTAACATCAAAGGCAGAAGGGCGACGGCTGGGGATCAGGGTGTCTGGTGGGCGCTTGCAGGTAGTCTGGGGCTGGAGAGGGATAATGCAGTGGGATGGCACTGTCACGTATTCCACAGACACAGTCTGGGGTTTAATCAACATTTACTTACAACTCAATAAGAGTGTCTCGCTCTTCCTCTGCAAAATTAGTTTGGCGAGGTAATGTTCACGATCGCAGAACTGGCTGAACTCTGTCCCTGAACATGAAAATGAACACTTGCATTCAGTTGTGAAAACTTGCATTTAAGGACAAGTGTTGATTGAGTCTTGGTCACTGTCTGCTCTCTGCCACCCCCCAAAGCATCTGTCAACTGCACTTTTATTAAATCAAACAATATAAAGTGAAATGAATGCAGAAATAGTTGCAGGAGTTGATGTAACCTCAGTCCTAAGTAAGTCACTTTGAATTTTTCCCTCATGTTGTTTGACCTTTTTGGTGAATAAACTGAGGATTGGAAGCAATTGGGAAGAATCTGAAGATTTGTTTTTATCTGTCAATCTTACAAGCCCTTTTGGGAGAGACATTTTGCCGCGGTTATTATTTGAAGAGCAAATATAGACTGCAAATTTCTTTTGGCAATTTTTAGCTGTTTCTGAAATTTTGAAGTCCTGATTTTTTTTCTGTTCTTTTTTTGCTGAGTCTAGGCTACTTGTAAGCAGAAAAGAACAAACAATAACAAGACTGAAGCTTGAATGTCGTTGATCATTCCTTGTATGTCAACTGTCTTATTGAGCATAGCAGAGATGAATTCACTTTCATTAGCTGACATCCTTTTTTTTTTTTTGGATTTTCTCTTCCAGATTTGAACTTTCGTGTAAGCCTTTTCAGTTACTAACACCATCAGACTTTCTGCTAACATTAGCTACAGTCCTTTGGTCTCCTTTTCTGCCCACAGACAAAGTGTGAAATATTCAGCTCTCATGAACCAAATGAATAAGCTTCCCGGCTCAATTGTAACAACTGGCCTATTATGGTGGAGGATTTCAAAGCCTCATGGAACAAGGCAGCTGGGCACCTGATGGTAATTGGCCAGTAAAAGGCGGAAAAAGACCCTTTTTAGAATCAAAAGCAGCCTGGATGCTATAGCTACGGTTGAGTCTTATTGTTTGATTCAGGGGGTCGGGCATGGGGTATGGGGAGTGGGGGGGTGGTGGGTTTATGTAGCTTTGCTGTTAATTGAGACATGTCGACCTAGAAATACACAATATGGAACAGCTGGATATAGCTGTCCCATCTTCAGTCCCGCTTTCTTTTGGTCATTTCTTTCGCTCTCTTTTTCTTTCTCTCTCTCTCTATCTCAATCTCTCTTTCTTTCTCTTTCTCTGTTTATCTCCCTGTGCTCCCTACCTCCTCTTTCTCACACTCTCATACTCTCCTCACGCACACCATGCTATTTCTCTCTGTCCCTCTTTTTCCTCAGTGCATTTTTGCACTGAACGTCACCCCCTGCCCCCCCACTCCCTCTCCATCACACACGCACGCACCCCCCTAACTCCCACCCCTCCTTCTTTCTCCTCTTTGGTAATGTGCCAGTTTCCTTTGACTGCTTTTCCTTGTCAGTCACTTAGCCTTGGAGGGGGAGTCAGGGGCCGTGCCGCTGTAACACAGTAACACAGTAACACAGTATAATCGCTTTTCCCTAAACAAATATCTGTGGCCTCTGAGGAGCTGTCAGAGGGATTAGAGGAGAGAGGATGTGGACGGGAGAGAGTAGCAAGAGAGGAGTAGAGGCAGAGAGAGTCGGGGAGAGGGAAAGGTAGTCGCTGTTGTTGAGTCGACACAGGGGGGCAGTGGTTAGGGTTTTTAAAGGGTGGGGTTGTTACCGTGGTGTTTCCTTCTGTCTCTGGGGTATTTGATTGAACACCCCTCCCCCCATTTCCCCCAAGTCCCCTGAGCCCCTGGACACCCCATGGCCCCAATTTGTCAGTCCTTACAAAGGGTTGGGTTTGTCCCTCGCCCCACAACCCCCCCCTTGTGTGGAGTGCATTGTGGGGCGCGCTCTCTACATTGGTACCCCATTCACTACAGCCATGCTGCTCCTAATTGCTGGACTTCAGCAACTTAATGGCTCAGGAATTTGTAAGGAAAGGAAACCATAATGTCAAAAAAAATGAAACACAACAACAAAAAAAAAGAATACTTTTCCTCACCTCCCCCGATCTGTTTCGTCCTCCCTGCCTCTGCACTTTAGATAAATAGGTGGGGGAGATTCCACTAACTGACCGCTACTAAGCAATGCTTTTTCTGTCCTTTCATACATTTAAGGTGCTCCGGCATGTCAGTAAGTGTGGAAAATACCATACAAATTTGGAAAATTCCTTGGTAGCTCTTGAATTGCTACTGTACACCGTGCTGAGGTTTTACTTTCATTCTTCCCAATCAAGACCGAATACCTGGTGATGTCACTGGTGATGTCATAGTTGTTTGTGATATGAGCCTGTTCCAGGAGTTTGCCCCTGTTGGCATCCTGTAGTATGCTGTGGCTGTTTTTAAACCCCCTTCTGCATGGTATGTCTCAACTCTTCATATCTGCATCTGGCATGCCAAAAAAGGCTGAAAATGGAGAATTCCTAATTTTTGGGGACTTTCAGATCCTTAAGGTATTTTTTTGTCTTCTTTTGAATTCTGTGTGTTCTTGAAGGTCATTCTGGGCATCTTGAAGGTACGATTTTGGCTAATAATGATGGTCTTGTTTGTAAGTTAAGAGCTAAATTCCCCTTACTGAAATAATACAGGAAGTTGTCAGACGTATCAGGTTATTTACTCTGTAGAAAGGACTGCAGTGGAACGCTGTGTGGTTAACCCTAGCATGCTTTATCAGAGAAATTTAAAGTTCATGAATTTATATGGATTTGTGAGAAATATTAAAGCAGTTTCTGATTTGTGGGTTGGGTTTGTCTGTCTCATTTAAGCAGTGAGTTTCCTTTTTTGGTGGGGGTTAAAAAAAAAAATCGTTTTTTTGCAAAGGCACTTTTCCACTTCCACTCCCACAGAATCCTTTATTCTCCGCTGCCCTGTGATGGCCTTACTATAGCCATGTGGAGCTGGAGTGAATAGCTGGGCCCCGCCCACAGGACGACGAAGTGAAGCGTCCCCCATCAATCACATGCGACCGAGGGTCCAGCATCAAAAAAGATGTGCGTTTTTATCCATTTGTCAGTGTGATCTGTTTGGACCTGGTTTCATCTCTGTGACAGCCAGCGGATTCCAGCCGATTGAACTGTGTGTAGGCCGCAGGCAGGGCGCAACACTACAAAGGTAAACACAAGTGTCTACACATATAGCCCCTACCCTCCACCCACCTGAACGATTGTTCAGATGACATCAAAACAACATATTGAATGACCATTTAATGAGCTATATTTATGCAAGTAATTTAGTCCATGAATAACTAGCGCTTCACAAGAAGGGGCAGGTTGGGATGCGGGGGGTGATTTGGGTGACGATTGAGGCCATTTCATGCATGTGAGCATGCGTTCCCGGGTTCGCGTCAGATGTGCCCCCATTCTCCTCACCCCTTTTGCTCCCAAGCCACATCTCAAAGTTTGCTTGACCTCTGCGATTCAAAGTGTTTTCATTCACATGGGCACAAAAAAGAGCCTGTGTGGGTGTGTGCATGGAGGGATTTGGGGTGTGTGTGTGTGTGTGTGTGTGTGGGTGTGTGTTGGGGGGGTATATGACAAAAATACCAGATCAATAGGGTTCCGACTGCAACAGGAACAATGGAAGGGGATGGTGTTGAGGTTGGGGAGGGTGGGGGAAAGGGGATTGTGGGTAAGGTGGGGTGGTTTTTGGGGCCGTCCACATCAAAGGTGTGCAGGCCCCCGCCCTTCCTTCACTGCCCCCCATCCACCCCCCTCGGCACGTACATCTTCATTAGGGTGCCCATCGGCCTGAATGAGGCACATCAAAGCCCACCCTCTTGTCTCTTTCTCCCCCTTATGAAGTTTCTCTCCTCTTTGAGGCTGTCTGTGTAAATAAACGGACAGTTGAAAGCACCTTGGAGTGGGAGCGCATCTTGAGGAGACATAACAGTGCGCTGTTCATTGGCTGACCCCCCCATTGTGGTAGGGGAACCAGAGGGGGCTTTATCTTAACTCGGACACGGCCCGGCACTGACACCCAAAAGCCCCCCGTTGTACAGGGGGCCTCTACTTCACCGCCATTTCTTTTACATGTTTTGTTTTTAATTGTGGCGGTTTTAGGTGATCAGAAGGGTCTGTGATAATGTGGGAGACCTCCAACGGCACCCCGTTCCCTGTTCAGGTACATTTGAGGTTTCAGCTTCGGGGGTTTGATTCCCACGTCTTTCCCACACTCTTTCGGCGGACGTCAGTGTCTCTTTCAGCCCACCCCACCCTCCCAAACACACACACATACACACATACACATCCCGGCCCTTCGCTTCCGCGTACCTGTTACCGCATTTCTCCTGGCCTCTTACGTCCTGCCACGGGGCCCTCGAGCCGCTCTAAGCTCCCGCGCGCGCTTTTTTCTTCTGGCCTGAAAGGAGCAGCGAGCTTTGAGTCGCCTTTTCTTTTTTGCAGCGTGGTATCTTGCCAGGTGTGCCTCAGCCCGTTTGATGTCCCGAGACAATGTAATCCTTCCATCACGGTTGGGCCGGCTTTGGATCACAACGGGAAGTTGACAATGACAGTGCGGCGGTTTTGCTTTGAAGGGGGAGCGCACCTCTAAGGCAAAAAGAGTTGCTGTGTGTCTGGAAGTTGGTCTTTTTCATGAGGCCATGGTGGATCCTCTTCATAACACAAGTGAAACAAACGCTGCGCAAAGAAGAACAAAATAAACACGTTTAGAGATAGAGAACCAAAACAAACTGACAATGACAGCAAATCTGATTCTAACTGGTCTCTTTAAGTCTTTGATATGAAGGCTGAGATGTTTCCAGAAAATGGCAAAAACATCTTTGTTGGTCTTCATTTTTCACCATGAAAAACCTACTGAAAATTGAGTGTAGGCCTCTCCATCCAGGATCTTTGTGACAAAATCCACAGCACCCTCATCCAGTTTAAAGAGCACCATGTGCTGTTTTGTGAGGAACAACCAGTTCAAAATACTGAATTCAGAATGAACCGCAGGTAGAGGACCCACATAAAGTCAGAGGCCCTTACTGCATTTGTTAATTTAAAAATTAATATTCGCTATGAATGTTTGAAATGTATGTTTTCTTAAGCACTGGAGTGCAATTGCGTAGCTGTATTTTAAGTATTGGTGTTTATGTGTTTCCAGATGCCTGATTACGGGTGTGTGCTGTATATGTTTCAACGTTACTGTCCATGTATGCGTGTGCATATGTATGTGTGTGTGTGTCTCTTTGTTTACAAGGGTGTGTGCGTATGTTCTTTGTGTGTGTATGTGTGTGTGTTTGTGTGCACGAGGTTGAGGGTGTTCTTTACTGGCAGTGGCAGTTTCGGCCACAGCACACAGAGGCTGTGGTTTCCTGGTGGCCAGCTCTTTCCCAGAAGTGACACAAGCGTGGCCGCTGACCGCTTGCCCACCCTCCTGGTCCCTGAAGGCCTTGCGGCCACGCTCCCGCGCAGGGTGGGGGGAATGGCCACATCACTGCGTCCGCTCGGTCCATTTCATTGAAGGCCATCTTAGGGTCCTCTCCAAAAAATGTGGACTGGGAAAGCATTTAGGACATATGGGGTGATTCATTGGTTACATACATAATGGGTAATGGATCACAGCCAAACATTTGATCTCGGGATTAATTCTTAAACTTGTAATGGATTTCATCCAGAGAACGTTATTCAGAATTGATCATAATTTCCTTTACATTATGACCAAAACTTTCCTGAATAACTGTATTTAAATTTGTTATTATGATTATTACGATTCTCTAGATGTAGCAATCAAACATTTTGCCTGCGTTTAATTTTTAAAGCTGTAATGTCTGTTTTAGAGAACTTAAAAAAAGGCTACAAATAGATATGTGTAGTATTTATTCTTTAAAGTATTGATCATTACATGAAGAAAACAAACTGAGGTGCCCTTTAGAGAAACACCCAGTGGCTGCGAGGCCCTGGCTTGAAATAGCTCCGGCAGCAAGTGGATGGGAATCCAGCGCGGGGTTGTTATTTTTGGACAGCCAGGGCGGTCGTGCGGCTTTGCCGAGCGCTCGTGCACTGATTACAGGGCGATCCTGACACCCGACACCCTGACCGCACACGGTCTGTGGAGCGGTGGGCTGCGAGGCTCGACCGTCAGTTTCGGGTCGGTGGGGGTGGGGGTGGGGGTGGGGGGCATGGGGATGGGGGTGGGAGTGGTCGGGGGCCGAGGGGGTGGAGGGTCGCTGATGGGAGACACGACCACAGGCTTTTTATAGCCCTGGGCTCCTGCCGCTTCCCCAAAAACTCCCCAGCTTACACTAGCACCCATGGGCCTCTGATACACACACACACACACACATACACAGACACACTGTGCTTTTAACCTCAGCGTACCCTGGCATGCATCAGAGTGACTGCTGGAGAGGGGTGGGGGGAAATGGAAAAGAGAAAAAGATGTCAGCTTCATACTGAAATGAAGAGAACTGGCAAAAAGGGAATGAACCTGTGTTGTCTATGTGTGTTCTGAGTCTATTCCGGATGTTTCTGATGTAGAGTGGGAGGGAGAGAGAGAGAGAGAGAAAGAGAGACCGTCACTTATCATTCTCTTCTGCAGAGAGCTCATACCTGTGTAGGGGCCGGGGTATGAGAGGTGTGTGTTCTAGCGTTTGCCGCTTGCCTTGCAGTCCGTCTCGGGTGTTTCACAGATAGTTAACGCACTCATCGTGGAACTGGTGAAAGCAGAAGAGGTGACCATGTCAGAGATATTAGATGGGTGAGCAGAAATCCGAGCGACGCGGCCGCGACGTTAGCTTACGTTCACTGCCCTCAAGATCCACTTAGGTGGACGCTGCACTCAGGATATACGTGTGACGGTTCCCTGACAGCTTTCCAGCCTTCGTTCTTCCCCTCCCCCACCTGTATTCCTATATCTCATTCCCCCTCTCCCTCTCCCTCTCCCTTGTGCTATCTCTCCATCTCTCCCTGCGTTGTTGTGTACTTGTGAGCGCCGCTCCTTCTATCTCTCCGTCTCTCTCTCTCCCTCCCTCTCTCTCTCTCTCTCTCTCTCCATGCCTCTCTCCTTTGTGCAGCAGGGCTCTGTGAAGGGTCCTTGAGGGGACATGAAAGAGCCCCAAACCCCGTGCCCCCCCCACACACACTCACACTCTATCATGTTGCGGCCCGCTGCAGATGATGTGCTCTGGGCCTCCACCAGCGCTGTTTTTATGGCTTCCTCTGCCCATTCTTCCCCTCCTCTCTCCCTCTCTACGCGGGGCCTGTGCTCACCATGCAGAGCCTTCCCTCAGTCTACCTGAGAGGGTTTGGTGTCTCATATAAAGCAGGCATATTTCCATGTTTGGGCCCCGTTTGCCAGAAGCAAGCAGAAGCCTTGTATTGCAGCTCTCCACGGCCAACAATGGGGACTCCAGCTCTGCAAAATTCTGCAACATGTGTGAGGGTCTGCTGTCCCTATAACACACCTTGACCTTAACCTGGGCTTGTAAGCCTTTGTAAGACTATGACATACTAATCCAGGTGCAATGCAAACAATATTTCTGCAAACCCTTTTTGACTTGTTGCTTTTGTTTGACGTTAGCCATTTGTCATCTCAAACTGTTTGACTCTGTCAAGTATGGAGGAATGTATGTGCAATATATCTGAGGTATTCTTTCTTTTTAAATAAAAAAAAATACAATCTCCTCCTTAAGCCCCAGTCCTTCAGTTTATTTTCATTCAAAACCGATTAAGACACAGAACATATACCCACCTACTATTGGGCTTCACTGTACATGTATGCTGCTCACTGTAAGTGGTATCAGATGTTGCTTAGTTTGGGACTCGGACAAACGGCCTGAGAATGGATTCTTACACCAAATCACTCATCGCTTACTCACTGGCTTTTGTGGTTCTCGGTCTGATAGGCATCAGTCTCTGCCTTTTGGACACAGTGTTTTGCAAGTTGGTTGTTGTCGTCCCTATCCAACTCAGATCTCTCTTTCCATTCTCTCTTTTTCTCTCCTTCTCTCCCCCCGTTCTCCCTCTCTCCTTGTGATGTTAGCAGGCACCACGCTCGAGTGAAAAGAGCTGTGCGTGTCCGTATCCGTCTGTCCGTTCGTTCGTTCACTCGCTCTCCACCCCCCATCGCGCTCCTGTGTACCTCTCCCTCAATGGCATTCCCAGCCTGCACCTCCCAGATCGCTTGCGATAGAGAACACCTGTCAGCCCGCGGTCACCTGTTTGGGTTAGCCGGGACGCGCCCCGCCCTCGGTGAACCCTGAGTGTTTACGGAAAAGCGGGGATAATACCTCCACAGCAGACAAAGCAACCTGTTTGCATGGGATACCTGAGGAGGAACTTCAGAGAAGAGCACCTAGGATCCCCTCTGTTGTGCTTATTAGACAAGTTCTGCATTGAAGTCCTTTGTGTTGTGGTTGGAGTAGGAAGTGGTGAGCATGGCCTCCTCTCTGATCTTGGTCTGATTTGCTTCTGTGAGAGAGGGATAAAGGTTTTTTTTTTTTTTTTTGTGCGCACCGAGACCTCTTCAGCAGATCTCCCTCCTGTACTGAAGTGTTTGTCTTCTGTTCAGCCAGAACGGCAGAGGAAATGGCACTTAGGCAGAGGTCTTAAACTCGTGATATATTAACTGGCCATTAATGGCCTTTGACTGACCCCCTCCTCCTCTCTCCTGTAATCATTAGCCAAAAAGTGTCCCTGAAGCAACTCGCCAGCTCTCTGCTCTTTATTAATGTGCTATCTGCGGGTTAGGGCACTGCCGTCTGGCCCTGTTATCACTTGGTTTAAAGTTTTGCAACGGCCAAACCGCTGTGTCGTTGAGTTCTCTCCTCCTCAGAAATGCTCACAGCGTGTTAGCGCTGTTTCCTTTCTGTGCCAGGAAGTCTGTGTCTCTCACATACATTAGTAGCAACATTGATTTCTTCAATAATCATCACGATCTCTTAATAAATTAATGTGGTTAAAAACACTTTTTAAGAATGGTAACCTCAACCATAATATTTTCCTTACCTTTCCTTTCCTTTTCCTTTTTTTCCACACGCTGCAGGTTTGGCTTTTACGCGTAATTTAACTCCTCATTTCCCACAAGAGGTTTAATTTCAGTGGCCACAATTTCAGCAACTGGGACTTCATTGATTTCACCCGCTAGTCTATAATTGAATCAATTAAAACCATAACGTCCTTCTGAAGGCTTTAGTTGTCATATCAGATTTTATAGGAAATGAACGCAATCCTGAGATGTGAGTGAGACATTTTTTTTTTTTTATGGTTCGCATAGCCAATACTAACATAATTAAGACATGGTCCTTAAGAGAGTAAATCATCTTTCAGTATATGATAAAAGTATATAATTAAGAACAATCAACAGCTCGTTATAATTCACTTTCAATTATGGTTTGAACGAAAACCAGCATACACAGTAGGTCCATAGGGCTGGGAACCACTGCACTAACCGAAACGTGTAATCATGTGAAAGTAGACTTATGTTCTGAATACTATGTTTCTTTCAAAATTGTTGGTGTTCTGCAGAAATTTCGGTGGTGTATTTCACATAATTTTAATTTTTGCTGATGATACAAATCTGATGTGGTAGCATAAGAATTTCCCTTCACTTATTAGAATAGTCTACATGTTTTATAGAAGACATTTGTAAGATTAAGCGCCTTCTCCATCCACTTTGAGCCATTCTGCACTAAGATCTGCATTCTGTTTGTAACATTTTTCTGGTTTGTATTTCCCTTACTGGTTTTCACTTTTTGTATGCTTAAATAAACTAATCAGACCCAGGTCTTGTGTGAGTAGAACATCTGACTGTAAGAATACTGATCTAGGATCAGGTTAACCCTGACCATATTTTAACCATGTTCTTTATGGAAGACTCTCTCTCTCTCTCCCCCTTGCAGGCTGTCAGAAGCCCGTGGGGCTGTCCCGAGGGAAGGCAAAAGTTTGCCACTACAGTGGCTGGTACTACTGCCACAGCTGCCATGACGACGACCTCTTCCTGATCCCTGCCCGACTGCTGCACAACTGGGACACCACCCGACACAAGGTGGGACTGAGGGGTGTGCCCCCCGATCCTGAGAACTCTCGCACACGTGTCCACACACACACACACACACACACACACACACACACACACACACACACACGCGTGCGTGTGTGCGTGCGTGCTCACACACAGTCATATACTCCAGGCCAACACAAGGTATATTTGGCTCATATGATATCAGTCTGAACCTTGAGGAAAAAAATTGAATGAGACCAGGAAATATTTCCTGTAAAGATGAAACATTAAACACACATTTATTTTAGTATGGAATGATTTATGCAAATATATGTATATATATATATTTGTAATATAATGGAAATACTTTTAGAATTATAAAGTTAAAATTGTGTTTTTGTGCTGTGCAGTGATTGGCTCACTCATAAATGACTGTTGCCTGCTGTCCTGACCCCAGGTGTCGAAGCAGGCCAAGGAGTTCCTGGAGTTTGTGTATGAGGAGCCCCTGCTGGATGTGCAGCAGCTGAACTCTAGCCTGTATGAGCACTGCGAGGCCCTGGCCGCCGTGCTCCGCCTCCGGCAGCGCCTCCAGTCCCTCAGGGCCTACCTCTTCAGCTGCCGCGCTGCCGTGGCAGAGGACCTGCGCCGCAGGTGGGGGGGAGGACGGGCAGGGGAGGTGAGGTGGAAGCTGGAAGAGGTGGAGAGAGTGAAGTAACGAAGGGTGATGGAGAGATGGTAGGAGGAAGAGTTATGGGCCGAGAAGGGAGGAGAGAAGAAGGAAAGAAAAACAGAAGGGGTTCAGTGAAGGAATGAATGAGAAGAGGCAGAGAGCTGAAAAGGATGAGTGCTGAGATAGGGAGAAGAGGTGGAAGAGGTGTGGAGAGTGATGGAACGAAGGGTAAAGGAGAGATGGTGGAAAGAAGAGTTGGACAGAGAAGGGTGGAGGGGGGAAGGAGGTCACGAAGATGAGTGGGATGGAACGAACAAGAGTGAGGATTGAGAATAGAGATTGTGGCAGGATCAGGATGTAGAGAGTGCAAGAATGAAGTACATGTTGAAAGAGGGGTTGGAAGAGGAATTGTGGTAGAAAGGGATGGGTAGGCAGCGCTGGAGGAATGATGTTAAGAATGAATAAGAGTTGGGTTTGGTAAAGGGATGCAGGCTGAGAGTTTTGAAGGGATGAATAGGAACTTAGTGATGAATGGGGTTGGAGGGTGAAGGAGAGAAGAAGTGCCTAAAAGTGAATCAGTCTGAACTCTCTCCTTCATTCCCCTACCACCAGGTCCATTACCATTTCCTGTCCTAAGTGTCAGTCAAACACCATTTATCAAAATAATCTGGTGTCACAAAGTTCACTCAGTGCCATTGTCAAGGTCTGTTGTGTATTTTCCTGATGTTTACAGCTTAGCTACCCATAAACCTTGTCCCTTACAAATGGCTATTACCTTCCCATTATCTCACCTGAGTAAATTGCATAATTGATTAATGGGACTGCTTTGCTGAGGGGCCAGATCGATTTTCTCAAACGGTGAAGGGCCAAGACTGCTCTCTTTCACAACACTGCTGTAAACATTAGCGAGATAGCAGCTTTTACAGCATAGCTGTTCATTCCCTGCAGATGTGTGTTACCCCACTCACACGCTCCCCTTGAGTCCCGTTATCCCTGTCTGCGTGGTGCAAGGATCTTCATTTCCACAGGCCCTGCTGGACTCTGTGCCACTCAGTGTTTAATGTATCAAGTAAAGCATTTGATGTCACACAATTTTCTGCTTTGTTGTTTCAGAGTTGGTTGAAGGTTTTTAAGGTGAAAACAAATATGAGTAGACCTACTGACTCTCCACGGCTGGAATTTAAGACTCCTAGTCTAGCAAGAGAGGGAAATCGATGGAACTGTAACACTGTGACCCGTGTGCTTGCACGCACCGCATATCCTGCCCCTGATGCTGAGGGACCAGGGGTTATATTAATGTTGTCTTTGGGAGTGTTAACGTAACGTAATTTGTTATTTTAAACACCTTGTCCCAGTCTTCATGAGAATACGTTTACACTGCTGAACTAAATCTCAATGTGCTGTCATTGATTTTTATCTTTTCCTATTTTTGATGGCAGTATGTTTGTCTTCACTCCAGTCCAGTGTTTTAAACTAATAAAACTGATGGGAATAAAGATATGCCATGATAACTCTCACCAAGACTGAATAGTAATGGTGCAACTGACCCAGCTGGAGAAGCCATGTGTAGAAATATCCATATAGTGCTACACGGGTCTGAGTGGAGACGTATGAAGGTATCCCATGATTCTGCAGGTCCAGGCTGAGTGGGAAATATGCAGGGGTGATGTTTATACAAAAGGGTCTTTCTGAAAAGGCCCGTCTCAGTGATGTAATGCTGTCTGTGCCCACAGGGTCAGTCCTGTGTGCAGAGGCCATCCTTCACCTTCCTTACCTCCAAGTAAAAGGCTCTTACCTGACCAAACCTTTGTAGGTGACAAATCCCAGTTTAACACGGGTCAGGTGCCATTTCCATGTTAGGACATGAACCTAGAGAGAAGATCAACAACTGCAACCTTAGAGCAGGGCGGGAAGCTTTAATCTAAAGCTCTTGTCTTCTTTTGGGAGGATAAGGGAAAAAAATCAGTAACCATGATCTTTCTTGTTTCATCCGAACAGAAAGCCATTTATCTACAGCTTGCAGGACATGGTTTGTGAGCTGCCAAGCCTGGACATGCCTGTGGCATGAAGTAGATTGATGCACAAATAAGCCTCTGTGGACAGGCCCCCCATCCATCTCTTTAGTGCTGAATACCAAGCAGAGACAGGAGGAGGATGTCATTGACCAAATCTTCATTGTGACCTGGCAGAGCTGAAGCTTGAACCTTCTGCCCGGAGAGCACACACTAATACAGAGAAACCGAGCGCGCTCACTAATACAGAGGAACAAACCCTTCTTCCTCCTTCACCTCCGGCATCATGTCCGCTCTCTATTTTTTCCACACGCCCTGGTACTCCACAATTCGTCAGGACAGTTAAGTATAGTTTCTGGGGCCTGGAAACCGCTCTGTGCAGATGGCTAGTTTTGACATACGATCATCCTCTTTCATCCACATGTGTTTTGACTTTTCTCTCGTGTTTACATTAGAGTGGATTTTTTTTCCCTCTCTGGGGACAGAGAAAAAATAAACAGTTATTTCCAAGCATTAAACCCTGTGACAGGGATTGAGATTTATTTCTTTATTTTTTTTAACCATTTCACACATCCTCCAAAGTTGCCTTTACCAGTTCATACTAAGCGGCAGAGTAGAATTGCCAACAGCTGCTGGTACTTTCATCACTGCAGTTTGCACGTAACTATGTACCAAATTATGATCATGCGAAATCAGACTGAAGTCCCAATCAGAGATGTGCTGCAATACCCTGTTGGGTCAGACCATCCAAATTTAGGAGCCATGATTTTTTCCCCTCTGTCTGCCTGTTTCCATACAGACCCTTAAAGGGTCATGGTCAAGGCAAACATGATTCACCTGCTATTTTGCCTTAGAGGGTCGTTGGAAGCTATGAAATCATCCGTTTTGGGTGCTGCTCCTCCAGGCCCCTGGTGCATGAGGGGTGGCAGCTGCTTCTCAGGAGTTATCTGGCGGCGCTGTGTTTACAGCAGCCACGCCGACCCCCAGTGAAGAGAGTGCACTCAGGCCGGTGTTTACCGCCCCGCCATTAGCCAAAGGCGGCTAATGCCCCACACTTCCAAACAGTGCAGGATTAATGACGCTGGTGGCGCTAAAATAATGCCCCGGCCATCCATCCTGTAGGAAATGCACTGTAGGATCGCCATTTCTGAATTAGCCAGGGTGTGTTTATACTGTGACCCTGAGGAGAAGTGGAGGCTGTCAGGACTGATCTACTACAGCCACACACAGGCTTATATGTAGACTGCATGTGCACTCATACATACACCCACTCACTGACCTACTGCTCCAGCCCTGTATATGCACATGCACACACACATACACACATCCACCCAATGCACACATGCACATATGTACAAACTTACTGATTGACCATTGGCTCTGCCGCTTCCCTCATCCCCCATTCTCTCAAGCTCATTTCTGATTAACTGTGTAATCTATTTGTAATTTACCATATAGAACATATTGCACGCACTGAAGGTGCATTGCAAATGATGCGCTCAGTGACTAAGCAACTGCATATGTATTCTCTGCGCATACTAGATATATGCTTATACAACGATGCGTCCTCAAAAAGTGGATATTAATTACTGAAGACAGTTTGTTATCCAAGCTGAAGGGAATTTATTCCAATGTTCGTATTGTAATTTGGGCAAAAATGAGGTCGCCCAACTCATTATCCGCGAATCAACAGAAATTACATGATTAGTCACTGATTGTTTTCATATCAGAACCAATTTTTCTTTCCTTTCATAGTGCCAGAGTCACTTTGGTAGTGAAGTGAAGCCGATCAGAGTGGTCTGATCCACCTACGCACCAAAGTGTTGTCCAGAAAGCAGCAAAACCAACATTTACACACATGGAGAGTAAACACAAGTCAGTAAACATGGTGCTTGATACGGGCCCTCTGTGGAAGTCACTGGCTGATAGCAGCTCTCTGTTTGTCCACCAGCCCGATATCTCCAAGTCATTACCACAGCAAACACTAGAGTCCGAAATTATATTTACCGCCCCCGGCCCCCACCTTGCTCTGAGGGACACGACGCACTGTAGAGTGCATATAATGGACATGTCAAATGATGTCAGAGGTGTAGACCAATCACAGTGGGGATGGATCCACAATTACTGAATGGTTCCCTGTAGTTCTGCATTGTGAAAGTGTGTGAAGGTCACACCTGCAGGTAATGATTAATCAGTGGACTTTCACTTATGTATTCTTACTGTACAGGTGCCATTTTTGGTTTGGTGGCTTAGGTCTATAACATTAGCAGTAGTAGCCTCACTCATCGGGTCCGGAACTGTTGGGCCTGTTAGGTTTCTACTGCAAGTGCAGCCGGAACTCCCCCGGGGCTGTGCTCTGCTAACAAGCTAACAGATAGTTCCTCCCTCTGACAAATCGTGTTTCTCCGGGGTTGGGTGCATGAAATTAACTGCCTGAGCCAATTCACTCTCAGAGATCTACAGGCGCCGATCTGATCGCAGGAAGTCCAGGTCAGAAAAGTTGAGGCTGTACGGACACCCCATAATAGAGACTGAAATTGTGACAAATTCTGGTGGACTCCATGCCCCGACTGTAATTCCATGTGAGAATGAGTCTGGCTGCCTTCTGTCAGTCAAGTCAAATTATGTTAAGTGGAGTCTTGGCCTAATCTAACCTTGAGCTCGCTGCCTCTCTTCTGCGGCCCAGTATTGATCAGTTGCAGTGGGGCTGTCATAACAGTCATGGAGGGTGACCTGGACCCTGGACCTCACCTGATCCGTAAACAAATACATCCACATCCCACGCACACACATGCACACGTACATCCCTTAACTTTAAAACAAAAACAGCAATACTATTTTTTATTTATTTAAATAATTCTCCTATGGAATTATAGTGCTCTGAGAGGTCACAGGATAACAAACCACAGTTTAAAAAAAAAAAAAAAAAAGTAAAGCACAGTGTTAAGTTTGAAAAACTTGTTATATATTCAAAGTGTTACAGATTAAAATGAAAAGTGCACCTATCCCCCTCAGGTCTTTACAGCAGTAGAGGAGGGATGTGGTCAGAGAAGACTCTAAAATACGTACTTTGGGGATCGTAGGGTGTGGGGATTTATGTCTGTTTCGGTGTCTGACGTCTCTCTGTTGGCTAATATTGCGTGCCATCCCCATGCAGACACACTCCTCATCCTCTGTGTCTCAGGGGTGTCGCCCCCCTCCCTGCTGTCACGGTGGATTATTGAACGTTGTAAAACACCAATCACATGGGCTGCTGCAGACCTTGTGATGGTGCCATTCACGTTGTGTGCCACTGCGTTAGAATGCCATAATTTGCACCACATATTTTCTGTGACTATAAGCTGTTAGCGCCGTTAGCTCGTCCTCTCTACCCCTTCTCAGTGTTTGTAAACTGTTCCCTGTACAGTACCTGCCAGATGACTCTGAAATCCCTTTCATTACGGATGCCAAAAACAGGCATCTGCCTGGTCCCCTGTCAAGGGGAAAAAAAACTTACACGAAATTAAACCGCAAGCACTTAAGGGTGTGTTTGTTTGCTTTGGGTGTTTGTTCCCAGTGGCCTCTAGATTGCGTAAAAGATTGCACGCTTAATTGATTTGGTTGTTCGCCGTGTTGCGTAAGTCAGCTGCGAGCTGGAGAACAGGCTGTCTTAGGGGGCCTTCCACACAGTGGATAGCGAGCCGCTGCCAGTGCCGTAATGCGCACGTTTGTCTGGTCTTTTTCCGGGGTATTGCATGGTTTCTGGACCCAGAGAAGGAAGAGCCATTTTTTTGCCTGACTGTAATGCTCTGTGATTGGACCCCTGCCATTACGTCCCTCTTCAGAAACCAGAAAATTGTCACCTTGATTGCAGCCATACCCTTTTGATTTGACATGTACGATTGCCCATGATGCATTTAGTGGTATCAGATGTTTGAGAGCATGGTTCAGATTGGGCCGCTGAACCCATTTCCCCCTGAATCCATTCACTTTGGGGCTGTTACCGGGGCCTGTTTGGGCGAGTGGGGGGGCAGAGCGCTGAAGAGGGCTTTAATAGCCAGCCCAGCAAGATGGAGCATCCAGCACTTCACCCCTAATAAGCCAGAGTGCTTTTAAACACCTATTTCGCAGCCTGTTCGGATTCAACTCAATTAACCCTCATTTCCCCAGCAATTCGGCCCCGGGTTGCCATGGTAACCGGGTATTATTGCAGGCGTGCGCAGCTGGGGATATACGTGTATGTCTGTCTGCGTCTGTGTTACTGCGAGGGCCCTGTTTCTCTCCCCAGGTGTAAAGCTCCTTAGGACATTGCATTGAAAGGTGGAAATCTCCTGTTGATTTTTTTACATTGTAGAAATGTTCATAAAGTAAATGAATATGAGCAGTTTAAAATCAGATGGCAACACTTACGGAAAGACAACAGAAAAGTGGGCTTCTGGAATAGTTTGGGGACACAATATAGTGTGTGTGTGTGCGATTGTGCGTGCGTGTGTGTTAAATCTGTGAGTGTGTATGTATGCGCACACACTCTCGGATTTGAGTTTTCCCTGTCAGGCCAAACCGCATCACCCTCGTAATGGTTAGCTCTACAAATGTCAAGCAATAAAAAGGCACATGAAGAAACAGCCTTGACAGCCAATACCCTCCAGCCGTTCCAAGCACATTATCATTAAATCATGGTGCAAGAGTCCTTCACCAGCTTTTTATCCCTGTTTTTCTTTTTTCCAGGATCTTCCCCCGAGAGTACCTCCTGCAGCACATCCACCTGTACTCCCTGGCTGACCTGCAGCAGGTAAGACACACAGCTAACCTGCTGATAAAAGTGATTTTCACACTGTGTGTGACTCTTGCCCCTCAGGCCTGGCCTGTGGGAACGCACCCAAGCACATGGGGTTTATACCACAGTAGTGTGGAAACAGGCAATGAGGAGCAACACAGCTGAAATCCTACCAAGCTGAGTGATTTGGTGGTTGGGAAAAGCTGCGTGGTGTCAAGGGAGAAATTGGTTTTTCAAAGCCAGCAATAATCTCCCTTTGGTGTGAAAGGCATATCAATTGGTGCACTTTCTGGGAGGTTTTCTTGTGTTTTGATTTTTGTTTTTTTTTCTTTTGCTCATCTTCCTCCCAAGTGTCTGTAGCCAATCACAGCCAGGGTAAGCTAGAGATGGGGTTCGCCCAAATGTGACTCTGTATACCCATCTTAAGTCCCTGCTCAACTTTTCCAGACAACTTTTTTTTGTTATCTGATTGGAACCTGAACTTAATGGGTACATCCTAGCAAGTACTTTACCGCTGCGTTATTTTCTCATCATAACTTTTATCAGTGCCTCACCAAGGGGCAGGAGGATACAATAAGTTTTGATTTGACACACATCACGACGCAGTCTCCTAAGAAAAATACATGCAAAAATATAATTAAGAAGGAATATTCAAAGGAAAAAATATGCACAAATATAATTATCCTCACAGTAAGCAGTGCTGGTGTTGTCACGCTGTTTGTATTTATTATCTTTTTTAATCAATATTTTTTTTTCTACAAACAGTATCAGATAAAACTGTGTAATGAGAATGCAGCACTGCAAACTTTTAATCGGGGAAACAAATCTGCGACTGGTTTCACTGCCTAAATAATCTCAAATTGTCAATATTAATTTGAACTTAGTGATGCAAATTCCAAAGGAAAACATAACATTCACGTCATAACAAATTATCTTTCCTCGCTCATTCATCTTTTCACACGCTCCACATTTGGGTTTTGGTTATGATGAATAGTCACTAATTGAAATAACTGCTAATACCTTATTGTGTACTGTGTAAGCCTGAGCAACTTATACTTGCTGAATGAGGTCAGCTGTAATGGAGAAATTCACTGAAACAGTCTTGGATAATATTTCACCTGGCAGGTACCCTCAGTGTGTGAGGCTGTGTTTTCTTTGTGCTGTGGTGCGTGTCAGCGTGGCCAATCTCAGGGCGCCCCACCGGCCCCAGCTTCAGCACAGGGAACAGGCTATCTCTCTTTTCCCAGGAACATTAAAGAGGTCCAGCCTCGTGGTGGAGAGCAGCTCTCTCTCTCTCACCCTGCTATCTCGCTCGGCCCCTCACTAGCCTGCCCACCACCTCCGCCCACCCCACCCCCATCCAAGCCCAGTGCTGACCCACAGAGTCCTGGGCCCAGTAGGAGGCTTAGAGCCCCCAGCCCCCGTCCCCCCACCCCACTCCCCTCCTGGCCCGCTAACTAATTACACGCATTCAAACTCAACAGGCAGAAAAACAAAGCGTGACAGTTCCCCCATTCTTCCCCAACTCCCGGCCTGTTCGCTCGGCCCTGACACTGGCTCTCTCTGTGTGCGGATGTCATTCTCATGAGCCCTCGCACTGCCTTCACAGCGCCGAGGAGCCAGCGAGGAGGAGAGGAGGATGGGGAGATAAAGCCTCCGTTAAATGTTACCCTGGAAATACACGCTAGATTGCTGACAGAGCGTACGTGGCCATCGGTTGGAAAGGTCACATTTGGCCACAGTTGCATCCCATCAGGAGTACAGCAGATACGTCATGTAGGACAGTCCGTTCCTTTTATTGATTCAGCCAAAATGATTCTAGAGTTTTCAGCAGTGCTGAGGGATACATTTTAAATTGCAAAAATCCATTACTCCTGGAACGTGCTCGCTCCTTTTTTAAAGAGCGGTATTCAGCTGGAATCCATGTTGTCTTCAACAGCCTCTGAAATGTCATACCATCCATTTAAAAAATCTGAGCCACATTGTGAAATGTTTCCTTGACCAACTGTACAAAAAAAAATACAGTTTCACTCTCCTCATTGCAAGGACGCATTGTTTTTGTGACCTTTCTATGGGACCATCTCAAGACTATTGGAAAGTGATTGCATTCACAACACATCGTCCTCTCTTTCAGCCTCTTAATTGGCTTTCCCTATTAAGAAGTGATTTCTTTTATTTATCCATCATAATAAAAGGTCCTTCATGGCTCGTTGCTTTTATAGTGGGAAGTCAGTGAAAGCTCAACTGTTTCAAAGTAGTTTTAAAATTGGCTCCTATAGACTGCACACACTTAACTATTGCAATTTAATTAAAACCTCAAAATTGGGCTGAGTTCAGTCTTTACAATCAAATCGTTAAACATATTTGTTTGCATTGGCTTCCTCCAACAAAGCTTGATTTGTTTTGGTCACTGGCTTTTAGTTTTGTTAAAAGTTTTTTTTTTTTTGTTTCTTTAGTTGAAAAGTGCCCAGAGATGGCTTGCATGAAGAGTGCTATATAAATGCTAATTGTATTGTTCACATTGTAGGGGTGGCCATGTTAGTCTTGCAAACGACCTAAAAACAACTGGGGGGGTGGTGGGTTGGGGGCACAAAGGGGCATTCAACGCCTTGAAGTAACACGCACATACGTGCGGATCCACAGATTCCCACACTGTCACTCCTGCATACACTTTCACTCCCTTGCGCTGTCACACAACCCTCAAATTAACATATTTCTGGTGCTAGCACGAAAACGTGCACGCTTGTCCATTCATTAAAGTGACCCAATTTAAACCAAAGTTTGGCCGAAGATTAACTCGTTGGGAAAACTTGACCAGGTGTCCACATTCTAGTGTAATGTACCAAGACATTACATAGAAACTGTGCCCCAGTGCTGTAAGATTCTCAGATGAATCAGTTAGATTTTTAATGCTGTGGTCCACATGCTGCACCGAAGTATATCTCATAAGAAGCCATTATGCCAATAAAAGATTTTATTACCTCTGTAGAATTAATGCGGTTTCACGCCTATTGCAAATGTTTATTGTGTCACAACTTTCATCCTTAGCACCACACACACAGACACACACGCCCACGCACCCACACACACGACAAATGGGTAATCCTGTTTTCTGAGCTGGTCAGAGGGAGAGCGTTATCCAAACAGGGCTCACCCTCTCTTTATCTGTCTAATCCGGGGCCTTTCTGAGCAATTTAATGGAGCAGACAAGGACATTAGGGCCTTCATTAGAAAGCATGGCGGAGGGGGATAAAGTAGCGGGTGTTAAACAGCGGTTTTAGGGGATTAAGCGTTCGACAACAAAGCCAGCACAGGACAGGGGGTAAAGGGGCGAGGGGGGGGGGGGTGTGGGGGCAGGGGGTCTGGTGTGACGCTTGTGCTCCCCGAGTTGGCTGCCTTGGCAGCTGCAGGGGAAAGAAGAAGAAGAAGAAAAAAAAACTGACTGTGGTAGTGACAGCTGGAGTTCTCTCCCAGGCCCAATCTGAGGGCAGTTAAGAGAAGGGACTCAACTTGTCAATCAAAAAATGACAAATCTAAATCTGCAAGCTTTCTTTTATGTACTTCTGTGTATTCATTCTGTCATTTGTTCTGGTATTTCTGCAAAGAAGCAGATTGATCTTGGAAAATGACCCAGCCAAAAAAAAAAGTTGAAAGTAGAAGAGAGAGAGAAGAAGCACGCGCTGGGAAGGGAGATTTTGGAATGGTCTCCCTCCAAAGTCAAAATTGGAACCATTATTTGCATAATTATCACCATATTTTCTTTAATGGTGTTACTGGCTTCCTTTCCTTGAATCTTAATGTTAGCCTGTTAAGTTTGCTATCTGAATTTTCCAAAGTATATTGAATAGCAATCATGCTAATACCTGTCCCTTTGTCTAATTTTGATAGAATTTTGCATTGTTTTTCAGAACTGAAACAATAAATGATAGCATTTTTCAGTTGAGTGCTATTTCTTGGTTCATACTATGTTCTCATGACTTATGATTCCATATGCCTGAGTTCTGTTCTTTGTGGTTCTACAATACTAACACCAAATATTATTACAGAAAATGATTTAATAGTTGTCGGAGGGTAGTTGGAGAATGGGGTGAACTGGTTGACAGTATCACACCAGAGGGTAAGATGAAATAAAAAAAAAAAGTCCTTAGCCTTTTTCTGCAATACAGATTGTTGCATCTGGATTTCACATATTTCTGAATCCAGAACCACACCAGAAATGCCGGGGAGTGACTGGTCAGATCAGAGCCCACACAGGGCTGGATTCAATCAAACAGAATGCTTAGGCCAGAATTCAATCAAATTTCGTCCTTAGCTTGGGATCACAGTTTGGAGTGTTCAGCAGTCATGAAAATGCATTCATCATCGAATTGTGTCGCTGAAGATAAAAGTCAACACTCGTCTTTAAAAGTCAGTCGTAGTTAAGGATGAATGTTGATTGATTCTTAGCCTTAGATTCTTTAAGTGCATATGCAATTCAATCAAAACAGAATCTACATTGCAGCATATTTTTGTTGGAGACACATAAGCATGTCCTTTGTTTGTGGAATGTGTGGAATTTGCATTTGATTGAATCTGGCCCAGAGGCTGCAAGCTATATTTGTAGAGCATTACTGTTTGCATATAGACTTAGTGCTATACAGTATGCATAGGGAAATATATTGCATCCTGGCACCAAGATATTCCAGCAGAAGCTAGAATGCTGTGCAGATCTCTGCATAGCAGCAGTCCGTTAAATTATTTGGACAGCGATGGCTGTCGGAATGCCTTCCTGCCTTTGTATGGCGTGTTGACCAGCGCATATTTTCCATCTCCAAGAGGAGGTATACTCTGGAAGTGTTTCTGGTAGCTGCTGCAGTAACTTACGGGAGCCCGGCCCGGCCCGGCCCTGGACACATCTCAGCTCAGTATGTGCAACCTGGGGACTCCATTATAATGCTGGAGAATTATAAGAGGGTCAGTCTTATATATCGTATTGTCAGTCATTATAAGTTGACTATCACAGTTGCTGAGAGATGTCCAAATTTCTGTGATTGCATGTACATTTGTTTGCCAAATATAAAAATGTTTTATATGTTATTTGCGACTATACATTACTTGGGAAATATAGGAGAGTATTAAATTCGATGCGTATGTTGGCTGTGTGTGTGTGTGTGTGTGTGTGTGTGTGTGTGTGTGTGTGTGAATACAGATAAAGAAGCAGATCTATTGTATTGTGGGGGGGGAAATCTAATCTTAGACTCTGATACAGAAGTGTCCTGAAGGATCCTACTAATGTGTCCCCTGACTTTTTCCCCATCTCCTCCCTCCCAGACCCCCTTCAGCTGAAGATAAATCATGCGTCCCTCGCCCCGTGCCCCGTGCCCATTCTCCCCAGCTAAATTATTGATACGCTTAATTACTCCCTCTGTCAGCATTGATCAGGGGGTGTGTATTTCATCCGCACCCGAGACATAAATCAGCTCCCACATGGGGCTTTGACTGCTGGTCTGCAGCCCCGGCGTGCCGCGTGCTCTCGACAGCGTTATTTCGTTTTTCTGTGCGGGAGATTGGGACGTGGGACCCCAGAGGGGCCACAGCATGGACCCTGGGTCTATTGGTGCTGTGTACAGGTGCTCGATGCAGGGAGGACCAGAGTCGAGTAGCTGTCTGATACATAATGCTAGCACATCAATCTCTCCATTCCTTATGCAGCCGGCAGGGAGTTTCCCACACAGGAAATATCCTGGCTTAACCCATTATGTTTGGGGTCCTTTGTTTGGGGTCCTTTTGTTTTGGAATGACTCATTTTAGTTTTTAAGGTGTTTCAGGCAAATTTTTCTTAACTGCTGGTTTTCTTCAACTGTCCAACACAATCAGACTAAATAGGATGTTGTTGCTTTCTTGCTATTCAAATTAGTTTTGATGTTGTGTCATTTTTAACAAAACTGTTGTTGGGAAGGTGGACCACAGACCTTGGAAAGAAAGACACACCAGATGAGATTGAAAGACTATAATTAAGTAACAAATTAAAAAGCAACAGAGCAAGCATCAAACAGTATCAAAAAATCAAATATGGATTTTCTTATTTTGCATGATGTCAACGTCAGTGATTGTAAGTCAATTTGTAAGTCAAAACGTCAAATGTAGGTACCCAATTGGACAAAGCCCTTTGAAATCAGGACAAATTTCTTTTGGATGCTTATGCTCCGTTTTTTGTCGGTGGGTAGAATTTGGGTGTTCCCACCTGGCGCTTTATGACTGGCGCTGCTTTTGTGGGTGAAGTGGGGCTTCCATGCCTGGTAGGTGGTCCCCGCGGAGTCCTGGTGGCATGGGCAGAGGAGGGCTGAGGCAAGTCCCTCTGTGGAGTGCGCACAGACACCCCTGACCACCGTCCAAGGACCTCTGAGCGCATACCTTAGCAGGTCTGGATGTAATCCGCACCGTCAAGGCCACAGGCTGGACTTACAGACTGAGGTGGTACGAGTCTGTAACTCCAGACCACGGTCTGTGCCAGTGCGCGCCCACATGCGGTCCCCGTGCGCAGCAGCTTTCGCCTCAGATTGTTAATGCTTTTGCACTCGTCTCAACTCCAGATGCTTCACTTCTGATCTGAATAACTGCAAACTTTTCTGACCTAATTAAACAAAGCAAATGCCTTTGTCTAAAGAGTTGAAAAGGATACGTTTTGAGAAGAAGTATGTAAAAACACTTCTTAAAACCCCAGATAAAAACATTGCCGACCCTATATTCACAGCCTTTCCCCCAGCGCTCATACCTGTTGACCATTTTATATCCCTAATGTTCAGGCCGTCTGTTACAGTTAGCTAAAACCCATTCGGTTAGAACAGTTTATGCTCCTGAGTTAAAATGAGCATGTGTGTAATTTGTGAGAGAAAAAATATTCCTCAATTCAATGCAAACTGAATTGGATGCCGCCAGTACACAAAAGTGTAAAGTTTATACAGGGAAATTTATATGAACTATACTGTACATTTCTTTCAGATAAGGGAATACGCCCCCCCCACTTTCCTACCTCCCTCCCCCTAAATCCAGTGCTGTCTAACGAAGGGAACTTCACTCTGTCCCCTCAGAGGCCCTTTTCACTGTCCCCCTTTCCACTCAGGACAAGGTGGGGGCTCCTTTCTCTCCCTGCCCCCACATCCCACCCCACCCCACCCCACCCCACCCTACCCCCCACTCTCACTCCTTCTCCTCCTTCTCCTCCAAAACCCCTCTCTCCTTCTTTTCTCTCCGCTCATTCTTGAGGCTGAAGAATGCTCACAGCCCCTTTAATTGGTAGGCCTCAGCTCTGCCAGGTGTAGCCACTTGTCTCTGCCCCCTTGGTGAATGTACGCTGGAGGTCTAGGCCCCATCCCCGGCCCATTCACCGGTCACAATACGCTTTCTTCAGGCCCCTTCTTTCAAAGCACTGCCGATTTTTAACTAGCTGGCCAGTAAATGGCATTCACGTATTATTTTTTCTGGTTCCCTTAAAAAAAAAAAAAAAAGACTACCCCCTTCATCTTTCTTTTTTTTTTTTTTTTTAACCTTCATTAGTTGCGGCGTGAATTCCGTTGATTTCTTTTGCAATGCTTTTCCTTTGGGACCTGCATTAAAGTGTGCCTGTTTCCACTGAACTCCTGGGTGAGGGAAAAGTTTTAGCCCTGCCCCATCACTCTACGGGTCCCTGCAGAAGTTAGGAACTCATTCATTTGGTCTGTGAAGAGCAGGAAATTTGATATTCAGAATCTTTGTGAGACTTTATGTGTTTGCGCATTTTCAGATCATTCTGTGTCCTACTTGCTTCTGATTATGGTTTTTGGGATTTAAGTTGTGCTCTGCTCCATGGAGCTGTTCTGCCAAACGTCCTTACCTTTGCTTTGAGTTGGTTCTATTGAAAGACCTGTAAGGTTTAATATTCGTATTAATCATTAGGAATGGGGTCTATGGGAAGGTGGTGCTGTGGGAAGAACTAATTTTTGTCTTTTATTATCACATCCTGCTTTGATATCTGTCATATAGACCAAACAACAGCCCTCTGAGACTCACTACATCCATTTTTTAAAACAGAGAGTGGAAAAAAAGTTATTGAAAATAATATTTTGAAAAAGTCCATTTACTATGTTAAAAGACCAAAACCAGATATTGTTATTGTTTCCAACACCAACTTTTTATGAAATCTCTCCTTTCTTTCTGGCTTTCTTTCTCTCATTCGCATCTCTGCTTGTCCCTTCACCCCTACCTTTGCCTTCCTTTCTGGTTTTCTTTCTTCTTCTCTATCACCTTCATCTTCGCTACCCCCTCCCTTTGCTCTGACCTCCACTCTTTCTCCCATCTCTCTCAATCATATGCTGTCTTTCTCTATCTCTCTCTCTCTCGCTTTCTCTGTCACTGTACCCCCCTCATATTCTCTCCGTCATTCTGCCCACCTTTACTTTATTATACCTGTTTTCCCTTCCCTTTATCCTCCCCACTGTCTATGACATTCTTCCTTTGCTCCCTTTCAATACATCTCTCTCTCTCATCTACGTCCTGTGTTCCTTTCTCCCCTTTGAGGGCTCCCTTGCTTACTCTCTCTCTCTCTCTCTCTCTCCCTCCCTCCCTCCCTCCCCTGTGCAGGTGATAGATGGGAAGCTGGCCCCCTTCCTCTCCAAGGTGATTAAGTTTGCCAGCTCCCACGTCTACAGCTGCAGCCTGTGCAGTGAGAAAGGCTTCATCTGCGAGCTCTGTCACAACGGCCAGGTCATCTACCCCTTCCAGGAGAGCGCCACCAAAAGGTGAGACTCCCCACCCCCTCACTGGCAGCTACACCCCAGCAGGGATGGGGACCTTACTCAGGTGTGTTGTCAGTACCCTCCAGTCTGGTTAGGTTCTGGCTGTGCAGAGGGTGGCTAGTCAGATACAAATGGAATCTCAAGCAGTAAGTGTCCATTGAGCATGCAGTGTAGTGATATGTGAAGCACTTTGCATGGAGACAGCTGAGGAAACAAAGGAATAAGTGGGATCTCAATGAAAGTTAAACGTCACCATAGCAGTGAATATCGCATCCATAAGCAAAACCAAGTAATCTGGTGTAGAGCAAAAAATGAAGGAGCCCAAAGACTGATCCTGGAGGCACACTATGGAATATTAAGGTTGAAACTGTGGTTGAACTTGTGGTACTTCTGCTGGTTGGAGCCTGACAGGAGAGAAGTGTGGGGTAAACCAGCCAAGACCTGCCGGGGTCTGTGAGGGCCTCAGTTACTGAGAGCAGAGCCGTCTTCATGGGGTGTCTTGGCATGAAACCCACACTGGTTGGGGTCCAGGAGGGGTGCAGCAGGCCATTTGAAGGGCTGATGAGCGTCTGCAACTTCGTACTTGAAGAATTCTGCACATTCATCTGGGGGAAGGGGGGGTAGTTAGAAGGTAGGAGAAGCTGGAGAAGAGTTTGCTTGGGTCACTGACAGCAGCTCGAATGTGCTCCTGGTAAAAGGATACTTTAGCGCATGTGATAGATGAGGGGAAGATGGACAGGAGTGACTGGTGGAGGGTCAGGTCAGTGACGCTCTCGTATTTCCCCCACCTCTTTGCAGCAGAGAGCTCTAGGCCTGTGGAGATTGATCATGCTGGTTTGGAGGGTAGAGCTTCAGAGAGAGTCCGGGGTGAACAGTATTACAGACACTGGAGTGGATGAAGCAGAGTGACAGAAGGAAAATTGGAGTAAAGCAGGTTTTGAATGAAGGTTGTGGCTGTTGTGGACAGAAGAGGAAACCGGGTCACATGAGATGGATGGGATTGACATGTGACGGCTGTGTTTGGGGTTGCGGTAGCAAGTATTGCTTCTAAAGAGTTTAATGAAGACTGGAATTTAAAAGAAACATAAAGGAGGAGCGATGAAGTAGGAGACAGGCGAAAGGTGCACTGCATTGGTTTTCAGGCAGCAGGTAGCACACAGCAGGCTGTCCTGCTCTGTCCTTCCTCTGTCTGCTCCAGCACAGAGTTTGTGAACAATTTTTTTATGCCTCATATTTCCTTCCATATTTCCATCATTAAAAAAATAAAAAATAAAATAGTTTAATGCTACTCAGAGTAGATCCGTAATAGATTGTTCTCTCTGCTTATGGATTTTATGTAGCCAGCCACTGAAGCAACATCAAGTTAACAATTGAATCAGTGAAATCCCACTGCTTTAGTGGCAGCCAAAGAAAAGAAGAAATTTTGATATGGATTTCATAGTGTGTTGGCAGTGGACTCATGTCCCTATATCTTTTAGGACACAGACATCCCCAGCTGGACCTTTGCCTGTAATTAAGTGCCCATTCTCCCACTGGTTTATGGCTCGGGTCCTGATAAGATCTCCTGCTGCCCAGGTCGTGTTTATAGGGTTGTAGAGTTGTGGGCCAGCCAAGTTGAGGTGCGAAAAGAGTTTGGTTGCCAAGTAATGCTGCCAGAACGACATGTATCCTTGTAGATAAAGTTGGTTGCTAGTGTCATCGGACCTTTGACTTATTGATCTGTGAATCCGTAAGTGATTGCACAGACACAGCTATGAAAGAAGTGTGAGTGCGCGTGTTTGTATGTGTGAGAGAGTGTCGTTGTGAGTCAGAGTGCAGGATTGCATGTTTGTGTGTGTGTGCATACATATGAGAAAATGTATGTATTCATGAGTGAGTGTGTGTGTATGTGTAATATCAGGTGTGTGGGCCATATCAGTGTTTACTTTTAGCATAAGTGTATGATTACGGCTGCACCTGCAGGCCCAGGTCTGGTTATCGCTGTGTTGACAGGCAGTCCTGTGCAGCTTATCATTGCTTATCAGGTAAAGATGTGGCCATACTCAAGTACAGATCACTAATGCACACTTTCCTTCTACTGTAAGCAGGCCGGGACATCTTTAGTTCATGTCAAGTTGGTCGTCCATTTGTATTTACTGTGTACATTTACTGTGTACATCTTTTGACAATAGCTCAGCACAGTACATCGGGCCAAATTTATCAAAGCCATCAGCATGTTAACACTTTTGCACATGCAAATTTAGTGACATATTTTTTGATTGGACAAAGCAAACTGATTCAACAAATCACATGCTATCTTAGTCCTTTTGTGTCAGCAAAAGTGTTTTGCTCTCATGCTTTAGTAAGTCAGGCTCAAAAAGTACAAAAAGGGAAATTAAAAACACATGCATTGATACAGCTAGAATGATACAGCTACAGCTAAATTGTGCAGGTGCAACAAGTCATGTATTCACATTAAGATTATCAATTAAGATTTTTGTTCTGGTCCTGGGAATAAAACTACTACTAAAACAGCCCAAAAACAAATGGCACTGAAGTCTATTGGCTTGAATCTTTTGCCTGCAGCAGTTCTGGAATGAGTTCTATTGTCATAAATGTCAGACCGTTGCTGTAAAACATTTAGACTATAGTACACCGTAGACCTCACCCAGCAAGGGAGCACTTGTTTCTGTGTATATTGGTTGCAAAGGGCAGATGGACTTCCTTGAAGAGCGTAATTGTCAGGATTACCACCCTTGCAATGCAGCTGGACCTGAAAGCTGCTAATGTTTGGACTTGCTGCCTAGTGTTCTGCCTTTAACTGTGCTTTGCTTTCAATGTGCTGTGTTTTGCAAACACAGGGTATGCTGTACGTTTCAGGTCTTAATCCTAAAACTGGTGGTGTAGGTTCCAGCGAGAGGTGAAGTCTCACTTCCTGCTCCCCAACAATGGGATCAAGTTTCCAGTTCTTCATTTTTGATTGGATTGTAGAATCCTTTATCATTTGTAAAGAGAGTATTACAATTAAGGTACTGGTGTTGTATGGTTTAAGATTAAGCTCAAGAGGCAAGTGGTGTTGAATGATCAAGACTGGGACAGGGGTGAGGCGACTCAGTCCTCCAGGGCCTGTATTTCTGGTTCCCATCCCTCTCTGATCTTTGTTTTTTCATTGAAGTCCCCATTTTGCAGATGTAATCAGATCAGACACGGTTCTGGGTCTGTTCTGGTTGTTCAAATCAAAGCTGGCCAGGACCCCAGAGCCGTTCTGGGCCCGAGGGGAGAGGAAGTGCCGGTCACTGCCGCGCTGGGCTGTCACTGCTCAAGAGCTGGCCTTTACATGGCTGGATGAGGTGGTCGGTGTCACTGTTGGTTCTTACCCTGCGTATGTGTATCTTGTGCAGGTGTGAAGGATGCGGAGCAGTGTTCCATTCGGAGTGCAAGATGCGGGCACAGCCCTGCCCCAGGTGTGTACGCAGGGAGCTTCACCAAAAGCCCTCCTCCTTCTGGAAGAACCTGGAGCAAGGAGACAGCCCCACCGATGACACCTTCAGCTCCTTCGAGCTGCCTTACCAGGACACCTGAGACAAAGGGAAGGCTGGAGAGCCGGGGGGAGAGACCTGCAAGGGCACACAAGCAGAATTTCAGCTTTGGCACCGCAAAGATAAAGATAAAATAGCCTTGAGGGAGGACACTGTGTGTTTGTGTGTGTGTTCAGAGGCTCCTTGGGGTACATGTACCCCAGCTCTCAGTACATGAACTGATGTAGGCTTAGGAATGTTTATAGGTAAAGCTGTGTGGGGGAGGACTCTGGCCCACAGACCTGTCCCACTCACCTGAGAGAGACAGACAGAGACACACAAAAACACTTCACAACTCTCCCTCAAGAAGCACTGCTCCATAATGAGACCAAATTACCCTCCCCTTTCATCTACAAAATTACTGCTGGGCCCAGCAACATCACACACACACTCGCGTGTGTATACACACACACTGACACACACACACACACACATCACAGATAAAAGGGAAAAGGGTCCATGCTCCGTGAGACACAGCTGCGATGGAATAATAGCAGAGAGTGCGTGGGCACAGACGCAAGATGACCGGCCCACCCATGTTCCCTGTGTTAGTTTATCAGCTCGAGCCCTTTGTATTCTGCTGTTCGCCTTCCACAGATCAATGATCTCTTACTCAGAAAGTGAGGGTGTTCTCCCTTGAACCTGGCTGCAGACAAATACTGTTTTCTGGCAGATGGACAGCAGGGAAAGAAGAGTCATGTAAGAGTCTGTGTCGTGATGTTGCTCTGTCTTCCAAGGCTGTGCGCTGGTGCATCAGACAAAGGTGCAGTTGTGACCTTATGGTATGACTTGCCTGGCATTGTCACCCTTAGGCACCTGTTGGGTACCTTGTTTCTGTGCTCTCTGATGTGGGAACTGTTTTAGGGGGTCAGAGTTTATTTACTGGGTCATCTTCTGTCTTGCTTTTTGCACTGAAGAGGCTAATCTGCGACCTAAAGCTTCTGACAGGGAATGTCTGTTATATTCAAAAGGGATGTAAGGAGGTTCAGTTCAGCATGATTCACTAGTGGTCCTCTGCCCATAAATTTAGGGGGCCATGGAGGAGAGATGGTTACACCTGTGTTAAGTGCCTGTCACAAGGCCACACGCACCACTGTCATTGGCCCATTCAACCTCACTGTTTCACTGCCTCTTCCCTCCCCCACAGACACACAGACACACACACACACTCACGTCACTCTCATTGCTGGGATTTGAAGGGGGGGTTGTGTTTGTCTTGGCGTGAGCGGAGGGTCTTCCTGGAAAGAGGCCTGGCCCGCTCTATCGTACGGGAGGCTGTGGAACATTCTACCAGCCAAGGCACGGCGCAGCCTCAGCCCGCACTGCGAAAATCTCACCCCTGTCACCACGGCTCCAAAACCCCATCACAATGTCCACGCGCCCACAGAAGTCGCAAAATTACAGCCCAGGGCTCCACGACAGCACGGACCAACGAGCAGAACCCTCTGACGAGAAGCCTGAAGCCACCGCCGCTGCCAATGGTTTTGTAATTTACAGTCGCAGAGTTGAGCTTGATGGAGTCATGGCATCAATCTCTCCTCCCTCCCTCCATGTTTTTGGACGCTCTTTTATCCTGCTCCGCTTGGACTGTTCTGAGGCAGTAATCAACCAGTTTTTTTTTTTTTTTTTTGTTTTTTTTTTTACTGCGCCGCCTCCCTTTGCTTTCCGATGAGCTGCAGTGCTTCGCGCACTGACTGGAGGCCGAGCGCAAGTTCAGTCACTCTCCCTATGCAACCACATTGGCCTTGTATCCCGGTTCTGTTGACCCAAGCAGTGCTGATTCGGTCCAGGTGCCTTCTACAGCATACCTGGTGTGATTCCTTCCTCCTCCTCCTCTTCCTCTGTGTTTTTTTTAAGTCGGTCTCGGCGTGATGCGTCTCAGCAAGAAGGGGCAGGAAACTTTCTGGAATCGTCTTCTCCTTCAGGGGGGGCCCATATCGCTGAACACATTTCGCTACCAAGTTGAGGGTGTTTCCCCTTCAGCACGTTTTGCACTGTTATGTCACAGCTTCTAAGCTGAAAAAAAAAAAAGCTGGAAAGATCCTTCAAGATGTGCTTGTTTGTCTTCGTCTTTGGACATTATGATAAAGACTGGGGACAAAAATGGTCATGAATCCCCCCCCCCCCACTCTGAAGGACAGCTTTGTCTTCTCAGTGTGGAGCGCTGTGTACCTGAGAAGGATGACTCAAGCTTGGCATATTTGACTTACTGCTGTTAGGAGGACTGTCTGGGAGAGGGGAGGCAGGGGAAGATGAGGTCATAATGAAACTGGGTTCTGCAGAAGATTGGGGTGAGGAAGGGGTCGCCACTCAATGATGGAAAAACAGGGGATGAAATAATGTGGCCAGTATTTCTGTTACATGCAGTTCAAATCAGCATTTTTGTTTATGCATTTCATATGCAGTATGGGTTTCTCTTAGGGAAAGAAATCTGTCCTCTCTTTTCGTAAAATGTATACATTTGTACCACTAGCAAAACAACCTATGCTGTAGCCGTTTTAAATCGCAGTTTGTAAATAAAGTTATTCAGGAGGTATTTGTAAGGGAACACTTTTAGTTTACATTTGCCCATCCCTGCCTGAAATGATAATGGTGAGGGTGCAGGTGACTTTGCAGGTGACACAGAGGTATAAACCGTTCAAAAATGGGGCGAGGAATCCATATCGCGTATGAAATGCATAAAAACGATCGTTTCAGATACATATCATTTAAATGCTGCCTGTTTGTGCGTCCACCTAGATCAGTCTGCTGTTCCCCTCTGTCTTCCCTCTGCTTCCTGAGAGGAAAGGACTGGAGGACATTTCAGGTCACCTGTCCAGGGCACAGTCATGTGCAGGATTCCATGTGTTTCTAGTTCATTAATTTATGTATTTATGTATCTATCGATGTACTGAGGATGATTAAGAAGGAAAAAATGATATTGTGCCCTTTTTGAAATGGGTTTAAATGAGGAAAAACTATAAGGGATGGGATGAGAACATGTGTTTGTTCCATTTCTGCCTGGAATTTTGTTGTAGTTGTTGTTTTGCAACATGACACTTGCACTAAGGAAAATGTTTTTTTTGTTGCTGTTGTTGTTATGGAGGATTAGCTCTGTAAATGTGTAAATAGTGTGCGTATGTGTGTGTGTGTGTGTGTGTGTGCGTGCGTGCGTGCCTGCACGCGCCCATCCAAGCGTGCTCACGTGTTTGGTGGTGTGTGTTCGCACGTCTGTGTTTGTTGGGAGGAGATGGAAGATGTACTGTGCCACCTGTACAGATCTAGCATTTCCTCCAACCATATTCCTTTCTCTTAGCCTGCCTTAAAATGAAATCCAGTATAACAGCCTATTGATGTTTTGCATTCCCTGCTAGTGCAGTTTTGACAAATTAGGAGAGGTTTGTGTTAAGTAAGTGGACTTTGAATATATATAAATATATATATACTGTACATATATTTCAATTGCACTCTGCAAAAGGGAACCCCATATTGACTTGCATTAGATTCTGATAGATTTTCTTCATAGGAGGTGGAGGATAGTTAATGCTTCCCAAAAATGTTAATCTTTCCTCCAGACTACAGGGTGTTTCTATTGACAGCACTGTAACCTGAAGTAAAAAATCTCTATATTTACGCAATCCCATGTCACCCTTACTCTGGCACCTAGCTGTGGGAAATGCTTGATAAAATGATTAAGGCAGGGGGCTAACTCTGGAAAGAGGGGGGCAACAGAGGGAGGCTTTGTGCCAGTGTCAGTGTAGACGACCATCTTAAACAGGTGGTCAAGCTTTTGTGGTAAGGGAAGCAAAACTGTTTTGATAAGCTGTCTCAGAAGGAGAAGACACACCCTGAATTGTGATAAGCAAAAGCAACTTTAATATTACTGTTACTGTTCATGGTCAAGTTCCTTCCGAAAAGGCAGGGATCCTCAACACTCAGCGTTTTGAAGGGCATTTATGTGGGATGGACATGGAGACTCAAACTCAAACATATTTTGTTATTTGCACCAAATGGAATCTTTTCTTTCCAAGTATTTCTTTCTTAATTTTCTGACTTGAATCATGTTTTGCTGTTTGCCATGTGGGTTACATATAGCCTGTACATACCAGGTTTTGTTATTTAATGAGTATGTTTTCTTCTTTTTTCACCACCCTTAGCACTGCTTCCCATGTCTCTGTGAACTACTGTTTACTGTGTGTGATGTGTTGCAGCTCTCTTATGCAAGTACAAAGACTGTGTTCAATACCTGATCTTCTTTCTTTTTTACCACTGATGCCAATAAAGAAAACTATTTATCACAACTTATGCCTGCACCCACTTTGTTGTGTGAATTTAAATGATCTCCAGATGAATTAGGGAACCCCTGAATACTCTGCAAACACCTGTTTACTTTTGTCCTCTCAGAGTGAAAATCAAGAAAGGTGTACATCGGCATGAAAACAATCCTGTTTTGAGATTGAAAATAGTCAACATGTTTCATTTTGGTGTAAGAGTTGGGCCAGATTGGGCCCAAACTTTGACTGGCCCTCTAATCCTAAATGGTAAAATTATTGGTAATATTGGATTCAGTGGCCTTATAAGAGAAAAAACCTGCTGCTCAACGCAGGCTTGTAATTTGTTGTAAGTTGATACATTGGGGTTTTGATACAACGCTAGCTGGTGTATGATCAGTTTCTCCGTTCCAGCGGTTTATTTAATATGATTTATTTGCTTGGCCACCACACCTTAAGTCCTGGACGAGTCTTAAAAGATGGACGTTTGATTATACGATATATATTATGCACCGTACGCTGCCAAGAAAGGGACAGGACCGTGATGTCGCTGTGGGGTTTCAGGCGTATGACTGTGGTCTAGAGGCAGAGCTCTAACCGCAGCTTCGCATGGCGGCCCCCGGAGTCAGCAGAGCCATCCCAGGTGCCCATCTGATCCGCCACGGAGCCCCGCCCTCTGGGCACCTGCCCGAGGTCTGCTGCACACAGCCTGGCATTAGGCACGCACACACACACACGCACGTGCTGGCAACCCCTCTCGCCCTTGGCTGCTCAGGCTGTAATTTCCCTGCACTCAGAAAATAGCTCCTTTTTTTCGCTCAGGGTTTTCCTTGGGCTTCCATAATGTGAGGTCAGGCCCACCACATTTGAGGGGAGAGCATGATCTGCGTACAATTAGGAGGGGGATCTCTCTCCCTCCCTCCTCTCCATCTTCTCTCTCTCTCTCTCTTTCCTTCCTCCAGTTTACTTTGTCAGCGCTCCACTTTTTTCCCCCCTCTTTACCCTCCCTCTTCTGCGGGAGCAATTTGTCCCGGACGTTGAAAGCGCTAAAGCTCCCTCCTGACAGGACCGTAATCCGCGGGGCTCCGAAGCAAAGGCTGATGGGCCGGAACACGTCCGCTGTTTTGTTCCCCAGAACACCGAGATGGCGAGAGGTTTATCTTTGGGATTTTTTTGTTCTCTGTTTCAGAAGATGTCTTGAGTCAAGTTGCTCTGTTGACTCCAAACTCCATTAAGGTCCTAATGTATGGCAGGCCAAAGTTTAACTCTCCCTGCACACCCCCCCACCCCCAAATTCAAAAGGATTGCTAACACATTTTGGTAAGCTGAGATGAGACTATAGATATGGTTCCCATGTTGAATTCTGAAATTGCTTCAAGGTATTAAAAAAAAAAAAGTTGAAATATTGATTACCTGGAGATCTGACCTATTCCACCATATATTCAAATTAGTTTACTCCAGAATAAAAACAGCTGAATCCTGTTAACCTGTTAAAGGTTAACCTGTTAAATCAAGTCTCCACACAACGGCTTATCAGCAGCTCTTACCAACATCAACTCATCATCTTTCAAAAATGTGACATTTTGGTCATTTTGTCATATCAGTATATGTAATTCAGGTGGTAAATATAATTTACTGTTAATGCTTTGTACAACCTGTTGTATCTGATTACATGACAGTCCACTTGTCTGTACTCAGTGAAAATACTTGCACTGCTCTTGGACTTTGCTGCCCACAAATACCAAACCAGGATCTATTTTCCCAGATCTAACTGCAACCTCAACCATTATATAATGAAATCTGAAGCTGATCCAGGGTCAGTGCTTGCAGGGCAGAATCTGCTCATCTTGCGTATCTACATAGCTCTGGGGTTGGATCCCAAGTTCTTCCCACAATGCACGCTTGTCCTCTCCTCAGCCTACCTCACTGTGAATCTCATTTACCCCTGTTTAAAAAAAAAATGGGGTGAGGAAAGAAAAAGTGTATCCAGTTTTGTGTGTGTGTGTGCATGTGTGTGTGTGTGCCTGCTCTGTCACCTGATTCATTTGCCTCTGATTTGTATTGAGGAGCAGGCAAATCGAAGCTGAGTGGCCGCCGCGCTTAATTGTCGCTGCCAATTAGTGCATCGTCAGCGGCCACAATGGCTCAACTGTAGCGAGAGGAACGGACTCCTTTGTGCTTCTCCAGTGGCCCGCGGGCCAGTCAGGACTCATTTAGGACCCTGACAGACATGGGGCTGAAATGCCATCGGAAAAAGAAAACAAAGGACGGTTAAAGGAGAAAAAGACGACAGAGGAGGGAGGGAGAGGGGGAGAGAGAGAGAGAGGGAGGTGGGTGGGTTGAGGGAGGGAGGGAAGGGGGGGGCAGTAATGTAGGATGGAAACGCAAAGCCTGTTCTTGTGAAAGGATTCACAACACTGCCCCTTCACTCACACACACGCCCAACTGTACCCTCCGTGCTCAGGGGCCACACAAAGACATGCAGGACCCTGCTGTTGCTGCTGACCTGAATCAGAGAGGGAGGGGAGGTTTGGGGTGGGGGGAAAGGGGGGTTGGGGGTGTGCTGGAGCTTGGACAGATGCTGTTACTCTTTCTTTGGAGGAAGACCCACCCTCATGTCCACGCAAAAACATACGTGAGACCCATGGTTTCTCTGAGAAATTCTCTGAAAACCTGATAATGCGTAATACATGCATGAACATATAAACTGTAAATGCTTGAATTTTTAAGATTAATAATTAGTAATTATGTGTCAGTGTGTCAGAGTGATTTGGAATATGCATACAATTAATGAACAATGCATTCTGAACATGATGTTCACATGATTATTCAATAATTTTATGAAATGGGAAATAAAAATAATATCCACATAGGACACAACATATCATATTAATTAGCTGTGTATATGATTTTGCACACATCCAAGGTTAGTTTAAACACCCCCACACAGGGTGTGGTCCCTGTGGCAGCCGTCCCCAGGTCCTCATTGCTGGTTAGCAGGAGGATGCTCTCTTAATGAGGACTGTATGGTGAGGGGTGGAGTTGGGGTGATTGCCTACAGCCCTCCTGGTAATGACAAGTAATAGGCCATGAATCACACACACACACAAAATAACACAGAGAGACTCTGTCCTTATCTGTTTACCCATCACAAGTGATACAGACCCTGGGACTTCTACAGCGAGACAGCCAGCATTCCTGCATCTCTCTCCGATCTGCCGCTGTCTGATTGGGCCAGTCTGCTGCTCTAACTGCTGCTCAGCTTGCCTAATATGCGACATTATAATGAGAGAAGTAATGGTATCCCTTTATTAAAGGTATACATGGATAATGTGTAACATATAATTTATGGTTTCTTTGGTTTCTAATTGATGTCTAGTAATGGTAAGTAATAATAATAACATAATAATATTTATTATTATTATTATTAGACACCAATTGATCATCATTATTATTTAAATGCAGTGAGTCTGTGTAGTGTGGCGGTCACAGTGCTGGAACCGAGGAGGGGAGAGCAGCGCACAGGAGTCTGGGGGGAAGTGGAGCCTCAGGAAGGGCTTGTTTGTGTTTGGAAGCCCCCGCCCTCAGAGAGCATCCCAGGGCCATGCAGCTGCGAGGGGACCTGCCAGGCTGCACCCTGCCCTCCTCAGAAAGGAAGAAAAAGGAAGAGCACAGCCATGTGTTTGTCAATGTTGATCGTGTTTTTGCAGGTCGATAAGGGCCCTCGATAATAGAGTGAGCGGATGGGCAGAGCGTCACGTTGTGGGAACCATGAGGCATTAGCTGGGTGTTTGTCTCCAACAGCGGACGGACTCGCACAGAGGTGCGGAGGGAAGGAATGAGGGAGGGAGAAGGAGAGAGGGAGAGGAGAGGGAGCATTCCTTGGAGTCAAACCTCCAGCATGAAAACATCATGAGCTTTTGTGAGTGTGTGTGTGCGTGTGTGTCTGCGTGTGTGCGTGGTTGAGCACTCTTTATAGAGAAGATACATGAATGAAGTGTGGAATAAAAGGTTTTGTGCAGACACCTGTATGGGCATGCAAGCGAAGACTCACTGTGAGAGAGGGGGAGGGAGAGAGGGAGGGGTGAGGGGGCCTTAGCCGCTGTCTACCTCCCTCTGAAATTGCCACCAAAACCCCGGCACCCCCCAACACAGACACGCCGGCTCAACCTGCTGCTGAAAGTGAGGACTGTGCAAAGTGACGGACAACATGAGGAGTCCAGCATTATCACAGATATGAACAGCTGTGTTCCCTCCGAAAGGGGACAGAAGACTGATACGCCCCGTCTCTAAAGTGACCCCACCTGACTCAGATCCAGCTGAATCACTCACCTGAAATACCCTCTGTTTTAATACATTGCCATTGTAGTCTCCTTCAGATGTCCAGCGTATAGCCCAGACCCTGCACCGATATGGCCCTTGGGTCTTGAAAAACCCTTGGCGATTTGCATTCATCACATCTGTTCCATGCTGGGTGACTGACAGGTCACTGGCTTTATGCCTCGGTTGTCATGAGGCTGATATGATGTGTACCGTATCCCCTGGCAACCGGATCAATTAGTCATAGAGGAAATATGAGAAATGCTGGAGTGTGCCCCGCAGGTGTCTAAGTCCAATGCAAACATTTTAAACGATCAGGAGATCTTCCTGGGTGCTGTGAGGGGTAATCCTGTGTTGATGTTTGTGTGTGTGTGTGTGGTTGAGTGTGCGTGAGCATATATATGTGTGAATGTATGCATGTGTGTGTGTTTATGAGTGTGTGTGGAGGAGAGATTGATTCCTTGTCAGGTTCCATGACCGCCTCAGGAATGTGAACCTTTCTGTTTGCTCTCATCTATCTTGTACGCTGCAGTTTAGCCCCTGTAATCTCGGTGTTAACAGGCAATAGAAACGTTGTACTAAGCTGTTAAGTCACACACAGACACACACACCCTTCATGAACTTTGGACTCCTAGCAAGCTGTGTGGTTTCTGAATCTACTGAAGGAAATCATGGAGCATATGAGAGAGAGAGAGGGAGAGAGAGAGAGAGAGAAGGAGAAAGGTTGAGTGAGACCCACCCCTTCAACAAAGAATTCCAAAACATCCCTCAAGCCTACACATCTTTTTTTAGTATGTGTCAAGTCCCCCAAGAATGAGACAAGACAAATAATGACCAGAGCAATCCAATAATTCACCTGAAAGTGACAGTTCTGCAGTGGGCTGTGTTGTTGGATTTTACTGTTGCTCTAGTTTCTCCATACTTAGCGTGAAGCTGGAAAAGGGAGGCGTGAGTAGGACTGTAAAAGGCCTATCAAACCTTCTGTAGTTGGTCTTGTTGATCTGTACAAATACTGGTGCCTCCATAATTTGCTTTCCCTGGATTGTGAACAACAGAGAAATAAAATAAACAAGCTGGAAGTCAACAAAGAGTTCAGCAAACCTCAGCGGCTTTTCATACTTACTATTTTCATGATCTCTTCTGGGATGTTTTGCACAATACGTGACTTCTGTTTGAGGTTCACCCTCATACAAACTAATTGGAGAAGCAGATGCGTTGGCCACACACCAAATCTGGACGTTTAATCAGTAAGACTGAACTGATGGTGTTTCCCAGTTTGCGTATGTCCATGTGGGAGTTCGCATCAGAAGAAAACCTCAGAATATTGTTATATCAGCAGAAGAAAGTATTTGCCTCTCATCACAGCGAAAACCGCAACATCACAGCCACATCTATGTGTCTTAAAGGAGAACAGCATTGGAGGTGCCCTTACCATTGAACCCCAATTTTCACTGCTGTGACAGACAGTGGGACAGCAAACAAGAGACCACGGGTATGACCTTTGAACCCCCCAGGCTTCTTGCAGCATTGAATGAATGCTTTTTCGTTCCCTGGACGATGTTATCTCTACGGTCGAGGGCGGCTTCCTGGTCAGGCCGGCGTGTTTGCGTGGAGAGAATTAAGCCTGCATTAGCGCCATTATGTCATGTTTGCGCAGGCCCGTCCATCCTGAATAGGCCCTGTAAGTAAACAAAGAGGCAATACAGGATGCAGGGCTACAAGTGGCCCGCAGGCTGCAACCCCTGACCCTGCCCCCCCCCACCCCATCCCCCCCAAAACTCCTCACCATCCCCCCACCCCTCTTCCCTGTGCATTAACAATTATGTTTAATTTGTAACTTCCAGTCACTTGACCAGCACATACATCCTGCTCATGTACTCCCCATTCTCCATGCATTGTGTGACATCCTGCATGAATCTCTGGTCTTCCGGACACAGGGGGTCAAGTCTGGTACACATGGAACAGATGCTGATCACACCACAGTAGTTCAATAATTTTATGATCAACTATGACTTTCCCTTCTGTGTATGTACTTCAAAAGGCACAAAAAGATATCTAAGTTTTTTTCACTTTTTTTCCTCATACATCCACACAAAAACGACAAATGAGATGGTTCAGGTGTGGGAGTATTAAATGATTTCTCCCGATGACACCTGTTTCCTAGCTCCCTAGCACACTGGCACAGCGGTAACCGGCGAATAAAACTGTGTGGTTTGCCTTTATTCAACCGGGGCTCCCATTGGCGAGAACGCAGCTGAGAGGGCGCGGTGTACGAGTGTGTGTAGGCAGGGCATTCTCGTCTGAAGGAGCGTTGGTCAATGGTGCTGAATTGCAGGGGGCTGGGATTTGAACGAGGTGGGCGTGCTGCCCGTCTTGTAGCGGGTGGGGTTTATTCTACTTCGTTGGAGCAGAGCAGACTTTTGCTTGTATTCCAGAGGCTGAGCTGCATGTAGCCGGCAGCGTCAGCGAACGTAACTTGGAACCAGTTTCATAAACAGGTGAAAAAAATATTGCTGAAACTACTCAAGTTGACGGGTCCTTGGGGAATACAGAGACGCAACTGCACTGTTCGGATTATTAAACTTTGGAGAGAGTAACGAACAAGGGGATGTTTTGCACCTGAAACCTGTTTGCTTTCTACAGTTCGATGTGCGAACACACTTTCAACGACCCAAGCGCCGTCTCTGAGAATGGACTCTGATTCCTCTTGTGGACTTTAGTTTAACGGAATGGGACCATTAACAAGTGACGTTTTCTGAAGAAGAAGAAGAAGAAGAAGAAGAAGAAAAAAAAACAAAACTATTTCTGACTGTTAAGTATATTTTTCCGGAGAGGAATTGTTTGTCAGAGACGGTGAACTGCTTTGCTCTTTTGGTTCAGTCGCAGCGACTTCACCTGTCATGTGGAATATATAAGGAAAGGGAAAAGTGTTTGAAAAAAGTTTACGGGCTTTTACGTTCGCTGGTTAAGTTCTACAATGCCGAAAAGGAAATGATTTTTCTCCAGTATATTTTACAGCTTGGTGAATGATTTACACTTTAACCATAAAAGAATCAGGTAATTTCCTTGTTTTTCAGACACAACAATTCTTGTAATAATAGGTTTCTTTGTAATTTATTTATAACACGGCAAGTGGTACTTTCTTTGGCGTCCTCAAGAAGGCACAAATACTTTTAATGGTGCTATATATTTTTCAGACTTCCGCTGCATTTAGAGTCCCAGTCTCTTTGCGAGGCGCTCTAGCTGTTACAACAAATATGCGCGCTCGGTTAGGAATGAAACTCGCCTCAGATTTATTGACCTGAAGGCTGTGGACATGCTGTTGGAGCTATTACTATTTCCTCAAGGGATTTTATCTTTCCGAAATGCAGTAATAATTTAAGGGAAAGAAAAACTACTGAGAAAACACTCAAGCCCGTTCGGTTTGTAAGACCTGAGGTATTTACCTTCGTTTTTTTGTGTCGTAAATCCTTCTCCCTCCGTCTCACTTTCCAGCAGTATGGCCAGCCCGGTGAAGCCCCCTCTCAGCGGTGTCGTCTGTTGGCTGCTGGTGCTGCTCCTCTCGCGCCTGCCGCGGCTCGCGCTGGCCGCCTCTAAGGATATCGTGTGCGAGCCCATCACCGTGCCCATGTGCAAGGGCATCGGCTACAACCTCACCTACATGCCCAACCAGTTCAACCACGATACACAGGAGGAAGTAGGGCTGGAGGTGCACCAGTTCTGGCCTCTGGTCCGAATCCGTTGCTCTCCGGATCTGCTCTTCTTCCTCTGCAGTATGTACACCCCCATCTGCCTGCCGGACTACAAGAAGCCTCTGCCACCCTGCCGCTCTGTGTGTGAGCGGGCCAAGAGGGGCTGCTCTCCGCTCATGAGTCAGTACGGGTTCGAGTGGCCTGAGCGCATGAGCTGTGAGCGTCTGCCCGTGCTGGGGAACACGGAGAACCTGTGCATGGACCAGAACACCAGCGAGACCACCACCCTCTCGCCGCTCTTCCAGAAGCCCACCCCCAAGGGCTCGACCCGCCACCGGCCCCCGTCCCCGGCAGGCTGCGTCCAGGAGTGCCGCTGCCGTGACCCCCTGGTGCCCATCCAGGACCAGTCCCACGCGCTGTACAACCGTGTCCGCACAGGGTCCCTGCCCAACTGCGCCCTCCCCTGCCACCAGCCCTACTTCTCCCAGGACGAGCGTGCCTTCACCACCTTCTGGGTGGGGCTGTGGTCGGTCCTCTGCTTCATCTCCACCCTCACCACTGTGGCCACCTTCCTCATCGACATGGAGCGCTTCAGGTATCCTGAGCGCCCCATCATCTTCCTGGCTGCCTGCTACCTCTTCGTGTCGCTGGGCTACATCGTGCGTCTGGTGGCGGGTCATGAGCGGGTAGCCTGTGGCGAGGACCAGCGGCACGTGCTCTACGACACCACTGGCCCCGCCCTCTGCACCCTGGTCTTCCTGCTGGTGTACTTCTTCGGCATGGCCAGCTCCATCTGGTGGGTGGTCCTCTCCTTCACCTGGTTTCTGGCGGCGGGCATGAAGTGGGGCAACGAGGCCATCGCCGGCTACTCACAATACTTCCACCTGGCGGCCTGGCTGGTGCCGAGCGTCAAGTCGGTGGCCGTCCTTGCCCTCAGCGCAGTGGATGGCGACCCTGTGGCGGGAATCTGTTATGTGGGAAACCAGAGCCTGGAGAATCTGCGGGGCTTCGTCCTGGCGCCCCTGGTGGTCTACCTCTTCACGGGCTCCCTCTTCCTTCTGGCCGGCTTCGTCTCCCTCTTCCGGATTCGCAGCGTCATCAAGCAGGGGGGCACCAAGACTGACAAGCTGGAGAAGCTGATGATCCGCATTGGACTGTTCACCGTGCTGTACACGGTCCCTGCCACCGTGGTGGTGGCCTGCCTGGTGTACGAGCAGCACTACCGGCCCAGCTGGGAGAGGGCGCTAGGCTGCTCCTGCCCCTCTGAGCGCCAGCGGCTAGGGCCCGACTACGCCGTCTTCATGCTCAAGTACTTCATGTATCTGGTGGTGGGCATCACCTCCGGTGTGTGGATCTGGTCGGGCAAGACCCTGGAGTCCTGGCGCAAGTTCGTCGCCCGCTGCTGCCTGTGCAGGGCGCGCAAACCCGCCGGCGCCTCGGTCTACGGTGAGGCCAGCGCTGCGCTCACCACTCGCGCCGGGACTGTTGGATCGGGGTCCTATCACAAGCCCGCGCCCCCATCTCACGTGTGAGCGAGCCCCGCCCTGCCCCACCTACGTCCCTAACGCGTCTGGACAGCAGACCGCCTCCACCTCTGACCCTACCACTGCCTCTCTAACTGGAAGGAGGAATAAGGGCAAGGGAGGCTGCGCAACTAATTTATTCCACAGGCTGTAAATATAATGTTTATTGTACCCACCTGCCCCTCAGTTACTCCACTCAGACCCACAGAGACAGTCATGTGGAGACCAAAACTGACAGGAAGGGGAGGAGGAAAAAAAGGGTACTGGAGGGGGAAACAAATTGTTATGTATTACTTTTAAAAAAAAAAAAAAAAAAGAATATGGCCGAGAGTTCATGTTTACTGTGGTACTTTTAAGTTTTGCTGCTGTGTTGTATCGCTTACTTTAAAAGTAGCTTGTAGAGTAAGGTGAGACTTGTGTATCAGGCAGAGGAGTGAGGGAAGTGCTGAAACAGGCTGCAGACCTGAGAGCAACATTATGACATCATCAGACACACACTTCAGCACTGTCCTAACCCAGGGAATGGGGGTCCATTATTTATTAGGCCTGAGAGGGCCCGCAGACAGCTTGCGTGTCACAGGGATAACAGGGTCCTTTCTGATATTTTCCCAAAAACAAGTGCCCCACATGCGTGTGTGTGATTGGGGTGGAAGCCCTGAAAACAGAGCACTTAACCCCTCTTAATGCAGTCAGAGTCCCATTGTCCTTATTCTGTGGTTCTCCAGCTGTTCCATACACCAGGTAGACCAAAAAACAGAATTTTAGGGGTTATGTGTGATCTGTGCCAATTTTAGCAGAACCATTTTTTGCTTGATGCATCTAGTGAATCTCATGTCACAGGAAAGGGGTGTGTGTATGTATGTGTATGTGTGTGAGTGTGTGTGTATGTTTGTATGAGAGATACAGAGAGAGAGTATAAACCAGAGAAAAGGTATGTATCAGCAACAGCAGTGTCTCCTTATTGTTTCAAAAGTAATAACCATAGCAAATGCATACTGCACCTGAAAAAGTAACATTTGAATTGCTAGTTCTAGAGTGAGTAACTGTGTGCATTCATTATAAATATTAATAAGTGGGAAAAAAAAAAGGCTTGGTTGATTGTAGATTGAGGTGTTCACCTTCAGTGTTAAGTCCTTAACTCTAATTTGCATAGTTCTGCAGCTGCTTCATACTCCCATTAGATTACTATGTACCTGATGACAGCAGAGGCCATGTCCAGAATACAACTGGCCAAGGGTCAGTGACCTGGTTGCTATGGACTCACTGCACTCCGTGAAAGACCCCCAACTACTACCACTACAGGTCTGTGATCATGTAACTATGGTGATTTCTCATGGAGAGTTCTGCCCTCTTCTGGACATTAGTCTTAATGGCAACCCCACCCTGTTCCTCCTGTCAGATGTTGGTTTGAGGCCTCAATGTTTCTCAGATGTATTAAAAAATAGCAAAGTTTACCATTTGACATGCTTTCATCCTCTAGCCAGCCTTCCTGTTCAAGAGTTTGCTAATTAAAATTCAAATGAGCAATTAGAACCAAGATTTGTTCAGAGCCAAGCATTGGCTACACCCCCTACACTGCAGTGAGGTCTGCACATGGCAGACCACATGGTTGGTCCTTCTTCCTGTTAAATACATAACTTGGAGCCATACAAAGCAATTCCTGAACTTCAGACTTGAATTTTAGCCCCAAATCAGGGTGCAGCTCAGACTTATCATTGATTCTAAATACAGGATTTGATCTGCAATCTTTTGTGGTGAACTTAAGTATTTGAGGAACGGTCTGAAGATAAGAGCCTAAGCCTTAATGAAAACAATGTCTGGTGTAGTTTTTTTTTTTTTATTAATGTGGTGAACTTCAGTACCTCTTTCACAAGCACCAAATTCTGCGGCCTGGGTTTAAGGCATGAGGAAAAGGCTTTTTATTGCCTGGCAGTCCCTTTCAGAGGGGTTGGTTGTGTAGAACTCTTTACTGAGGGATACATACCTGGTTTGCAGTGGGTAGAGGGTGCTAGCCCCAATGGGATGGCACTAATGCTGAATGGAGTTGTCCAGCTCTGGTTCAGGCGGTACCATTCTGTATGAGTGCTGGTATCAGCTTTCACTGGTACCAAGGTCTGCTCCAACACGAGTGGTTCTGAGATCTACTCTCCCTCCTGTGATTCCTCTTGAGCCTGTTTGTGTGTGCGTGCGTGCTTAACTGTTCTAATTAGAATGCGTTTTTCATTACTACAGCATTGTACACCAGTGTAGAAATAGTCCTGAGTGGGTTTAAAAGTCTTATTTATAAAAACGTAATTGCCTGAGAGACATCAAGGTGAGTGTGTGTGAATGTGTGTGTGTGAAAGTGAGAGTGTGCGAGAGGGTGTTCATTTGACTCATGTAAAAATTGTATGATGATCTTTTGTGAGATGATCTACTGGAAATAGTCCGGACTGCAACCTTGTACGTATTCTATTTTTTAAAAAGAAATTGTGTCGATTGTGAGATTTTAAAAAGAGATTGAGACATTAGATATTTATGATACTGTAATTTTCTCTTAATTTCTTTGACTATGTTTTTTTTGTTTCTCTAACTCTGGTAGAGAATAAAACTGTGGGCGCATCTGTGAAGTGGTTGTATGAGTCTTCTGTATCTTAAAAAAAAAAAAAAAAAAAAAAAACCCTTCTGGACAGTTTGTCTCTGTGCATAGTCTCCAAGTATGCTGGGGATGTGAAACCACGCTCCCTGAGGGAATGTGTTAAGCCCGGTTTGGTTCCAGCTAATTCCCCTGGTTTAATTGTACAATTAGTTCATGTACAGAACACTTGTGCATTTCCTAAAATAGAGTGGAGTAAAATATTTAATGTACAGAACAACTATTTATAGATGTGATAAATCATTTCAAAATAAATGTTCGGCCTGTTTGCTTAATTAACCTCAAGGAAAACTCCAAGTCCAATGCTTCAAAAGTGAATTCCTTTACCGCAGCACAAGGACAACGCCTTAATGGGGTTGGCTGGCTCCAGCCAGCAAAGACCTACCCGATAAACATATTGCAGCTAATAATTTAACTTTGGCATTAAACTATTGAAGATATTTTCCTTTTTATGATTTTCGCAGTGCTGACTTGTGAATAGTCATATTGCATGCATGTTTCAGTAATTAAGACCTAAGGCTGGAACATAAAGCAAGCCCAGTTTGGGTTCATTTCCTCTTTACAATAGAATGCATTTTTTCCCATTCGAATCAGGATTGCAAAACTGTAATCTGACAAGTGTGTGTGTGTGTGTGTGTGTGTGTGTGTGTGTGTGTGTGTGTGTGTGTGTGTGTGTGTGTGTGTGTGTGTGTGTGTGTGTAAGCATTCTGGCCTGCTCTTTAACACTATGGTTTTGACTCTTGGAATGGCATTTCTATACAAGCCCTCACTCCAGGCTATGACAATTATTTCCAGTATCTAATAAATTAGTCTTGTTGCATAATGCAAATAGTGGAGCCTCCTATCTCTGGCCCTGGGGGATCCCAGTGTGTGTTTCCCCCCCACCTCAAATGAATATTTTAATGTTGCAGAAAATGTGTTTCACTTAAGTGTGAATGTTCAAATTCACAAAACGTAAGAAAACGGCTATATACCATTTCTTCGTCTTTGAACTCTTTGCTTAGGCATCTGTGAAGGCCTGTATATGCTTAGTGCAAATAAATATTTTTATCCTTAGACGGGATTGTACATTTTGGTGAAGGAATATAGAATGACATTAGTGTCATTTAATAAGAGGCTTTATTGATAGAACTTTTGTTAGACTGAATTTCACTCTACATTGGAGAATGCTCAAGTTAAAAGTCCTGCGCGCCATGAAAAAGATATTTATCAAAGTTGCTTATGACGGCTGTGACATTGCACCTTGATTGCAGTTTTGCTGCTGCTTAAACACAATATCCTTTCAATTGCTGCTCACCCAACCAATTTTTTTTTTTTATGTATCAGCTTCGCCAGGGAGTAAACCGTGCACTTTTCCCACATCGAGTTAAAAGTGGATCGTTCACAAAGGCGGTGTGGAATTCATGGTACGCACAGTTTACCCACAGATATGGATGGCTGATAAACGAGGCCCAAGCCAAATTGATCCGGCCAATAAAGAGTACCCAGCTGGAACGGAAAGGCGTTACCCCATCCACACCTCCCTGCTCAGTCAGTTCTGCAATTCTGCCAAGGGTGTGTCCTATCCTACTGACGTGCAGCTGAATGACGACGGAGGTAATTTACTTTTGTATGGGGTCCGCTAGAGCCGCAGGTGTTGATGGGAACATGTGCTTGTTGCAGAGACGACTTCTACCTGTGGTACCAACCAGCTGCAGACCTTCCCAGTGTCAAATGTGGCAGAGGTGCCTCTCACCTATCACCATTTAAAACATTTTTTCCTGATTCCGTTCAATGCAAATAATTAGGCTGCAGCATTGTTAATTTGCTTGATCGTAGAAACTACCTGCCAAAAGGCACGATCCACAGCATCAGGACGTGGGTGTGGCTAACCTTGCAGGTTGTTGTGTTTTTTTGTTTTCCCCTTAAAAATCAGCAACGATCTCAAACCCACAAGACAAGGTAAGTGTGCTTGTTGATCGATTAAGTGCCTAGTAACTACAAAAAAGCACAGCCTCTAATTCTTTGAGGACAAGAGAATGAGGAGGAAATTGTGTCTCTGCCAGGGCTTAACCAGGGCTCGAGTTTCAGGTTGAGAGCACCTTCAAACCTGATAGGAATATGGGAAAGATTATATTTGTTCCCATAATGACTCTCACTCATGTACACCCTTTTACACATTACATCACAATATGATCCTCATACAAACTAGTGAAATTTGTGGCTTGCAATATGCTGGTTGTGGCTGCAGACCTGGTTTGAACTGAAGGGTCAGGGAGCAGGGTTAGGGGTCTGGAAATAGGTCTGGAGATCAAGACTGACAAGGGAGCAGAAAAACATTCTCGAGGCTGCGTGCACCACAATGAACTTACAGCAGAATCACCCATTTGTTATATGGTTAGTGTTTATTTAAAATACTCCATCTGCAAATGATTTCAATTAAAAACTGACAAAGTTCACAGCTAGTAGCCTACATAGTAAGCAAAGAAAAAAAAAAAAAAATAAAGAAAAAAAAAACCCAGTCTCTATGTAGTTAGTTTCCTTTGCACCATTGGTAAAAGTCTCAGAGGGTTTTGATGCCGGTGAAATGGCGTGGCACAGCGCGGGCCAAGGGAAAGTACTGCCTGTATTCCGAATGGGGTCAGGGGTCAGAGGTCAGAGGACTGTCATAGGGAAGGTTTCTGGGTCCTGTAGTCCTGGCCCACTAAGAGAGCACTGCGTGAGACTGTCGGATGCCCACCAGGTTGTCGGCACTGAAGGACCTCCGTATAGAAGCCTTGCTCAGATCCTTGTACTTGTCCTCACACAGTCTGGAGATGGCCTGAATGTGACAGAGACAGCACAGCACACTGCCATTAATGTCCATGTCTACCAGCACACCCGAGGAGAACAGCTGCTGTACATTAGCGTCTGCTGGTTTTTATTTTCACCCAACAATCAGCAACCAGGTCATATCCAGGAAACCAGGTGAAGTGAGGGTGGGTGTTAATGCTGCTTTTGGGGTTTTTCAGAGTAGGCTCTGTTTGGACACAGGGTGTATGACTTCAATCAGCAGCATTAAAGTCAAGTACTGAAAAAAGCGTCACACACCAGTCCTGTGCACCCCTGCACCCTCTCTCACCAATGACAGACTGCTCCTATTCTCGCTCCAGCAACATACTCAGCAACTGACCCTAAAGCCTACTCTCAATACTCATTTAAAGGAAAAAAAAAAAATTAAACTGGGAGACACACACTTCATGTGTGCTCGCAGTATGTGCAACAAACAGGCTTTGCAGTGGCTCGGTCATTTCCCATTGGTTCCTCCCTCCCGTTACCTCTAGTTTCTGAGCGCGCTCCTTGCTCAGTGGCTCTAGGGGGAAGCTCAGGTTGTTGTCATCGGCCAGGGACCGCAGGTCGAAGTAGTACTTGGCGTAGACGCTGGCCGGGACGTTGATGTTGAACTGCAGCAGTTCCAGAAAATGCCTCTCCATCTCGTTCCTGAGAAAGACGCAGAACAGCGTGAGATTCCCAACACGCCAAGGGCCCGGGCTCTGACACACACCGCAACACACGCGTGGCATTGGCTGTCTGAGAGCACGCTGGTGCTCTCGGAATTCAGAACATGGATTTGATTGGTCCATGTTTATTTACTAGAGAGGGGCTTGATTAGCTACTGGAAAGTGATAAATGGTGTTCCATGCTTTGCCTGAGAGGCCTTTTTTCCAACAAAGACTGTAGCTGTCTTTGTGCATAACTGAGGCTAAAAACACAAGTAACCAGAACTATAGGCACCATTTCCACAACCCACGACACACACACACACACACACACAATTGAGGCGTAGTGATGAAATGTTGGTGAAAAAGCGCATTGATGAAGCCAAAATCCACGATGCAAACCTCATGCAGCTGAACATTTTTCGAGCAGCTCAGGAGCGAGATCACAGGTGCCAGTGTCTGCAATGTGCTTTTAGGAGCAGGACTCGAGTGGAAGCAGGACTGAGTGCTCTCGCGTTCTCCCTTACAACATCAGAGGAGAGACTGAAGGAGGGCGAGGAGGAACCTGCACTTACGCTTAAGATATTCATGAATGCACTCTCCTCTACAGCAACAAACAAATACACACAGCGGCCTATTGTGTGCACACAAACATGGTCTTCGGGCAGAGTGAAGGCAATTATGCTTATTATAAACCTCGTCGGCTCGGCGGTGATGTTAATATCATATACTGTTTTATGCTGCAGACCAAGGGAGAAAATTTCACTTCCTTTGATTAAGGATAAGATTGAGCGCCGGCTCGATCTATATCCTTATAAAATATTAATTCTTCTGATTATGAGTATGCATAATTAACTGGCATGGCATACTGCTGGCCGACTATGGCACCTAGCACCCTGTCCACTGCCAGGCTGCGCTCTGGACAGACTGGTCACGATAAAGGCCTTACACCATAGATACCTGCACCCTCTCCAATGCCCAAAGTAGTGTCTGGAGCCTGTCGCCGTGGCATTGGCACCCAGGGCGGGGGCGGGGGGGGGGGGGTTGGGGGATGAGCAGCTGGTCGCCAGGGGCAACTAATGGAGCGGCCGGGAGCCAGGGCCATTATCCAGGAGTGGTGAGAACACTCGAGCCGGCCTGGCGCGCCTCGCGGAGAGCGCTTCAATAAAGGCCCAGAAAATAAAGCAGGGAAAATGAACCTGCAGGCCTGTGATGTGGAGGAGAGCGGAGGAACACACATACGCAGGATAAGCGCGCGCGCACACACACACAGCACACTCACACACAGCATACAGAGCCGACTCACATACACACACACACACACACGTACAAACATGCAGCATGCACACACGCACCCACAAACACGTGTGCACACGCACACACACTTACGTTCACGCACACGATTAACCCTACTAAGCTGAGGGCACAGTCTGGAGTGGTCAGACAAGGGTGGTGTAAAACATACACTTAAATGAGCGCACACCATGGATACAGGCTGGATGGATCACATGTGCTCTGTGAGTATTCCTTTCATGAGGTCCACCATGCTCTGAGATACTGATCCCCTGGACCCTGATCATGAGGGGAGCACCTGCACTGTCTCCTTCTACAGCGACAATATGGGTACACCTTTAGGCTTTGCCAACCTAGGGTGATAATGGGGTATTGCCAAAAAAACGCTCAGTGCTAATTATGGTGTGGGAGCAGGGACTGCGTTCTCACGTTTCCCCCACAACAAAAACAACAATGCAAATGTTACGGTAAGTTCATGACATGCTTTACTCATAAGTCCTATAGGACAGACAAAACCACCATGGCCAAATGACCCTCAACTGCTGAGCAGACTGGGTACACCTGTCTGCACTACACAACATTTTACAATGGGAAAATCCCCCTTCCTACTTCAGGGCTATTCCTCAGAGTGATTGCAGCTACAACACCACTAACCAGCTATTCTGTGTTCAGCCAGCATCCTTGAGCAGCGTCTGGGGAGAAAGCTCAATACAGCTACAAGGAAGAGATAAGAACAACACAGAGCAGCATGGGACCACAGAGAGCCCGAGACACTGCATTTATAATGTCACAAAACGTGACCGCTGATCTAGGGTCAGGCTCCCTTCCCCCATCCATGCCTTAACTTTATCTATTACAGACAGACAGACAGAGCTGATCCCGGATCAGTTCTCTCTCAGTCCCACTGCAGACCCGAATGCTGGCCACTCACATGTCCTCCACAGTGATGTCCTTGAGAATCTGGCAGTAGTCCACGTTCCACACGGCCTGGTCGTCCCACACCTTGGAGGCCAGCAGGATGGCGCCCAGGACCATGCGCTTCCAGTTGCAGGGGCAGATGTCCATCTCCGCGTATGTCAGCAAGCGCTCCAGGTACACCTGGGGGGAGGCAGGGGGTCAGCCAGACACACACTCACACACACACGCATAAACACAGCAAATGCACACATAAACATGCACGCACACACATAGCGAACACACATACACAAACATACACGCATACAGAGTGAACGCACACACAGACACGCACAAACATATGCATACACACAGCAAATGCACACAAAACCATGCAAATGTGTACCAGATATAAGCTAATGATGCTAGCAGTGATAGACAGTGGAGGGGTGCACCCTGAAGAGGGGAGTCTCTGCCACTCTGACCACCATGGAAGGAGGGACAGGACTGACAGCAGCCATGCCCAGTAAAGACATTAGACCTGAATTATGGACATCTACTACACAAACTTCACACTATATACAGAACCTGATGTACCCATGATTCCTATGACACCTGCTAGAGCACCAAATGAGATTCTGTAGATGGTGTGATTGATATCATGGTCAGTTGTGAAACTGGCAATTTTGTATCAGCTCTAGGTGATATCCTAGCCTATCGTGTGCACTTCTGAGAGTCACTGCATAAAAACATCTGCTAAATGGCTAAATATAAAACATAAATAAACATATATACAAAACCACACATGCACACATTTGTGCACACCTGCCAAACATGGCACTAGCCATACGCCCACTAAAGTGTATGTATGAAAATGCATGCACACGATTCATAAGAAACTCAATTCCGCGATTCCATTCCAGCTCCACTTTCCCAGAGATCAGGTCATGGTCTTAGAGAATACTTGTTGAGCTTGTTTGTCAGACTGAAAGCTTGGGCAGGGTTCCGCAATCACAAAATTATGGGATGGTGCTATACTGCCCTCTGGTGGTACCCTGAAATATAACTTCAGGTCACTCAACAAAACACAATCTATGGGAGAAACTACTAGATACAGCATCCAATGCTGATAAAGGACAGGTATGTAGCCTGTGGTTTTCCAGTCCAGCCTCCTCAGTATGTATGTCCGTACTTGTGCTCTACCAGAGAACAGTAACTCACAGGATGGCACGAAGAGAGATGAATGACCCCAATTCTAAACTGACTTCCCTGCATGTATAACAACATATGCAATTGTGCTAAATGTATGCCAACAGTCTGCAGACTCGCATAGCAAAGGCAACTCCCTGATTTCTTGCTCATACATACGTAATCATGCTATATGCAGTGCAAAAACAATGCTGGATCAGGACACGTCCATTTAGTGAAAGCAGTGCCCCATAATCTGTTCGAGGCAAGATCCAAAGGTTACGAGAGAAGAAAGCTGCCATCTGTCTGAACTGACAGATGGCATTGTCTCCCTTCTGCGAAGAGGGTGGGGGTTTCATCAATCATACAGCGGTTGAGGCAAAAATGAGCTGTCAATCAGTGGATCATTTCAACCCATCAAAAAACTATGTGCTCCCTTCAGCCGAGCGGAATGACTGCTAGAGCTCTGTAAGTTGCTAACAGCTTATGGAAACTATGCCTGATTTTGGTGTCATGAGTCTGTTCTCCCAGCGGTGGCACCTGTCCCCCTCCCTCCTCACCAGGGTGACGATGGCGCACTCAGCGGTGAGCTGGGCGGCGCTGAAGAGCGTCCGGACGAAGCGGTAGATGAGTTTGTGCTCTGGGTCGATTCTGGAGTAGTCATCGGGGACTTGCTCTCTCTGCAAAGCAATCGAATCCATGAACAGGAACACCTTGTGCTAGCCCCGTTTACAGCTGTACACATCACCACATTTTTCCTCTCCAGCTTTGAGACAGAAACACCATCGCCTACAGCACAGTGTGGCTGCATTATGACAGCGCTGCATTAGCTTGTGGTTCTTCAGTACACAGTATTGATAAACCACCACAGACAGCTTTGCTCTCATTAACATGCTGATGGTGCCATTTCCAGGGCCTGCAGGCCAGCTAACAGCGATTTCAGGTGCCTGAAATGCTAATAAAATTAATTCACATCTGAGGCCAAAAACAGATTTGCATAAAATAATTTATAATAATGCTAATACATTCAATACAGTTCTAAAATCCATGAGGAAAAAAACCTTACAGAAAATGAAAAGTAACCATTAGCCAGTGAGGTGGGGGATTAATGGTGGTTCAACAGTGCTCCCTAGTGGAGATTTTGCACAACTGCACCATGGATCAACATAGGAACACTGGTTCATGGCCATATTTAGAAATCAGTTGATGTTGTGAAAATACTGGTGTGAATTCAGGGCTTTTGGGGGGGGTTTATTGATTCAGTACACCAGACTCATGCACTGTGCTGCAGGTGAAGATTTGTTAGAATACTGCAACCCACAAAGAAAGACAAAACATTACTCTGGTCATCTTCACTGAATAAATCTACCCTGAAGTTTGAGGTGATGAATATGAGGTGTTAAGAATCCCATGACGTCTCAGAAAAAAAACATGAATTGTGTAATGAGGAGAGATTTGTTATTTTTAGTTAAAGGCAGTGAAAGTGTGTGGCTGTTTAACTCTGAATCCCTAATCTCTCCCCCCCATCAGTCTGTGGGGATTACAAGCAGCCCATGAGCTTTTACCAGTCAGACAGACTTATCAAGAAATTCGGAATTACTTTTGCTCCAAGTGACTTTTTTTTTCCATTTTAAGCCTGGGAGAGGTGTGTGTATGTGTCTGTGTGTGTGCTCATGCGGCTTGTTTGTGAACTGACTGGCTGCTGATAAAAACTAGGGCCAGTCTCTATCGGAGAGTTCACAATCTCTAAAAAACATGGCTGCCATACTTCAATCACTGACAAATAAACAAATCAATTTCACTCATTAAAACAACACTGCAACGCTGACCTGTTTTATGGGACAACCACTAACAGCACAGAAACGCCCTGGCCAGGATTCAACAAACATTTGTCAAACAACAATTTGGAAAGTCAATTTTCATATTCGCTGAACTTGCCAAACTGTGTCAGTGAAAATAAAACTGAGCACTTACATTTCATTTGGAGCCAAAGTTAAGAACAAAGTTGTTGACTGAAACTCAGCCTCCATTTTTTAAAGGACAGAAAACGGCTCAGCCCTCAGTTACTCGCCATTTTTTCCACTCACCGATAGGGGGTGCTTCTTCTCGTCGAATATGTCCAACGACCTATCCGAGTCCCTGGGGAGGAATTCCAGGATAACAAAGTTCAAGTAAACCCCACCCACAAATCTGGTCAACCTTGTAGGTTCACTGTACAGACCTCACATGGACACTTGGTCTGGTCCGCACATGCATGCACGCAGGCACACAGGCACGCGCGCAGGCAAGCACGCACACACACCCATGGTTACGAAATGCTTAAACTGCACACTTAACTCGTCAGTCGGTCACACTCCACAGGGCCAGCAGTGATCCTGAAGTGTGCATTAATAACTGGCACTGAATGCAGGCATAGAAGGAATGCTCTGCTGACGCAATTACTTCTGCTAAAGACTGATAACATCTGCCTTATCCAGCATGGAACGGCCATTCACTACACACACATCCACATTCATTCCATTTAACACATTCAAAAAAAAAAAAGCATAACTTTCACTTACCTGTTTTTTATGTGGTAGTATATTGCTAACGTTACACTGAAATGGAAAAAAGAAACGAACAGTTGGTTAAACCTTTCAGAAAACCTAAAGAGGTTTTATGGTGTTCAAGGCCTACTCTGAGATTGCATTACATATCATTTGCTCTTGTGGCTGGCCTTATCCAAAGTCCTGTAAGCTGGGGGATTTCTGCAAGGGCAAACGAGGTAAAGCACCCCTCTCTGAAGGATACAGAGAACAGGGCAACAAACAGTGGAACGAAAAGGTCGCTCAGCCCATCTACCTGGCTTGTCATTTACCTGTGCAGAATATCCAGCACTGCATCATGCCTGAACATGAACACGCCAGGGACAACAGCCTTTAGTGCATGTGAAACGGGTCAGAGAGGCTGTATTCTGCCTTGCATCATAGGCCAACAATGTAGCCTAATTGTCTTAACCCAAACCCTAAAGGTTAGACAATAATTACAATAATTAGGTAATAATTATAATAATTACAATTACTGTTGTTATGATGATCATTATCATGATTATGACCATGATTATTATTATTTTAATATGATTATTCAGTTTTGCTTTGACAATCAGTCAATTATGTTTCAGCCACTCAATTTCTCATCTGGGCTAATTTCAATATTACCATACTCATTGTTTTTACTCAGTCTATTTGCTATGCTAATGGGAAACACTCTACTGAGCTTTCTGCAATCTACCTAATAGTGCTGAATCTGTATGCGTCAGTGCTGATGAATATTATTAATATCAAGTGTGATTCATTTTTCAATTTATGCCCCCTAATGAGGCTGTTCAGACTAAAATATGTCAATTAAATGAAGTGAAACCTATTAAATGGCAAAAAAAAAAAAATTGTGGTTCGTGCTCAAGCCTCCAATTAAACTCTGTTAGCTCAATGCTGCTTAATTGCATTATGGAAAATGACATCAAGCAGGAAAGCTGCTCTGTATGCAAACTTGTGTGTTGCCACAGTCTGAGCACGCTCATAGGCACAAGTGCAGACTGTAAATGGCACTGTAAACTCGTAAACTCTGCCCTGCCAGTGCCTGCAGCAGCCCCTTAAAGACCAGCTCACTCTGGGGCTCACTCCTGGAGTCTTTGGGGGGGGTTGGGGGTCGGTTTGCACTCACCATTTGATTGTGCTTTTGAGGTTGGGCTGGCTGACCGTGCTGTCGTCTATGAATATCGTAGAGCAGGAGCTGTACTTTTTGGAGAGCAGTCCCGGGGATACCTGGGACAGGAGAGGAGATGTCAGTGGCGGGGGGGGGGTACATGTGTGAAAAGGTGTCAGTAAATGTTAATAACCCTGACAGACAGCCATGCTAAAATGGAGCAGAGGGAGGTGTCTCCAGTCAATTTGACATTTCCTCACAACATCAATGACCCATGGGTACATCCCAATTATGGATTTATATTTCATCAAAACGATTCGCCTACTATCACCACAGCACAATATCATTAACATCAAACAAGCGGCTTTGTCTAGTCACTGCACAGCACTATTGACCTACTTATCCTGTAGACTTAAATATGTCAAGGCTCCTATCGATTCCAGATTTGTCAAAAAGACAGGTCGGGCTGAAATACTGCTCTGTGGAATCAGCTATAAATAAGCGATGATCACACCGATGTGCTCTCTGAAGATAATGGCTAGAATTCCCGATGTATCGAGTGACAGGGTGTGTGTGTGGCTCTCAGCGAGTTCAGGCTCACATAAACCCCAGCAGAGTATGGCACTGTCAATCTCCCCTGTGCCATGACCATGGGGAGCCACTAGGGGCAGCGCATTAACAGTAGCCTGTCCTGCGTGTTAGATCAGCACTACTGTTCTCTGCTGGGACCAGCTCAAAGCATAATACATCACACTTAATATGGCTGTGCCATTTGTATTTTTCACTGGACTCAAAAATAATGACTACACATACTTTAAAAGACATTGGATAGATACATGGCTAAATATAATTATAATCACACCATATATGGCTTGCTTTGGTGTAGCCAGGGAGAGATGGTGAAACACTTGGCAAGTCCTTCACTTAAAATTCTTCAAAATTCCTGGCTACTTTGTCACAACATGTTTATGCATCATACGAGTTCATTTTATCACGACTTAGTGATGAAAATGTAATTCTCTTAAAATTTTCAGTGATCTAATGCTGATGGACATGATATTTCAATGTCTGGCCTACACTGCTAGCTGGTACTACATTTATAGTTTCCCTGACCAAAATGACTGATGTAGACTAGTTGGATCTAGCTGTCCGAGTCATGTGATCAGTTTGCCTCGTACGCTAATGTTAATGATACGGTGGAGGAAAGAACAAGCAAGTAAGCCCTCGGCCCAAAAACCTGGACACAGCTGAAGAATCGGGAATGGTTTAAAGCATATCCTGGAAAGGTTTGAAAGTATATCCAGGAATTCTTCCAGGTGGAAAATCCGTAAAAACTGAAATGCGTTAGCCCTGACTACAGCATGCTAGGTGGCACAGGAAAGAATCTGAACTTCAGTTGATCTCTCTGTCTCAGGAGGAAGTGTGCCAGACACAATAAAACAGGAATCTCAGCCACATAACTCACACACAAATTCAATTATGTCTTAATTCAACCCATCTTTTTATACAGCTGCTTTTTGACAAAGGTTTTCTTTACCACCATTAAATTTGACACAGTTTAGTTCATGAGTTTATGATTAGTCTATGAGATTATGGTAGCCATCCAGACTTCCTTTTCCCTTTAAATTTGTGGTTATTTAATATAAGACAAACGCAAAGTAAAAGCTCTGCCTTTGTTTACTTACGTGGTTAATGTGGTTACTTTTCCTTTTATCCCTCACTGGAAGAAAAAAAGACAAAGTTAAAATCAAAGACCATAATCTCAAACAAGAAAAGACAATTCTATTACTCAATGCACAGCCCCTTGTGTACATTACAAATGTCATACAGGAGCTACATTTTGACCTTTCTAAATTCTGTTTTTAATCTAGGTGAACTTTTTGTACCATTCATATGCACTTTGCCTTGTAAGTCACTCTGGATAAGACCATCTAACAAATGCCTTTAATGTAATGTAATGAAAGATAGCATAATTCACTTCTCATTCAAATGGAAAAAAATGGAAAAAAAAAATATGGATGAAATTAAGGCAGAGATTTTGTGATTTTTGGGGTTTGACCTTTGGTTGAGTGAAGAGAGTAGCAAACTCCACAAACCCCCCTCCCCCCCCATGCCACCCTCCACAAAAATGTCCTGGTCTTGCCTGGTTCGTTTGAAGTTGACTTTGTGCTTCTGGCCCACGTGCAAATCCCTTCTCTGAACAAAGATCTACAGCAACCTGCAGGCGACCGCACCACAGCCTGCCTCTGGGCTACAGCCCCCCGTTTCAGTAACCCAACCCTGACAGGGGTCAGCGATAAGTCTGTGTGTCCTTCACAACTTCTCAATATATACCACAGAATGCCTCGAGCCCGCCACTCTGTTTATTCATGATTGTGTTCAAGGGCATCACGGTTGGGACTAAATAAGAACAACTCTGCCTGCAGCTATAAGAGCATTCATTTGGCTCTTGGGATTCCCCAGTGTGGTGTTAAGTGTACCATAAGAACACAAACATTTGAATCTAAAATGATCAGATACATTTATTGGCTGTACATCAGCCAGTGTGTTCACTGTTACAATATTCGTGCGTAACTCCTAGGACTCCTAACAGCATGCTAGAGTCCTCCGAGTCCAATTAGAGTGTAACCCTACGTTTTTGCACTGTGTAAGTGTCAAAACGTCTTGGCATGACATCCAAACACATATGTTAACCTAAGAGAATAATAAGTATCATATAAAGAGCCAGTACAATGACCTCCTCATCTACTTTACACGGCTAACTTGGCACAGGGCCATTTAAGCTGCCACAGAGCTGCCCTGTGATATTAGCAGGCTGTCAGGAACATAGATATGAAATGACTGTACTTATTGCACAATATTCTATTTAACAGACATTTCAAGTGTCTGCAAAACATAAGATTCTGAAAAGAGGAAACACAAACGGTAGAGATGTTCGACAGTCGCCCGATTAAAACTTCAGATACTACAGATTATTCCTATGCAATAAAGTTAGCTGTCAAGCTCACCTTTCCATTACATTACAGTCATTTAGCTAACGCAACTCATCATTAGGCTAACCATGGGGCCAATCCCCCCTGGGGTTAAGGGCCTTGCTCAGGGGCCCAGCAGCAATGGTGTTCTCGTTGTGGCTGGACTGGGGCTTGAATCACCAATACCACCACACCTTAGCCACTAGACTACAGGCTGCCCTCTCCTCATTAACTGCTCTGCTCACAATAAATAAATTAGAACATAAGAACATTGACGAGAACATGCTGTTCAGTCCATCTGTGCTAGTCATTAACAGTTTAGAGAACATCCAGCACTGTGGCAGGTCTGGACCAGAGCAAGGGGCTGCGCATTTACTACATGGCCTGATAAGCTCCTCCCTGCGCTGGCTCTCTGCGTTAAAGGAACACTCTCCGCTATCACTGTGGATAATTAACCTTCGGCTGTAAAATGTTATTCCACATTTAGACCCAGGACAGGTTACTTACCGTCAGTCTGAGACTTGCTAAGGAAGATTGTACTAGCCTGGGCGTGGTCTGAGGGGTTGGACTCGTGAGCTAAATCTGAAAGAGAAATGAAAAATATTTAAGGACATACTTAAGGACAGTCTGCAGCTGATGTGTGAAGTAATGTTTCCAGGTTTAATGGCTTTTTCTTAAAAAAAAAAAAAAAAAAAAAGAAAAAAGCTTAAAAAGGTATAAAAGGTTAAAAAATGTTTTAGTCACAGAGCCAAGTACAACAGTGCTGGGGGCACTGGTTTCAGTATGCATTAGACAGGCACCTCCAAGCAATATTTATATATTATACTGTATGTATAATAACCTATGTAGTTACAGCATTCACTGGCTGCTTACCTTGAAACTGCTTTCATAAGGATATCTAAGGACACACCGGAATAAGGCCATCATCATAAGACAATTTAATTTCATTCCAAATTTATCTCTCATCAGAGCCAGCTTGGAGTGGTTAAATTATCACTACTTGAATTACTTTTTTTTTAAATGACTGTACCTAATGCAGTCTTCATTAGCTGAGAGCTAGCTTTCCTTTAAACGTCTTCATCCCTGAAACTCAAAAGGGCGGTATGCCGTTAAAGACAGATTAGAAGCGGACCGTCCCCATTCAGCACCCTGGAGCAGACAATAATGACATTAGCCGAATAACGACATGCAACAATGCTGGGGTTTTAAAATAATGTCTTTCTCAGGCTTGGCTTTGGTGTTAAAGGACTCGGCGGATTTTCCCATTCACAAAGACGCCTCCTGTGTACACACTCCGCCGGCAGGGCTGGATGCCCACATTCAGAGCCATTTGATCCCCGGGAGGGGGAGCGCATTTGCTGAGCCCCCACACTGCGTGCCGGGCCTGGGGCCAGCCCACCTCCCGCACAGCCGCCCTGAGAGGAACACCAGGGTGCTGAGAGCAGCACACAGCCCCGAGTCTTTACTCCAAAATGCACCTTTTTGACTGAGCCGCAGCCCAGAGCGGATCCTGTGAGGGACGGCATGATTGACTCCGCCAGGCCTACAGACCCCTCACACCAGCTTACACAGTATCTGTGCGCAAACCACTTCATGGGACTGCTCAGTAACCACACACTGGCACTAGAAATATTTCTGAAAATCTTTTTCTTTGGCATTTAGCAGATACTCTTATCCACAATGACTGACACATCTGACATTTTAACACACTATCCATTTATATAGCTGGATGGTTACTGAAGCGATGTGGATGAAATATATTGCTGAAGTGTACAACCTTTTCAACGTAAAGGTAAAGGTGAAACTGTAAAGGTTTATAGCACTACTCATCGCCTGACGAGGACCTCTATACAGCTGGATTTTCAGTGAATCAGAGTAATTATGATGATAAAGCGGTTTCCCGCTGTTCATGCCGCTACCCCATGACAGCCCTATTCCTTAGCTCTACACAGTCCACGGGGCGCCATGATTGGTTCAGCACAGATGGGCAGGGGGCGGAAGAGTGGAACCCATCCCATTCACGCACTGGCATGGGCAGAGGAGACAATGGGCCTTTTGTCTGGAGTGGGTGCAGAATCCAGGATTCCTTCCCTGCAGTGGCTGTGAGCTGTGCTCCGGCATGCCTTCCGGAGGAAGAGGGAAGCGACAGGCTGCTAAAGCCTGCCTGAGGACATGAGCTGTCAGTAATGGGGCTCTCTGATCCTCTGCTAAATAAGTGCTTTTAGGGGAAAGAAGAGGGGTTTAGTGCTGGTTTGGGAACTTGACCAGAGATGAGGATCTGAGCCATGGCTGAGTCTTTGTGTGTGTGTGTGTGCGTGTGGGGGGTGCCGCTTTTGAATTCTTCAGCATAGGTACTTGATCCTAGTTGGTAAACCTAAACTTTGTCGCTAAGTTAATGTTCAACATGGTAAAACGTTTGGTCTCAAAAATATGATAATGTGACAGGGCCAGATCTGTTGGTGATTTGTAAACCACGTTCATTGCCAGCTGCCGTTTCTCCTGGACACCAAATTCTGTAGAATACGTTCACCTGCTCGCTGATGTCTCTGAACTGTGAGAACACCTTGTGAGTCCGTAAAACAGACTTGCCACCACCAGACACAGGAAATGAAATTGTCATTTTCCTCTTGACAAATCAAAGCTCTACAAATTGAATCAAACATATGATTGCAAGGAAGAAAGAAAGCTAAAAAAGAACAAGATAGCCTCAGGTTGGAAATCTACACCATGCTTCTCATCAAACCAAATGCTAGAGGCTGCTATTCACACGAAAGCTTTACAGCGTCTAGATTCTGGGATTAGACTTATAACACTTGAGAGAGAGCAGACTTATTTATGGCTAGATCAAAGAAAATTCAGATACTTCTGGAAGACCATCTGCACTATCATGCTTTGGGTTCAACCTCTTAACATTCCAGCTACGAGACACACACCTTTACCACCACGCTGTATAATACAGCCAGGAGTGTAACAAAACTCAATTCTAAGGTGGCCAAATGTTCCCAAGGTTTTCACTCTAGCATCAGTTTTTAAGGTACTCATCTCCATATTTCACCCTCTCTGACAATGAATGAATTTTGAAAATGATAATCTTCAGACAGCACCTGTTGTCCTAAACGAGAAAATATTTAACTTTAGTGCACTTTGAATTTGCCTTGGTGAAATATAAATATGGCTCCCTGACAAACTGGGTTAATTGTGTCAGGGGAAACAGTCGAAAAATGAAAACCAGGATACCAAGTGTGGTCCTCCAGCCATCCAGATTTGGTTGCCACACAGGTACCTCCACAGAGAGACATGCCGTCACAGGCTGAGGGAAGGGAGGAGTACGGCCCGGAGTGATGGCCTCCCGAGTTCTGCTCCATGGGTGACCCTCAGATCACTCCCAGAGACATTCCGATCATCATGCCATCTGCCTGTGAGTTGGGGGGGGGGGTTCTTTTGCCAGGATAGTAATGGAGCTTGATTTGAGATAGTGTGCATTCTCTCACGCTCCAGAGTGCCCTTGGGATGTGCCTAAACCAGTCCCTGACGGCCAGACCTGACTTCACCTTTCCTGGCAAAGGTGTGGGGAATTTTTGCCCCTCTTCTTAAAACATGGGTACATTCAGCTTGGTTTGGTTCAGTTACACTTCTTACACTATACTATCATGCACAAAAACCTCTTCATAAAGCCAAAGTGGGTGGGTGACCAGGAAGATTACTCTATTCTATGATCCATTAAAATGGATATGGTAGATTAACTCTTAAAGTTAATCTTTGCTAGATTAGTGCTGAACATTTCTTTGGTCATCACTAGAGTAGATTAGCTCTTAAAACTGATTTGTTTGCCAACAAGAGTAGATTAGCTCTATACGTTTTTTTTTTTTTTTTTTTTTTTTTAATTTGCCACCAAAGTAGTTTACTTTTTAAAATGTCTTTGGTTGCCCCCATAGGCATGAACAAAAATGTATTTCCTTTTTCTGTGCAATGACATTAAAACTGTGACTTTTATCCATTTGAATGAGCAAAACCTCACTCATTCTCCAGCTTTATTTCCTGGATTTGTTAGAAATTTCCACTTCATCCATGCCAACAGCACTGCAATAAAAAAATACAGTGTGAGGCACACCCAAGGACACACCTGTAATTGGCCCTACCCAAATAATCAAAGGCAGCTCATTGTAGTGTCATATATCACTGAATTGGCATATATCAGCCAACAGCAACAGTATCCAGACACAATACAATCCAGAATCATAGGCAGAACAGCCATTGTATCCTTGATTGTGGTGCTATGTCACAATTGCCACAATAAATAGCTCTGCCATATAAACGGACAATGGGTAACATTTAGGCTAAGCTATGGGAGGGAGCTCTTTTGAAAGGTGGCTGTACCAGGCCAGACCAGGTGGTCACAAGAATCTGATAACACTGTTACTGGTCACTGGTACTGCTGGGCTGTAATGTGCTCTGGGGGCATAATAAGAGAAGGCTTTGACACTCTGTGGAGCCGTTTCATCAGCTGTGGTGTGCAGGGTGGGGCAATTGGCAGTTGTGTGATTCTCCTGGCCTTGTAAAAGCACCAGCTATCTACTGAGTGATCTACACCATAGAGAACCATGGCATGGGAGCTGTGTGTGTGTGTGTGGGTGGGTGGGTGGGGGTGGGGAGGGCTGAATCAAGCTCCAGGGGTCAGAGAAAGGGCATTAGGGTGGGGCCCTGGGAGCTGCGCTCAAAAGTCAAAAATAAATCAGTGCAGATTACAATGAGTCAGATGCATCAATGCAAAGCTCACTATGGGCGTCCAGAATGTTATTTATCCCAAATGAACCCGTTCAATTATATTCATTAATGTACCAAGATTACAACTCAATTGCTCTGCATAAGAGCATATGCTAAATATCTGTAAATATAAAGATATTTATAAATATGGTGACATGATTTTACAGGATACTTCCCTCCAAAACAGCTCTAAAGGATTCTGGGAAGCCCCATGCCTTGTTTAGCGGTAGGGATACATGATGTGAACCATCAAACCAGCACTGGTAGATAAAGGTTTGAAATAATGTTGGAGCAGACCAGATGCTAAGATAGCTTCTGATACGCTGGTCTGTTGTGATGGTGCATCATTTGTGTGCTAGATAAGCATGGCATGCTTTGTTTTTGATGCACTGCTGAAGAATTCAATTGTGCCTTTGCCTGCAGAATGAAAATCTGGCCTGTGAGGGCATATTTTAAAAAGTCTATCAATGTGCAAAAAAAATCCAGCACATTCTCATCTTTTCCAGACACAGAAGCCTCCAGCCATGAATAAAGTAAGCCACAATCAATCAATGTACTACATATACTACACTGCATACTTTATTGCTGGTCAAAGTGGTTAATTTCCACATAGCCTAGAAACACAATGACACATATAAGGATTACCCATTCATACTCTCCGCTACACTAATACTCAGCTGCCCAATTATGGTTAGTCATGACAAACTCACTAAATAAGGTTTTTTTTTTTTTTTTTTTTTTTACATCTTTCCCATTTTTAAGCGTATCCACTTTATTGATCAGGTTGTCCTGGATGCAGTTTACATTTGCAATGAAATGAGAAAAAAAAGGCCTTTGTCATCAGCATCTGTCCGGCAACCCTGTCTGTGTGTTCCTGGAACTTTCTTCATCTCAAAATGACTTTTCCACAAATCCAGCTACAGCAATGCAGCAGTTCTGTTGTCAGAAACTGAAAGTATTACATAAAACAGAGCTTTTATTAATCTGGAAATATTAATTTAGAAATCGCATCGCTTTTCTTATCGTCTTAGATCTGCGTGGCTCTTGTCTTCAGGTCTGGCCATCAATCCCTTTCAGGCCTCTGAACGTTTCAAATCAAAAGCCCCCCTGATGAGAAAATTCACTGTCAGGCCTTATTTAGAGGCATTCTTTTTTTGGTTCCTGGTGACACACACTGAGCAGCCTTGTGAAAAAAGATCTTCCAGCAGGAAGTGCACTCTTTCCCCTTCAAGGCTCCACTTCACAGAGCCTTCAGCTACTTTCAATCCATCAGTCTCCTACTCTAGTACCACACTAATATAGCATATTGGAAAATTATTAATTATTAGTTAATAATTAGTATAAATTATTAGTTTAAATTAGTGTACTTTGTAGATCGTGAAGGAGAAAGGACGTTAGCACAGAAGATTGTTCTTTGAAGTCATAAAAACATGGGGAAAACATTCATGTTAACTTTTATTCGACTTTTTTGCGACTCTTTTTCAGAAATGTACTTTATTCCCCCCTTCCAGAAAACTCCAAATCGATTCAGAGCTGCAGTTACGACACAATAAAATAGTCATTTTAAAAACATCTCTGTAAGATGATTTGTGTAAGGTCAAGTTCAGAGATGTATCTAAGGGTGCGCTTTACCTTTGTATGAAACCATGGCTCAATGAGTTCCCAGCTTTGAGTCAGGACTGCATTACTAGGACTACAACCAGTGCAATTACAGGCTGTCATTCCAAAGGCTCAAAGCTCTGTACCACGATGACAAATAAAATTATGGACTTGGCATGGGCTGAGCAGTCCTCACCTGCCTCAGACTTACTCCACCATTTGACAATGTGCAATAAAATAAGGATTCAAACTCTAATGTGGAAAAGGGTAACTGCACTTCAAAGCCCATTAGGCTCATTAGAGGACCAGCACACAAAGTGCAAACCTCTTACATTTTATTTGGGGGTTCAGATGTTTAGATGTCCTTTGTCAAAGAGAACATCAGCAATATTTATTGCAGTACAAGAGCCTTTCGTCAACCTGCAACTGGGTGTTACCATGTGGACCCTGAAATATGTCTTGCTCCAACTGAAGGATCTTTAATATTGTGTAATATACCAACAAAACCTACACCGGTTCCTTTCCTAAACCCGCAGACATTTAAAGAATACCACTAACACCATTAACTACAATAACTTAAGACAGATAAATAGTAACATCAAGAAGAGTATCCCTTCCATTGACATACGCATCTGTGTGTATGTTTCTGTAGATGCATGTCATGCCTGTTTTAGTCTACCCTTGGGTCTCTGGGATTTTGTATATGTGGATGCCAAGTTGGCATTTCTGTTTTTGTCTCCCATGCCTCCATGAGCTTGTGTGTGTGTGTGTGTGTGCGCGCGCGCACACTACAGCAGCTGTCCAGTTGAATCCAATACTCAAAATTCCAAGAATAGCTGGTAGAATTCCTGGAAGCCCACACATTCCCCAGCTCTGTCCAGCAGGTAGGGCACTGTGTGCCCAGGTGCCCTGGAATGTCTTAAGATCTGGGATAACAACAGCTGAGTCTCAGGCTGCATGCTGAAGGCTAGGAGGGCTAAGTGAATTATAAAGCCAGCTGTACGTTTTCAGCAGCCTATTTTTGTGAGTGACTGAGACCTTAACCCAGGGAGGGAAAGTAACAGTGAAAATCAACAGCAGTACATGCCACAAGTGTCCTCTGACATTACTGCCAGGCTAACATGAAGCCCTGCTTTGTAAAATGTACTGCTTGGTGAGAGACTTATCCTGATAAACGTTAGGATTACTACTACTACCACCTCTACTTTGAGTAGTCCTCTCCAGTTCATAGCCTTCATTTCTTACCCAACTACTCTGTGTGCCCAAGGAAAATGTGTATATCTACAGCATATTGGAGCCCTAACATGAAACAGCTATTGGATTTATGGAGAGGTGCATAATTTGCAACTAGTCCATCTAAATTTAGAGCAAGAGAGATCGGTTAAAGTATGAATGAGAACTATATTTCAATGTCTACAGTGCACGGTATGGAACACTGAACACACCTCCATCCTTATCGGCAATGTTTCTGTTTCTGTGTGTTTTAAAAATTTAAACCTAACACTTGAGACATGAATACGAGGTGAACACCCAGTGAAAAATGCGTGGAATATTTTACTAGTTCCAAAGTCTGAAACCTTCAAAGACACCTCCTCTGAAAAGTTATTTGATAACACAGCGTTAGTCAAAATACCCCATGAGATCACTAGGTCAAGTACGTACAGGAGAAAACGGATCACCTACCGTCCGGTACCTCCCGGTCACTTATGTGCTGCAGGTACGGCCCAGTGTCCTCACTCAGGTCAGTGTTGACTTGGTAGTCTTCCAGACGGTCTGGCTGCCTCGTAATCTTCGGGCTCCCGCCGGGAGACACACAGCATGACACCGTGTTCCCCATTGCTGCCTTTACACAGCCTTAGCACGAGTCCTGGGAGTGTGCACAAGTTCTCTAGCTAGCTAGCTAACGTTAGCTAGCTAACAGCAGAGCGTGTTCAATTTTCACACCGACATCAACTATGAACTTGATGACGACCGATCTTCAAACCGACCATTTACTTTGATGCATGTAGCAAAGTAACTTAAAATAAAAGGCGTGATTTACGTTACACACTACAATTAATAGTTGTAAGTCAGCTAGCCAGCCAATCGTATTCCACCCAAATTAAGCAGCATACTTGTCGATATTTCAAGGTGTGCTCTCATGGACATGGGCAGTGGTGCACTTAACGAGATGCCACACTACAGCTTTAAGGGTGCTGATTTACGGCTGCCAAGGCAAAAGATAAATCGATGGTCCAAGGCGAGTTAGCTACTAAATTTCTCTGGTTCGCCTGAAATCAGAACAGGCCAACTAAGCAAACACCCCTGACATGCTCAGACAGACTGAACACTCCTCGAAATCGTTGCTAATGGAGCCGGCAGTCTATCATTCCTCTGCTGTCTTCCTAGCTAACAGCAAGCCACATTATAGAAGATTATCCTGCTACTAGCTAGCAAGCCAGTCCTTCTGCTAACGTATGCTTGATAATGTTGCTAAAATTAACTTCCCTTTCCCTTTAACTTAATATGAACCAAGAAATAAAAAATACAATATACTTTGCAAGCTAAGTCGCCAACCAACAGGCAGATCCCACGGTGGACTGCTGAGTGTGACTCGGTATCTCCAGTGCTCCGCAGTAATGCTTGCGAGACGGGCTAGCTGGCCAGTTCACCAACGATTACAGGATCAAACTGCAAATATATCCCGAGGCTTATGGCCTTCTGAAAGTGTCAGCCTCTTCTTTTTCTAAAAAATAATTCCAAAGCAGAGGACAGGCAACGATTTACCCTGTCCGAGCTCTCTCAGAACTCAGCTGTAGTCCCCAGCCCGCTAACGAGGATCCCCCCTTATCCCCTCCACCCCACCGGCCAATTCAGTGATCCACTCCCCGCCACCAACGCCATCTGTTCTTAACGCCGCTACCTGGCAGGAATGAAAGACCCGCCCATTTTTAAATTCCTTCAACTACTATTGGATATATTATCAAAATAAAAGAACATTCCTGCAGCCATTGGTTGCTATTTATGTCATTTACACTGATCACTCACGGATTTCCCACCCATTTACACAGATTTTTCGTTTTATTTGTCTACAAAATGCAAAACTATTCACACCATGTTCTTACTGATTCATTATTATGTCAATCAATTCGCTCCACCTTTAATTCTTTAATACTGTTTGTTTAAATGAGTTCTTCGACCTGGTTGGATAAAGACTGTGGTAGGAGCCAGCCCAGAAAATTCTTAAAGCAACAGCAGAATCGACATGACTGTAAAACATACTACGGAAGTAAAAGGATAGTACTCCCTGAATATGTCCCTGTTCAAGAGATAGTTCACCCTAAAATGATAGTTATTCATTCATTTTCTAAGGTGGACAAAATTCTTTTGACCAGAACATTTCTTGACAGTCGCTTATTTTGTTTACCCATGATAATACATTTGTCTGTTGTACTAATACTCCATTGATAGCCTGAAACAGCCAGAGATATCGCTCATTTAATTTCCTCACTTTCAAGTGGACACATTATTGATTAGTTTTTATTTAACTGTTGGATTCAAAAAATATAAAAATACCTAATAAATTAAAACGTACTGAACAGTAAATATGAATTATGCAGCAATTTAGTATTTTAAAAAAAATTAACCAACATCGAATCAGCGAGTTAGAACATCGTGAGTGATTTACTTAGGAGTGCGCTCTATAGAGTAACAGCTAACAACTACCTGTACCATCTGTCTACACATTGTGAAGAGCAATGAAGATATAATTCATCTTCAGAAATGGTGGTAGCTGTGTAGGTTACCGGCAGAAGATTTGTTGGGGTCGGAGGTACGCAGCAGACTCAGTTTTCTATTTGTCTCTATGTTGTGTAGATTTTACCAATGTGAAAAACGATTTGACATGAACTGTGATATCGCATCTCTTTGACATGATTAGGTCCCAGTTACTCTGTTGTTTTTGTCTGCAAGTTTAAGAGATATTTGTGATAACCGTTAGAGAATTACATCACATGAACCTCTCTGGTTGATTCGCCTGGGCAGTAAGGGCAACCTGTCTGGATTTGGTCTCTCAAGCTTGGAAGTCAAGCGCATTAATGAAGTTGATACATTGGCTATCAGAATGAATTACAATTTCCTCAGCGATAAGTAAGTGATTTGCAATTTATGTATTGTAGGCCTCCTTTGATGATGGCTTTGGTACCCTATGACCAGACCTCTCTGCCTGTGCTGTCTAAATTTCACGATGCCTCGGCCGAATTCTACTTCGCAAACCAGCGCTTGCGACTCACCCAGGATTGGAGACGGCTTGGAGTGGCCGCCGTGGTCTGGGATGCAGTGAGTCATGTCATTGTTCCTGTTTAATTTGTGTATCTTTGTGACATGGATACACGGTGTTCTCAGCAAAAAGGATGAGCCAACCTTCATACCTGTATACGAAAGGGTATGAAGACCAGCTCTATCCATTCAAAACGCCTTACCTTTCTAACTGTATCTGGGTTTTATGTGTAAATCGAGTCAAGATTGGAACTGGGGTGGGCTCGTAGTGATTAGTCTTCCGCCTTATATAGGGAACAAAAGCGGTCACCTATTGGCAAGTTACAGAATGTAATATATACATACAAATACATATACTGAATTTCTAGGTTACTCATGTAGGCTTTTAAGCCTTTGTGCTTTTGTTACATTGCTATTTGGGCAATGCAAACTATCAACATTGCAACAAAATCACAGAAACAGCACCAGACCATTTTGCTTGAATTGGGCTTGATTTGATGCATGAAAGTTTAAGGATTTATGACTGGTTCATCTTTAACTGTGCTGTCAGTTTTAAAATTGTCTCATGTGCTTCATCGTACTATCAGTGCTGCTTTTTATTCTGAATGTAGGTTAAAAGATAACTGAAATGACTGGCCAGGGGGTTACTAAGTTTATATGCCCCTATGTCTGTTAAATCTCTGGTGGGTTAATGTGTGTGCACATGTTTGGACAGGCCATTGTGCTCAGCATGTACCTGGAGCTGGGGGAGATTGAGCTGAGGGGCAAGCCCGCCATTGAGCTGGGAGCTGGAACAGGGCTGGTGGGCATTGTGGCAGCCCTGCTAGGTGAGAAATGCACAGTGCAAAAGATGTCAGCAGTTAATTGTCTGGAAATTTCTTCTGCTTGCTTGCATTCTCTCGTTACATGAGCAGGATAATCACACAGGTCTCTCCCAGGTGCCAATGTGACGATCACTGACCGGGAGCCAGCCATGGAACTGTTGCGAGCGAACGTGCGGGATAATGTGTCTCCTGAACAGCAGGGGGCAGTGACAGTATCAGAGCTGACCTGGGGAGAAGGACTGGAGCGGTACCCAAAAGGCGGATATGACATCATCCTAGGTGCAGATATTGTTTATCTAGTGGAGACATTCCCGGCACTGTTGCAGACTCTGGAGCACCTGAGCTCAGACAGGACAGTGGTGCTACTTTCTTGCCGGATCCGTTACGATCGGGACACAGCTTTTCTCAACATGCTGCGTCAGAAATTTTCCGTGGTAGAAGTTCACTATGATGCCCAGAGAGACATCCACATCTACAAAGCGGTGAAGAGCCAGAACAAACAGGAGCTTTGATCACAGTCTTCATCAAAAGCCTCCTTCCAACTCTTTGAGTGCCTCAATATTTTTCTTGGATTCATATGGACCATAAACCATTCAATTTCTGGTATTAGAAAATAAAAAATGTTTTTGAAAAAACACTGTAAGTGTGAAAGAGTATGATCAATTATACCATGTCATTATTTATAGATTTTGTGAATCAGGGCAAGAAACCAGAATTAGTATAATGTCAATTGTCAAAGAAGTAATAGGTCATCCGGAAATGTGAAATTAATTCAAAGGTAACGTGTTAAAGAATATCGATCCTTCTCATTTTAATAGGGCCTGTACGTTCACTGTCTCCCAATTAACCTTCTCTCAAAGGGCAATGATCCACTGAGGCATATGAATTAATTCTTCAAAAAGTGATTAATAATTTCATCAGAGGGTAAAAATTTATGGGGTGATGGCTGGATCACAGGGAAGGTTTTTATTTGTCAGCATATTATGGATTATGGAGATAGTGCAAACAGGAGCATCTGTCTTCAATAGTCCAGCTGTATCCACAGCGTATTAGTGTATTTTCAAAAATTCCCCTTTTAAAAAGCCAGAGGAGCAATCACACAAAGTGGAGTTACTTTGAAAGCAATTTTAATGTGGCATTACATAAGTCTATAAAAGGCTGGTACAATAGATTGTTGTCACAGAAGGCGCTAAAAGAAGAGGTGGGCAAAGGGGATATTAATTATAATGCAAAAGCATTTGAGCCTTTTGAGCATCACAGTTAGTACATACAGTGCACTGTCTTGTTACTGGAACGCAAGAAAACTGATTCAAGTCAGACTACAGTATGTACAACATAGTGTTTAAAATGGTACTTGTTAATCTGCCATTATACAAACTGCACAAAAGGTTAGAAAAAAAAAACAAAAAAACAAAAAGATCATAAATGGAACTCTAGAAACCGTAATCCCACTGCCAAAAATAATTTTACTGTTTTCTCACTGAATGAAGTAATCTTGAAATAACATACAGCAAGTTATGTTTTTTTAACATATGATATACTCAAGTTATACATCTGGCACGTTTACTTTGACTTTAAAAAAATCTTTTTAGAAATTTGTCAAATGTCTTTAAAATGGGAGTCACATAAAAATATTTTTGTAGTGGGAAAACATAATTCTTATTTTTTGGGGGATCTTTATAGTAATCATTAATATGTACAGATACATTTAATATACAAAAAAATCTTTTGTTTCAGTCAGCTGCCCCTCAGTCCTCCTCTACTATTTTCCTTTATGATTTGACAAGGCATACAGGAGTTGACACCAGTTCAAAAGTTACAGAAACTAAACCACAATTGTTGCTAGAAACAAAAAGGGGGCATATTCCCATAACCTCCTGAATTGAGTGGTTCACCTGCAGGGACAGACATGCTAGCTTAAACACAGAAAACACACTACCATACAGCTACCCACACTCCCAGATCCTTGCAAAGCCACCTAAATATATTCCCTTTATATATGTGAGGTAAATTATGATTATCAATAGAGCATAATTACACCATGTTTACTGTGGGCAAAATGCTTTATGATTTTCGCTTCAGTGCTCTTCTGTGTTGAAATTGTCAGGAAAATAATTGGTTTTGAAAGCAGGGCCGGGGAAAGAGCTCTGTGATTAACTGTGTGCTGCGTCAAATTCCTTTCCCTGAAGGAGAAGGAGCGCCAGAAATCTTTCCTTAAAATAGCTTGCCACTGGAAATTGGCATGGCAATTTGTCATGTTCAGATTCGATCAGATGAACACTGATGTCTGCCTATGAGCAATACGCCGGCAGGCAGACAGGGGTGATGGATATAACCTGCAGCTACGCGGTACGGAGAGAAACAATGATCACATGACTATGGCACACTTATCAAGAGGCTTTTGGTTTTCAGCCCAGGAAACAGACGCCAGTGCACCCTCACACTGGGTTTTGCAGTTGAGAATCAGCAACTGGGACAAAAATGAAGTGTTCAACCGTGGCTTGCCCCATGCACTCTTTCACCAATCCCTCAAAATATTAAACACATACATGAATACTGTACATTTAACAATCCTTTTATGTATAAAAATAAAGCAAGCAAAGCAATACTGTATTGATGCTCTCAATATCCACAGTAAAAAATAGCAACTATATATGAAGAGGATCACACATTTTTTCGCTTTTTTTTCTCCTCCACATTACTGATGCAGGACAAATTTTCCTAAGTAACATAACTTTTTTCTTTATTTTGCATTTTTTTGGTGGAAGAGTCTGAAATGAGTTTGGACATGCAGGGGGTGATGGACAGCAGTGAAACCCAACTCAAAATGACAACGGATCTGTAATTTTATGTGACTGCATATGGCCAAAATGCTGTTAATTTAGTGGGTGTCAATCTATCCATCATTGATACTGACTACAGAATTGAAATAAATCTCAATTGAAACAGATTTTCAATGTCTACAACTAGTTGATAATTGGCTATTGTTTTATAGATTATGGATTATAGGTTACTGAAGCGGACTAAGGTGACTGACTGGTATTCCCTTTTTAACTAGTGTAAATGGCAGCTGTACAATATTTGGTGACTATGAAGTTGAAGTCCTCTCAAATTTTCCGATTAACATACAAGTTTATATTGGAATATAACGGAGGGACATTCCTAACGGAGACCCTGGCACCATATCACTTCTTCCTTTTTAGCAACAAACAATCAAACATTTTGTACTAGTGAAACTATATGCATATTTGTACAACAAAATTACCAAGTCCTTTTGATGTTCTTTTGTTTCTCATGGCAAAGCATTGAGTTAAATCTGAAAATGCATTAAATGAAAATAACTACTACAATGAGCTTCAAGACCATATGCATACATTTTTAAAGAATGTGAACTTTGTGGTGTGTGTGTGTGTGTGTGTGTGTGTGTGTGATTGTTTATGAGAGGGAGAAGAACGTATAAACCAGGGAACTTATGCTGTTAGAGACATTCACAGCATCTTACACTCACAGAGTAACAGAACACCCAAAAACACACTGATCCCCACGAAGGCTTTTTTTGTCAGATAGCTGCCAAAATGTAATAGCTAGAGAAATTGCCTCGGCAGACCATATATATATATTTTCTGTTTTGCTTTAAATACAAATAAAATAATTCCATATCGGCTGTGACAAAAAGAAAAAAATATATATAAATGAATGAAAAATAGCAAAGTTACAAAATTAAAATACATAATGTGGCAAAATATGAACAAGACCACTGTCCCTATGAAATCATAATAATACAATACAGCATTCCTCAATTCTGTATTAAATGGAAAATGATGTGTAATACCCTCTCTGCTGTAATTTTTTTTTTTTTTTTTTTTTGCTTTACTGGTTTAAAAGATGGACCCCCAGGCTCTTTAGAGTACTAAATTGTAGTACTATGATGTAAGCTGGCTAACAGTTCTCAACAGCAATGCAAAAAAAAAAAAAAAACACAGATCCCTATCTCTCCCCATTCTAAATAAAGGACCTAAATCTATGCATGCAGATCGATGATCTTTATAACTGGATTAATTTCTGGCTGCAGGTCTCAGACAATGACTGGATATGACCCTTCTACATCGAAGCACAGATGCAGGTGCTGGGGGAGTGCCTGTCCGTAATGGTGCCAGCCTTTGAGGGACCAGTGCCTGCAGGCTGGTGGTCCGCTATTATGAGTGTGTTCGGGTCGGTAAGCTTTCCCGCACTGCAGAGGATGTTTTGACACATTCTGCCCGACGTCCCCAAACGAGGAGAAAATCAATCCAGCGGGCGAGACATTATCAGGGCCCTTCTGCTTTTCTCCACACACAACACTGCACTTGTCAGTGATTGGCTGAGAACTGCTTTGTGGCCAATCTGAGGAGAGTCTGCACTTTGTGCAAAGAGAAAAGCAACACGTTCCATCTGCCTATAGTACTTGTGCTTTGCCCTGTTACGATGTTAATCGGTGGGGAGGGCTTTCCATATAGTACAGGAAACCAAAACGGCTCAAGCTTGTGGGTGGCCACTCCCATTGATCCAAAAGAATCACTCTTGCAGATCTGGGATTTTATCTGGCAAACCAACAAGCTGATGTTGAAGAAGAACCATGTCTTTACGTGTGCAAAGAAACTGTATGCATACTTCACCAGTCAACTTACTCTGGTGTGGTGACTAAATATTGTAAAAAGAAAAAAGGAAACAAAAAAAAAACTTGTCAGCCATAGCATACAGGGATCCATCTTCTACCTGGCTTGACAGTTTTCCAGCTAACCATTTCTTGACCATACCTTTATAAAGTAAAAAAAAAAAAAAAAAAAAAAAAAAAGTACAGAAAAAAAAACTCAGTCCACAACACTGAAAGAGAGGATATAATTCCTGACTCAATCTGATCACAGAAACATGTTAGTTACGCAAGAACTGCAGGGGAAAATGAATGAATGGGCACTATCTGCACACGCTGCCCACGTTATGACAGTAACTCCAGTCCTGTTTCTAGCATTACGGTACCAGGGCGACTCAAACTCGCATACCTACGACAGTGAGGTGGGTCTCTCCAAGCAGCAGTGTCTGTGTGGTGAAGAAGGGGCGGTGTTCTTCTGCTTCTGCTCCTGAAACACTCCTGACACTGCTGAGAAACCACAGAACAATGTGGTTCTGTGAAAGCAGAGGCCTCAAGGAGCATAGCCAAGAAGCAGGCTTCCGTTTTTCCAAGGCCTTGTACTCCCATCCGTAGTTGAGCCGTTCCATCGTTGAAGGAGCTGGGACAGTGACAGTGTTGGGTGTTTTCCGGGAATCAGATAAATACATCCTTGTGATTGACTCCTGTTTGCTGGATCAGGCTAGGACCTTTCCAAGAAGCACCCAGCCAGTCTCCTCCGCCAGTGCTCCAACCAAACAAAAACCAACAGGATGTAAAAACGGCTACTCTGGATTAGTTAAAAGTCTGTCTTGTTCTTTGCTGTTAAGGTCATGATGTTTCTATTAAAGGGGGTGGGGGGTTTCACCTTGCACTACGTGTTTCTTCCCTATACCTGTATTTTCTTATAGGCAGTTTGTAGCATTAAAAAACAGTTAGAAAAACAATAGTCTGTGCCCAGATGGCTAATGCCAGGCTGAGTCTGTACAGGTGGGCAGAAGCTGGTTTGGGAGGGGAGAGGGTGCTACTCGGATTTATGGCAGTACAGGTCCTTAAGTGCTTTCAGTTCCTCGATGAGGGTTTTGTTCTGGTTCTCCAACACGGCCACACGGTTCTCCAGACACTTGACGTACTCTTTCTTCTTCCTGCGACACTCACGTGCTGCCTCCCTGTGGCAGAAGGAGGTAATGGCAGTCAGAGCAGGATACTGGTCCTCAAGCTTCCAGAAGAAACATATTAAAATAATCGCACACTTCATTCACTGCATATCAAAACCAAGTAATGATGTTAACTTAATAGATTCATTGGTTTGTTTTCCTGAACACAATTTCACAAATGATTAAACACATATGACAAAACACTACTGGCAGCTTTCAAACCTGAGGCAAATCACTGTTGGACTCTTGCCCCCATACCACTCAGGGAAAAAAACTGGCCTAATGAAAAGGCATCAGAGCTCCAGAGATGGGTCAAAAGGATTAAATGACCTGTTTCAGTCAGATCGATACCACACAGTGTGCTCCACTGAGATAGAGGGGAAGCTTTGCGCAGCCTGGTCCAAACAGAGTTAACAGTGGCAGCGCTGTGTGCCTTGTCATACAATCCACAATTTTCAACCGCATAAGGCATACAAAACAGCTCATCGTTGGCAGGTTCTTTGGGAAAAGCCCAGCGGAAAGGACACCCAAAGATACCTGGTTTGGGCATGCACCTCAAAGCAGATTTGCTTTTCTGGTGAGGACTGAGAAATGTTTTTTTTTTTTTTTTTGAATGTTTTCTGATTTTCTGTATTTGGGGTGTACCTGTTCTTCATGAGACGGACTTCTCTCTTGCGAGTGGCCTCTTCCGCTCCTCCCTGGCTGGGCAGCGCTGGGGACGAGGCCATGACCACCCCGGGGGCGATGGTGCTGGTGGGCGCTGTGCGGATCTGGTAGGCCTGGACGTCCCCGGAGGCGGCTGACAGAATGGAGGGGACAGAGGATCAAGTCAGCAAATCTGGTGATCAACACAACTGGGAATCTACAATAGGCATTCACAGAAAAAAGTACCACCTACTGCACCTGTAGAATGGCTAGAACACCATCAGAGCCATAGATCAGTAAAGATCAGAGCCTCAAATTCCTCTGATCTCTAAGATCATCAAAGAACTACAGTCCTCATTTCTGGTCATGGAGGGCCAGTGTGTACTGCGTTTTGTTGTTAATTAGCACTTGCTGATAGAGAGTAACAACTGATTATACAGTCAATGAACCTCACATGATTTCTTGGGTCTTATACTGTGGAACTCCAGGACCAGGAATGAGGAGCACAGATTTCATTGACAGTCAACAGTCCTTGGATAATCTCAGCATTACAAAGGTTTTGGATCCACAGCACCATCCTAGAGATGGCTCTGAAGCAGGTGTCTCACCTTGCACCACCACCTGGTTGCTGGGCACCAGGATCTGCTGCCCATCCGTGGTCTGGGCATACTGCAGGATGGTGGTGCCAGGCTGGGCGGCTGCGGCGTTGGTCATGGTCAGAGTCTGCAGCCCCTGCACCCCGTCTGTGCCGTTATTGGCCAGCTGGATCGCCCCACCCTGAGTAATGGCAACTGTGTGTGGGGGTGGAAGTGACACAAAATAATAAGACATGTTACTGAAGCTATAAGCATGCTAAGGGCAAAATAAGCTCCTGTGATAGTCTCAGGAAATCAGAAGACATCAATCAAACAAATTCATATGCCTGGAACAACCACAGACTTTTTTTGAAGTATGCCTCCTCCAGTCAAGCTCTGAGCCAGATATTAGACAGAATTGATCCTTATGTTGTACTCCTTAACGGCTTGCTTGGAACTGTATCCTAGTCTGAACTCTTTGTCAATATAAAATGTTTGTTTGTTAGGTGTGTAAAGGGTGAGTGGTGTCACGCACTGTACTGGCCACTGCTGGTCTGATAGATGGGTGTCGGCACAGTAACGGTGGTGATGGCGGGGGCGGAGTCCTCCTCTGATTTCTCCTCCTCTATCCGAGGGACCGCTGGGGCATCTGACGACAGGTCGTTCAGTATCTTCCTGCAGGGGTTACCGTGACAACAGAGCAACATCCTCAGGTCGTGCGACATGTTGAACTGTCAGCTGGGGGACTGACCAATGCATTCGCCTGAATCAGGCATGATACGGACACTGGGCCTTTTTTAAGTCCCAGCGCAGAGAGCAAACTAAGTGCAAGGAATTTATGGTTCCCTGTGCAAAGCAGCAGCAATACTTCAAGCTAGAGCGGTCAAGGAAGGCTGGTTGGGTTTCTGAATTTCATTACTTCAACTTCTGTTCTTAATTTCTAAAGTAATGAAAAGCCCAATGAAAAAATAATGTGGTCTGACATTTTGGCAAATTTTAATTTAAGCTAAATTTACTTTAATACATACTGGCCCTCTGGGAAAAAGCTGTCCAGACTTAGAGTTTGCAGCATATTTTTTTTTCTGTATTGAACCTCGAGGCGCTTTGAAGCCATTTTAGCTCCACCCATTCTAAGGTTCAGTAAACCTTCTGAAGTCGGCAGGTCTGAAGCATGGGGGGAGTTTGAGTACCTGTAAGAGGGTCGTCTGGACAGGATCTCTCGGCGCTTCTGTGAGTCCGTCACGCTGTCCACTGACTCCTGCGAATCCTCGCTCTCCGCAATGGTGGAGATCTGGAAGCCAGATAAATTAGCGGAGGCCATATGTTATGGAGACACTGTCCAATTCCTTTGGCTGATACGAGGAGCTGTTGTGATACTCTGTTGCTTTTATTCTGCCTGGGTCCAGGGTTTTCGTGCTTACTCAGGGTCTACAGATGAAAATGACCTCTTTGTCTGAATCTAGCTCTCTTACATAAAATGCTGATGAAATGTGAATTGTCGTGTACCGTTCCAGCCAAATAAATGTAATAAATGGCCAGAGACAAATGGCGACCATGCTCACACCAGATTGTTCAAAGGAAGTTTAGCTAACGTTCTGAGTTTATATGCATTTTTGTCAACGTGTGATGACGTCATACGCCTCAGTTACAGCAAACCCATGGCTCCTTTTTCTGCTTGGTGACTGGGGCTGAGGTGGAAACGGAGCGGGCTCACCTGGACTGTCTGCACCTGGGGGGACTGGATCACAGACGGCTGGGCGGCCTGGATGACCCCGTGCACCTGCACTGTCTGTCCGTTGGGGAGCTGCACCAGGGTGACTGTGGGTCCAGACGAGGTGCCATGCCCTGCTGCCATGGACACCTTCAGAACAGAGACACATGAAAATGCAAATGTACTGTTGCTTAGAAACCATCCTCACCACGGCCATGATATGCTTAAGGGCAGTTTTGTGATTCAGTTGTTCACAATATGGAGTGCATGAATGCACAGGAGACTTTTTGGTGTATCTGCTTTAACTGGAAGCACATACACACAAACATAAATACATGCAGAAACACAAACACACACACAAACACACACATTCCCTATCAACTGGTTTACCTGCAAAATAAATAATTGTTGATTGGTCACATTTGCTTTTCATTCAGGGCTCACCAGTCACTCAGTTCACTGTTGTTATCAGCCAATAAAGAGTTCTGCAGAAACGTCTGCATTGCATTTATGTCACTCATAAACTAAGTCACAACATACAACATAAAAAAAAATTCCTTGTGCCTATAAATATCAGTTATTTCCATGTACAAAGTTGTATGCTTCGTTTATGGACAAGTTCAGAACAATTGAGCGATTCATGCATTAGTAATTGAGCCTGGAGTACAAAGAAAACATCAGGGTTCTAATAAAAGCAATAACTGAAGCAGTGATAATATTAACCTACTTTTTTATGTTTTCACTGATCTCCATCCCAGAATTAACCAATCAGCTCTGGCGTCAGACACAGAGTCCTGTCTTAATTTGGGCTCTGGTTTTGACCCTCGTGGGTGTGACATGCACTCGCTCATGTTCCTCTGCATGTTTTTTGTTTAAAATTACTCACATCGAGCTTGGGTGTGTGTGACTGTTAAAGTTTAACACCACCACCCTCTGAGCCAAAGGGACATGGGCATTGCATGCGATGAACGACAATGCCTTACTGTGAGCACACAAGTGTGTGTGTGTGTGCTTGCATGCGCACATAGTTTGTATTGGGGTAACGGTAGGATGCTCACCTGTGCCAGTGTAGCAATCTGTGCCTGAGAAATCTGCTGGCTGTCCGTCTCTGAAGCAGCAGTGTCACCGCCCTGCTGTGAATCTGCGGCCGATTCCATGGTCATTTAGTTAGCTGGGGACACAAAGTGGGAGGGGACGCTTTCCCGTTACCATGGCGAACCTGCTGACATCATTGGAATGCCTTGTGACGACAACACTGCACCCTTCCCACGTTTTGGGCACCTTGTCTAATGCTTGGGGAACCCACATGATGTCCTTTGGTTTTATCGCCTTCATGTCCCCTCAGTGTGACAAGCCTCTTGTTTGTTTTTTTTTTTCAATTGATCAGTCACACCGTGTTCATGCTTTTATTATTAATGCTTCCCATGTGTAGAAATATCAAAATCTGTCAAATAATAATCTATCCTCAGACAAGCACCTACAGTTGCATGCCTATTCAGTTAAATCAGCTAAGCCTGAATGCTCAATGAACAAAGAACAGATTTTATTCTAAATGTGGCTGAGAGGGAGATTACTCCTTCCTGTGAATTTTACAAAGATTACCTGCTGGGGATAAATGGCAGCCATTCTGTATGGCTCAGCCTTTTACAGTAGAAAGAAAGAAGGTTCCATTTTAAAAGCACTCAGTGCTCAACTGGCTAAACTATGAACCTAAGAAAGGTAAATCTTAACCTTTGATCCTCTGTTCGGTCTACAATAAGACATACTGTAATACAGGCATAAACATTTCTACTAAACACCACTAACTACTACCACAAAAACATATGGTGTGAATTTGGAGGCTAAGAGCTTGAAGATCAAGTATTTGCTACAGGTCAGAAGACAATCCTTATAAACTATCACTGGCAGAACAGAGGAAACCCATTTCAAAACAGAGGATAAACACAGAGCAGTACACTGACCCAGATGATGTGTCTCAGTTGTATGACGAAATTTAATTTTCATTCCAGCCCATTTCCAATTATGCACAGTTTGAAATTTTGAATAGGATTAGGTCCAATGCTTACTTATAACTTAAATCAATCTTTCATTGTGTTGTCTTCAACAGACATACTCCAACAACAGAATTTTTAATGTCTTCCACTGTTAGTTAAGGTGTGGCTATGGGTCAAACCGGTATGTCCAAGTGGTTGATGGATCAAATGTTTTGGGAAAGAAACAAGGACACAATGTGCTCCTTTTATTGCAAAAGCTGGGAATTCACTTGTGAGGACTTTAAACCATAGAGAATCACTTTTTCTTAGGGCAGAAGCAGGTTCATAGCATATAGGGATATTATAATACAAAGCTGCATTAAATAAGCACTGGCCTACATGTGAGTGTGAATCACAGTACTTCACACACATACACACTAAAAATGAAACACTATGGGTATGGTGGGGAAGATTATGTAGGTGATAGGGTGATACATGAGTGTTCACTTCCTCTTAGCTGTAGACCTCAGATCATGTACTGATGTGTGCACCGCAGCCATTCTCTAAAAAGGTTGGGGTGCTGCATGGCAATTTCACGCAGACAGTGCGGTAACACCTTTGTGAAATTGCTCTGGACCAAGTCAGATTCACGGTCTGGATATGAGCCGCTCAACGTTTTTGGCAAACGACTGCAGGAGAATCCCGCAATCTCTCTCCTCTCAAAAACTGGAAATGGAAATGGAATACCTCTGGAAATATGGAATACCTCCCTGTTTCCGTGATACCACTGCACTACAGAAACAGGGAAGTGACCCATTTCTGCAGGAACGCCGCAAGAAAACCGAAGGCCGATGGGGGATTTAGCACTTGGATGGCAGTTGTGCGACTGCACAAGACACCCTCTTCCCAGAAGCTCCTCCATCTTGGTGCAGTGGGATGTCACTCCAAACCCTGCAGCTACCCAGACCATCTACCTCCACAAAGCCGAGCCGACATTTGCCTTTCACTCCTCTGTGGCACCGCTTAATGTTAAATGTAAATATACCCCCCTTCCCTTCCACCCCTCCACTTTGGGGATAAAAAAAGGGGCAAGGGAAATGGGTTATTGAATTTTGTTTAAAGGCCATTTGGCCCACTGCAATTTACTGATCATTGTTTCCCCTGTTTGAAACTTGGCATGCGGTGCACTGCAGAAATCTAATACCTACACTGCTTCCCCCTGCCCTACAAGCTGTTCCCTAGCCTCAAACCCTCCCCCTACTGTTCTGCTGACAGGCAACAGAGTATGTCAGAGAATGCCTGCACCTCCTCGGGAAGCAGGGGGAAAGCTTCCAGGCATTTGGCAACCATGTAGATCTTCCCTTGCTGTGCTGTGTCCCCCACCTACTGAGCTGCACTAGAAGTCAGTCCTGATGGCACATCCAGGTAATGCCAGGATCTGCTTAACTTACAAGCTACAACAATAGCCTGAGAGGGTCCACACTCGTTGGCACACACTGAGAAAGTACCGCGCATGGTGTAAGTGCTGGTGACTAACACAGAATTAAAATACTGCACAGACTTGGCATGGTTTCTTGAGGCTGTTATGTACTAGCCATGCTTCAAAAATGAGGGTTCCTTTCAATTTGTGGTCTTTACTGTTCTTTAAAAAAAAAAAACAGCATGTCAATGCCATAGTCTGAGCACTAGTTGCTTCTAAGACAGCAAAAATAAACCTTTGTTACTATCAGAATGGATCACAGTGATACTCATCAAAGAGGTTCATTATATCTCATCACACCTGACACAACTACCGAAAGGCAATGTATGGAAAGTATGTTCTAAAACTATTAATATCCTTTTCATTTGAAGTACCATTTGTGGATTGCTTAAAACTGACCTGAGAAGTCAATAACATTACCTGGTTCTCAGGACCTAACCACCCATGTTAAAGGGGGGGCGGTGGGGAGGGGGTAAGTGACGCCACTCTAGCATTCCAGGAATGCTCCAATTAAGAAAACAATGCTGCACTTTCACCAGGTACTTATCTTTGTGGTGAATCTGCAGGTGAACATACCTAATTTCTTACTTACTGTTTAAATACACCTCAGAATGAACACCCCGTCAAAGATCTGTTTCCATTTACAGTAATAATCTGAACCGATAGTCACTGCCAGTTTTTCCTCACCGGTAATCACCATGTCACAGCACGTCAATGAACCTACAATCACTGATCAGGGCACATAACATTTTCATGAATTATCAGGTAGGTCAGTCGGAGCATAACGTGCCAGTTGTGGTCATGTTACATTCCTTTTGGTTTAGAACTGATTCCAATAGTGGGTCTGACTAGCATAACACATTTGTTTCCTGGCCAACTTAAAATCATTTACTTCATGTTTGCTGAATGACTGCTTTTTGCGCCAGATTCTCCCGCAGCCTTACCAAATATAGATTCCACACTCTGATACATTAGCTTAAACTGGTTTTGGGAAATAGATGTGATATTCTTTCTTTACCCGGCCAATATATTTATTCTGATCCTTGCAATAAGCATTTCACATTATTTCAGTATTAAGTAGGGCGGTAGCAGACATTGCAACGCTCAGTAAGCTAGCTACGTTAGCTACCTAGCCAGCTTTCCTTATAAAAAAAGAACAATTTGCATATTTGCAGCATGTCTCAAGTTGCCGCCTTTTTTATTAGCCGCAACTAGATAACTGTTCAACGTGCTGGGAGCACTGAGATTTCAACTATCGATAAAATGATATTCATAGAAGTAGTCGTATATTTAGCTAGATGGCAAGGTATTACCTTAAATAAAAGGATCTGCAGTTCAGCCCAAAACCGGCCTATTTTTGATGTCGTATGTTGCTAGCTAGCAGGTTTGAACAGCTAACTTCTGCATTCAAAATAAACAGCAGTCCATGCTTGAATTGCTGGGGAAATGACATTCACTGAGTCAATCATAACGGAGTAATAGCTACGCTCCGAGTACTCAGTTTTTGAACGACGAGAACGTTATCAGTCATAGCGGGAATAAACAGTGATTAAGACATGTTTCAAGAATGGTTTTTTATTTCTGAAAACCTAGCCCTTCATTGGTGCACAGATGTAGTCAATATCGGTAAAATGACACATATGCATTTCATAAACCTACATTGCACCTTGTTTTTAAGCCCAAACATAGTCACAGAAATTTACTAGCTTGCAAGCATTTCGGCACACGTTACACAGCACGCTAGCCTAGCTACGTCCCTGTCCTGGCTCGCAGTCTCCGCTCCCTGCTTGTTCCAGCCGCAGCCTCCCCTCCCCGCGCGCCTGACTGCCTGCAACAAGCCCGCCGCCATGATCTCTTTGTTTCCTCCGGCCGATTCAAGCGACACTCGCACCCTCTCCGGGACGTACCCTGTCTCCCTCCCCCCCGGACACTTCCTTTCTCTTACCGATACAGACTCCCTCCGTCACTCCCGGGCCCTCGGAGCTCCACTTTTATTCAGGCCGACACGTAAGAGACCGCGTCAGGCTACACCTCCGTCGCGTCACCGAGAACAACAACACGGAGAACGAGGGAGACGAAAATCAGCTCAGCGGCACTATCGAGAACAACCGAGTCAACTGCGGAGGAGGCCGAAACCTTGACGAAGAAGACCGATCCTTGCACGAGCTCTGGCGGAAACCATCGAAAGCGAAACCATGCTGTAAACTGCGCAAATGTCACTCAGAGGGAAAATATACTGTAATTCAAAAATACATCGACAACGAATGAAAGCAAAATATCTTGCTTTGCTATATTAATGGGAAAACACACGTTTAGTTACGGAAGCCCGCCTTATAAACTGTATGCTGTGTCGGCGTGGTGGTCCAGAAAATACTGCTTTGATTGTGGATTTAGGGCAAAATGACAATGTTAAAGTAGCTTCATGTTGCTACCTAATAATTAGTGATAAAACTGAAGAACAAGAAAAGAAACAAAAGCTGTAAAGCTAATAACATCAAACGTCAGAGAGTAAATTCATCTCTGGACAGAAAATTAAAACAGATGGAAACTTTTTTCTAATTGGTATCTAATTGGTATCTATTTTTTAACAATCAACGCCCTATATAATTAGTAAATGATACAACTATTTGTATAATGTGTATTGATTTTTTTTTTCCCTTTTTTCTGATTGCATATGTGAGAGCTTGAAAGAACACCACTTCTCAAAAGCAAGTACCTCCGTGCTTCTGGGAAAAAAAAAAAAAAAAAAACTCAAGCTAGGTTTTGGTTTCTCAGAGTCTGACAAGCAATCATTGGCAGAACTTGGTGTTCAGCAATACCGTGCATGACAATAGCAAGGGCATACGTTTATATTCACGAGGAAATCGCACGTAGTAAGAATTTTATGTCAGCACTGTGTCTCAGACTGCGTTTTATTCCTTTGATAAGAGAACGAGCCTTTGTGAATCACAAATGGCAATCATAATGTCAGCAATACCATAAAGGTTGGGACAAAGCCACATTTTTCTTGATTTGACTCTTCACTGCACAATTTTTGATTTGTAATCAAACAATTTACATGTGATTTAAGTGCAGATTCTCAGCTTTTACCACAAGTTTTTTTTTTTTTTTTTAATGCATTTCAGTTTCACCATTCCATGCACGCCCCACCACTTTCAAGGCACTGTAACATTGGGGACATGTTACTGTTACATTATAGAATGAATATGTATGAACAGTATAATTAGTATAATGTAGCGTTAATGTCCTAATTATAAATGTATACAATATAGTGCATATTATCTCGCAGAACAGAATAAATAGTTCTAACCAGCATGCTACAGGTAAACAGGAAGAATTCATCAGTTTTTAGAATCATATTTTTATGTAAAATTAATGAGAAACAGAACAAAACATAGATTATGCACTGAAAACCCCAAACAATGTAAGATACAGTCAAATAAACATATTACATGGTCTTTACCGCTATTAAATTATAATCAAATATTTTGGTTGAAAGACAGAGGTAATTTTAAGGCAGTATTTAGGCCATTTGTAATTAAACCATAAGCAGAATTTGTAACATATATCACTTGTAGTTGACAAACAACATATTGTTTTTAAACAGAATAATGTGTCTTCACATTATCATTAACACTGCTGAATAAAGCAGAAAATCCAATACGTGTCATGGCCACGGCTCTGTGAATTGAGGAAAATTTGTGCTTGATTGGCAATAATTAAATCACTAATTGAGTTTGTTCAGGTAAGGAAATGTGATGATTTTTAATGATCGCTCAACAGCTGGCTTAATGAGAAGGATGTATCATAATCTTACCGCTGGAGGACTGAATTGCTTGCTGTAAAAACCAGCTGCTGGAAATTCAGGGGACTTAACCAGCAATTCATTGCTGGTCTGAACTAATCAGTATAGTTCTGTTGAGAGTAGTCCATTATTCGGTTCATGGGAGTCAGTGACTGACAGCTCACAATATCTCCACCTATTATGAGGGTGCCTTCCATCACTGTAAGCATAACACACTAACACCTGCTTCCCTCGTCTCAAAAAGGTCAGCGTTTTTGTATGAATATGAATGAATAAACACTATAGACCGTTTCCAAGCCACTCGTATCATTGAAAACCTCTCTGTTACAACATTACAGCTCTCTAGCACAAAATTAAGTGCCATTAACTACTACAATTTAACACCTGTAACTGTTACAATGCTCAGCATAATCACCAGGCGTCAACATATTGAACATAATTTCAACATAGCAGAAAAATCTTGCAAATAAATGTTTTCAACATTAGTGCTTAATCATTCTTATTAAAGGCTATGAGGCCAATGGTCTGTATCCTATGACGGCCTGCATTATGGCATCATTATGTCTCTTTTGAGTTGAGTTACAAAGTTGAAGATCGGCAATGCTTGAGCAAGACACAGAGAGGGGAAATGTTTAAAGATTATGTCTGCTGTTTTAAAATGGATGCCATGCTCCGGGTTTAGGCAGAGGAAGTGACAGAGCCTTTCATAGGATCTCCACTGAGCAGGTGCTGGCTGTGGATGGAGGGTATGGAGATGTGTCTGACGTGTGCTTGTGGTTAACTAAATGACATTTTACTTGTAATGGCGTTGTTGGTTGAGACATGTTAAATGATGGCTCATATCAGAAAAACGTACAGAGGAGACTGATTTTCATGTGTGCTATTCAGGTAGTAAAGTAAATTTTGAGTCGTTCAGTTTCAAGATAAGCTTATGATTGGTTCACATCTAAGAAAAGTTAAAAACTGACATTCCATCCTTTCATCCTCTGTGGGCAAAAAATTTCATGTGGGAACTACAGGACAGGTCGGAGATGTCAGGTAGAAGTTGGGGACCACATAAAACTAATCATGTATGAAACATTTTCTTGTTTTAGTGCTGCATAAAAAAAATCATCAATATTTCAAAAATCAATCAATATTTTACCATTCATGTCCTTTTGGGGGCAGCATTACACCATGTTCACTGAGTGCCTGGCCCACAGGCAGGACCTGAATGGTCTTCATGAGTATGCTGCGCCATTGGTTTTGTCCATTAGGGGGCAGGCCCTTACCTCCTAAATCCGAGTGTGCGTGATTGTTGAATCCCAACACCTTAACAGTGTGTCAAGGCAGAAGCACAGCTCCGGGTGTTTGTGAGTTTATCGAGGCAATTCTTTTTATAATCCTCCAGATGCCCATTTCATATGTTTTATCTATTTAATAGTGCTTTGCTGCCACAACCCATAAAAATGGCCTTTTATTGTGACATGAACCAAGCTATATGGGGAATTGACCCTGTTGGGTTAATGGGCACCTGGGAATTTGCAGCTGGTGAAAGAACGAAGGAAAAATGGCAATTTTGACCAATATATGGAATAATCTTTACAAGGAGAGTTTGGTGCCATTAATGAAGAAATATAAAGGCACTTTATATTACACTGATACTACACACACACACACACACACACACAAGCAGACAATTTACTATATGAGTCTGCTTATTTGTCAACTTTTCCTTGAAACAACTAACTGCTAGTCATTATTTATTTGTCCATAAGGTTATTATTAATAGGTTATTGTTTTAATAGGCTGAATGATACCCCTGTGTGAACGCTCTGTTTGAATTAAAATTCAGTTTCAATATACCATCCAAAGTGCAATATGTATTTCAGGTAAATGAAATACATGTGTGATATAGTTAAATGTGCATGAAAGAATATGTGTGTGTGCGCATGTGTGTGTGCCTATATTTGAGTGTGTGTGTGTGTGTGCCTGTATGTGAGTGTGTATGTGTGCGCATGTTTGTGTGCCTGTATGTGAGTGTGTGTGAGTATGTGCCTGTACATGAGTGTAGATGTGTGTATTTATGTGTGTGTGTGTGCCTGTATGTGAGTGTGTATATGTGCACATGTTTGTGTGCCTGTGTGTGAGTGTGTAGGTGTGTGTTACATGAGTGTAGATGTGTGTATTTATGTGTGTGTGTGTGTGCCTGTATGTGAGTGTGTATATGTGCACATGTTTGTGTGCCTGTGTGTGAGTGTGTAGTTTGTGTGAGTGTGTGTGTGTGATTGTGTGTGACTGTGTGTGTGTTTGTGTGAGTGTGAGTGTGTATGTGTGTGTGATTGTGTGAGTATGTGTGTGTGAGTGTGTGTGTGCAGCTCAGTGATTGACCTTGAGAAAGCTGCCGCAGTTGGAGAGGGGGCTGAGCTCCTGCTGAGCGTCTCCCCCGAGTGGATGCGCTAGCGCTGGCGCTCGCTCCGCACTCAGCAGCTCTCTCCACCCTTCGGCCGGCATGGAGCCAGTCTGTGCCGCTGCATTTCTGCTCACCATTTAGGGATGCTTTTTTTAAAACAGGCTCAAGGTGTTCCCGAAAAATACATGAAAGACTAACTGCTCCGCAGTCTTTGAACGTACGTATCCAGTTTGAAATTCAACGGATGATCTCTGGAAAACAAAGCAGGGTGTATGACCCATACGCAGGGAAAAAACATCCAATTAAACAGTGTTCTTGGATGAAATTCCCAAATGTTTTTTTCCATGAGAGGCATAAAATCAGGCTCTAACTGGATGTGTATTTTCAAAAACTACCATTAAACAGACTTACAATCTTCATCATTAAAGCTAGGTTGGTATAGTGTATTTCAAATACATGGCAAGTATTGCATTAATGCATTGAAAGTGCTCATAAATGTTTTACACAGGAATTTCTATTGTGGGGGTATTGTATTACAATTTTTATATCCTGTATATCCTTTATATTATTCTCTGTCCCTGCTCTGTCCTCTTTAGGTCAAAGAGCTAAACTGCTGGTCTGTGCCTCTCTGGGGTGCAGCAGAGCTTGGTGCAGCTTGTTGTTTCGCAAAATTACTCATGTGTAAACATGAACTACTGTGCTGATTTTGTGTGTTTGACCATTTTTGAAATGCAGTGTTAAAAGCCCATTCAATACATAGCTGATTCAGCATCAGTCATGTTTTTACAGAGAGTAACTTAAACTGAGTTTGCAGAGGGCCCTGTTTTGTTTAGCAATAGCAAAAATGAGAAGAGGAAGTAAATGAAAGGCTCTGTGTGTGCCTTTGTGTGTGTCCCTCTCCGAGGATCCTTCCTTTAAATTGTTTATCAAATGAAATTAGTAGACAGTCTAAACAAAGGGCAGCGGTAATGGGGCACCACCTCTAAATACTTTGTGAGAATTATCTGTGATCAGTGTCAGCAGGCTGGAATGTTCACGGTCTCGTTTCCTTAACAGAGATGGAAATTCCAAATCATCTGCAATAACGGAGTGTTTCGGAAATGATGCAATGAGGAAATGCACGCATGGAGATACACAGGTGTGTGGGAAATAGGTATACATGTTGGCTAAGATTAGTACAGGGCAATAAGCTCTGTAGCTCTTGTAGCCTGCTGTTCCATCACAGGCCTGTCATTTCATTGTCATAACATACAGAGGGGGACCGGCGTCCCAATATCCGCCCCCCCTCCCCACCATACATTTTTCATTTCCACACTCTCTATTTCCTCTTCCAAATACAGAGGTGCTGTATGAATTTCAACAAGAAGCCAATAAAGTGAGAGCACAAAGGATATTCTGGATCTGGAAGGGAGTCTTTCAGAGCGAGCGAGCGGCCTCTCTCATTCGCCAGATCTGCGGGTTAAAAAAAAAAAGCAATACCTGACCTTGTTGTGGAGAGGAGCTGGAGATACGAAGTACACAATAAACATGGCCTGCCATTCAATTTTGTTTTACTACCAAACAGGAGGAAGTGGATTGTGAGTGCGAGCCTGAAGAATGTGTGCTTCTAAAAGCAAAGGGCCACAGCTAAGTTACGTAACCTGCTTTTTTCATGACTGATCCAGGATTGGCTAATCCTAACCAATTACTGTGAGGAGGGGGAAGCTGAAACTGGTCTGGATTCAGCATTTAATTGGCATTGAATCTGTGCCCTATTACCATTCAATTTTTACTGTCGACCTGCAGGAGGTGGAATTATATGTGCTCCTAAAAGCACATGGCCCAAGCTCTGTTATGCAACCTGGCATTTTCATGACTGTACCAGGTTCAGCTAATCCCAGCCATTTATTTCGGGGAAAAAATCTGAAACTGATCTGGAGTTAGCTCTTAATTGGTGTAGAATCTACTCCAGTTACCAGTTCATCCACATGCAGCGCATACAGGGAGCCCCGTTGCTGAAAAGGCTGCAGAATGTCCACCCTCAAACACTGGTCCAGGATCAGTAGTATATCCACCTCTGGCACATTTGGTTGGTGGAACAGGTAAAACTATGGTGGATTGCTGGTGCAGAAGGCATCCAAAGCTCACCAGAGCAGTGCGGTGTGCAGCATCCACATCCAGCCACACGCAAGGCGGCTTCCCCTCCAACTGGGTCCCTTCTCCCTTCTGTTTGACCGGCTCTCTGCGCTTCGCATGACCCTATCCAAAGCTATTTGAATCATGCAGTCAATCTCTGCAAACTGTATTGATGCCAGCACCATAATCTGATTGTTCATTGCGCCTGTGGAAAAATTGACCTAGAAATGAATGGTTGGTGTTGATACAGGCTGGGCCATCAGCAGACAGAGCTAATTTTAACTAGCCGGACAGAGAGAGAGAACAGAAAGGAAGATCGGCCCTGGTTGACACTAGGACAAAATGCTGTACTGTAATATTGGCTATTACAGGGAGGCTAACAGAAAAAGTTGAATCGGTAATTGAACATGCAAATTACAGGTAACCAATTCCAAGTGGCTCATTACAGTGAAAATATCTACTCACCGCTGGAGAACCTCTTGATTATTCTAAATATGTCCTTTGTATTCTGAAATGGGTAATAATCAACAGCCCTTTCATATCTGTAAAAGTATGCATTATGCATGTACGTTAGTAAATTCAAATACTACAGTTCAAATACTTCAGTTCTGTATATGATAAAGCTAGGTGTCCTCCAGATGATTCTGTGTCTGATTGTTCAGACGTTCAGAGCTACATGAAGAGGGAATCTTCAACTCTTAGTCCCTCACTCCGACTAATGTTCCTTTTGAAGGAGCAACCTGCAAAGTGAATACAAATATTAATATAGTTGTGGATAATAAAAGAAAAGAAAAAAATGTTGTAAATTGTTTCTTTGGTTAGCATTTAGCCTGTTCATTTTTTTCTGGGTACTAATACAATAAATTGGCCCCTTAACGTTGGCTGTTATCCTCACTCACCCAGCTTCAGTGCAAGGGTAGCAGCGCCCAGGTACCATGTATTGCCTGATGAGGGTTGCTCAGCACTAAGTCCCTGTATATGGAAGGCCTGTGCCTTGAAAATGGGACCTGGATTCACTGCAGTACTGCACAGAGGATAATTAGGCTGAAACAAAATCCAGGTGGCTCTTAGATAGTTTTTTGATGCAGGAATATTTGTATCTTGGAGATGCTATAATCAATCTTGCGCATGAGGGGGCAGGCATAATTGTGCTGACATAGATGCTACCAGAGAGATTCATTCTTTCTTATTTTACAGCGACTGCTGATGGAATAAAGCCAGCCATTACACAGCAAAATGACTGGAGGCCCTACGCAATGACGTTCCTGCCCTTTGCATCTCAATGGCCGTTTCCTGTCTACCTCTTGGAAATTGTGGCGTTCTGTTTTTCAGCCATAATTGCGGCATATTTCACCTGGCTCTGGGTGTCTGTGGTAAGGGATGTATGTATATACCAATATCGCCTCATTTATACCCCTCTGCGCTACACTTTGTGCATTTATAGCATGCTAAAAATACTCATGCTATCTAAGGACCCTTTTCAATGTTTGAACGGTGCATTTTCAGGAAGTTATGAGGAATAAATAATTATTATATATAAAAATAATGTATATAATGTATAAAAATAATGTAATTATTATATATAAAAATAATGTATATATAATGTATAATATGTATAAATTCAATATTTACTTTATATGGACTTGTATGTACGCATATATGTATGTGTGCCTTTCACCTGGATATCGCCAGTAGGCTGACATTTGAATTAAACACACACGCACACACACACACACACACACACACGATACACAAAGATTTGGTCTCCTCTTGTGCCTCTTCACTCGTGACATTTCCTCAGAACATAATGAGAATCCAACCACTATTTTCAAAGTGTGGGCAGAATCCGCAGATTTCCCCCAGCGCGGCCGGTCCTGTGTGCTGAGTCCCAGCAGTGGGTCGCGCTGTGTGCATTTTGTGAAATGCTAAATGCGAGTGCCGGATAAGGGCCCCCGCCATGCATATAAATGACCCTGGGGCAAATTGTCCGCACAATCGTATCTGAAAATGAGATATTTGATTTGATTCGGAACATTTAAATGATTTGTGTACTCATCCCTTATATCCTCAGGTCATATCATTTATACCAATATAAATACCAGTAAAAGCAAGTATAACGAATGCAAGGTTGGCAAAATGTTGGCAGCAGGTGGAGATGTGACTAATGAAACCGCAATGAAGACCCCACTCTGAATTCACCCCGATGATTAGGCTTTAATTACAATGGGTCAGCCTGACACATTCCCAATAATTGGAAATATTTAAACCCTTTCTGCTCTGAGCTGGATACAAAGGAATACATTAGAGTCAACAATGAGGGCCCCAAAGAATGTGACCTTCAGGCCCCGAGCGGACAGCACTCTTTAGGACTGAATACCATGAAAAGAAAACGGACCTCATTAGCAGGATATGAAAAAAAATCAGAGCAGGGAAAAAGCCTATTGTTTGAAACAACAATGCACAAGATTTATTTTCCATAAGTGGGTCTTAATTATGTGAAGTAACTTTTTTACAATGGTCATTTTCGTTTCATTTTTGTCAAAAGTAAGATTTCGGCTATGTTTGACAAAAGTAATTTTTGTTCTTATGAAAACAGTTCTTCATGGGACATTAATGTCTATGACATTAATATTTTTCTTGAAAGAGGATCATACTAGAGAAATGTCGCCTAAAAAGTACGGTGATGATGTTTCTCTACAACACCTGCTGTAGCAGCCTGTACCGAATCATTTAAATTACTCCAGAAATCTGCTTTGCATCATAAAGAAGAAACCCACACGGGGGACATTTAGACTTTGTTTAGATCGATAATCAGAAATCTTAAGCTAAGGTAAACAGTCGTTTGCTTTTGATTGCTTATTGTTTTGATGGGAAAAATAAAAGAGAAGTTGCATAACGCATCATTATTGTTTTTGAACGTTGACTCACACTCCAAAATAGATGCTTGTAATTGCAAACCTTGTTTTAATCAGACATACTCATGTTGTTTAGAAGGCAAGAATGAAAAAGACACAAAAACAACTTTGTTATATATGAAACTGTAGCATATATACTGATTGCAATATGCAATAGATTTTCTTAGAAAAAAGAATGTAGTCAGAACAGGGTCAGGTTTGGTTCGGAATCCTACTCTGCAATGTACATTGTAATAACCAATCCCTTCACTTGTGGCTGTACGTCCCTGATGCAAAATGCAACAGCTTGAATAATTGGCCTCTGATATTGTTTGATTTCGAGCACACATAACTTGCATGACCAGAGAGAACTGCTGCAATTCATGTTTTGTTTCCTCCTACTCACTCCTACTTGTTCAGTGAAAGAGAGACTGGGGAAGAGGCATTGCTGTTGAGAGCCAAAGGCAGAGACTTTCCACAGCCCCATCTCCAGGCTCTGTCGTAGTGCATAATGGAGCTGTAGGGCAGGGGGAGATAAACAGGGGAAGTCTGTAATCTGTTTCCAGTCGGCGCGCTTGTAGACACGGCCCGATGCGGCGATAGTACTCTTAATCTGCCTCCGACAGCCTGCCAGAGATCCGACGGGCGCTAATGATTTTTTTTGTTACATAAAACCGATCAGTCCCAGTGAGTTACCGCGTTGTTCTCAGTTTCTCTGCTTCACGGCTCGGCCACACCATTGGCTGGGGAACATACGGTGGAAATATCAACTGTACCACAACGCTGTGATTGACATACAACCTTAATGCAGCATGGAATTGGATGGTTTTAATGACACAGAGACAGCAGGTATACAACCAAGAAAAAAACATTAGGGACTATATATGGTTATATATGTGCAGTGTTGTCATGGCAACATGGTGCAATTAACTGCATTGTAGAAAAATTGTGAATTTTAAAGCTGGTTAACACATAGGCAAACAAACAGGGCCGCTTAGGTAGCAGTTACACAAGTAGCTAAATGTGTGTGTGTGTGTGTGTGTGTGTGTTTGTATGAGAGAGAGACTCAAAGCCAACAGGCCTGGAGTGGTAACAGTGAAACACACAATGTTAGGCTGCAGGGTAAGAGATTCAGTAATGAGGAAGGAGCCTCACTTGGTCCCTCACCCAAAAAAGAAGAAAAAAGGGATGGATGGAGACTGATCATAATCGACAAATCTGTCGCCATTGGTTACCTCTCACGCTGAAATCTGTCTCCAGAAGCATCAAGCCTCATCGCTAGATTGTCTGTTGGAACTGGGATCTTTCGGTACAGCTCGTGAGAAAGAGCCACAGTGAGCAGGGAGCAGGTTTGGGAAGATTCTGTTTTCCTGGAGTCGGCTCTGCTCAAGTGTCTGTAATGACAGTACATTTCCAGACATGTGCCCCTGCCATCTGGGTGACCAGGAGGGGGGGGGGCAGGTGTCTGTCTGTCCGAGGCCTGACCTCCACTGGTCCGTTAGGCGGCAGAAGGGGTCCACCTGTCCCCCCCGCCTCCCCATCCTGGGCCAAAAGCAGGCAGGGACTGGATGTGTAAATGGGGAAAGATGGAGAATTAGGGTTGGGGGGAGAGAAAAGAAGGAGGCATGAAGGGACAGGGGAAAAGAGAGGACAGCACCACACAGTGAGACTGAGCCAGAGAGGGAGAGGAGGCAGGGCATGAAGTGGGTGATAGGAACCGGGAGATCGACAGATGGTTCAAGAGAGAGGAAGAGAGACGGTGAGGAGGAAGCAGAGGCCAAGGAGAGAGAATGTTTGTATGTTTATGAGTGTGTTTGTGTGTATGTGTGTGTGTGTGTCATTTCCGTGAGAGAGAGCTAAACACACAGCTTGGCTTTGGCAATGCTTGGTTATCCCATGCGAGCTGGTTTTAATAAACCGGAAAGGATATTGGGAGGGGGCATTTGTTTTTCGCAAGGCTCATTGGAGCCACAGACTGCACTCTCTTTTGGCAGGAGGCAGAGGGTTAAACCCGGCTGCCAAGACCTCCTCCTCCTCTCCTCTCCTCATCTCAATTCAGATGTCATTTGTGTATACTGCCTGGATCAAAGGGAGGTCACGTTAATTAGTGGATCTAGTGCTCTTCTGCCAGAACCCCCCTCACTCCCCCAACCCCTCCTCCATACGCACACACACACACACACAACACACAAACACACACTCACACACTCTTCCCCTCTTTGCAAACAGCAAGTGTCAGCGAGGTATTAGACATGTTAATCGCTGTCCCTCGCCACGCACGCGGCCAATCAGACCCTTCCATGAGGGTCATGATGGAAGGTCACGGTCAAGCTGCATAATAGAGGTGTCCATGGCGATCCTCTTCCCCACCGGGTCCCCTGTGTTGACGTTGGATTAGTGCATAGCCATTGCCTGAGAGAAAGGCATGATGGGAGCGGCCAATATCAGCCACAGTCTGGCTGGAAGAGGGGAAGGGGGAGGGTGGGGATTGTTTGGTTCAAACCACATCTGGGACCCCGTTCTCCCTGGGGTGGCTGGGCAGAAGGCCACCTTTCGATGGGCCAAGCACTGGAGGTTTGCCTAAATCCTCTAGGTGTGATGTGGAAGGAAAGCACTGAGAAACTGTCTGCAATGTCACTGGCCTGGCTGTGAACACACAGCAGCAAATGCCTCTCATGCAAGTGGATGCTCTTACGTTTGGCATGGCGTTAATTGCTCGGCATTAGCGTCACACAGTGTGAATGCAAAACGACCCAAGGAGGACAAGGGCGATTCAGAGGACGTGGCAATATCGGTCTGTGGCTCGTCAGCCATTCTCTCTCTCTCTCTCTCTCGCTTGCTCAGAGTTGCTGTGCAACAGTTGCCCAGCCAGCGCAGCAAAATCGAGCGGTTTGACACAGGACAGCTGCCCCTGGGGCTGGCAGAGATGAGCTGGACACTTGGCCTGCATACTAACATATGTACGGCTGCGCAGACAGGCCAGCTCACAGTGCTGGCTGGGGCTAGCTGGTGGGACAGAGTCGTTCTGATGCAGTTGGTCTCCACTCCTACTGCTTGTCTGTGGGTAGAGGTGAATGAGATTCCTCAGTGCTTACGTCCCTTAGCCTTTCATTGGCTTTACAGATACCCATCACTAACTGTCTGTGGCTCAATGCATTGTGAAAGTATCACAGTAATGGAGCAAAAAAACCTGGAAGTCAAGCCCAAAAAACAAAGAGTGAGATCAGAGACCCCGCTCCCCCCCAACCCCCTGCTCCCAACCTATCCCACCCCACCCCGCCCCGCCAAACCGCTAATGCCCCGGAACCAGAAATCCCCACACAGTCTGCGATTATACTGCCCGTCAGACCCTGTGCCTTCACTGCCTACAACTTAATTAGCCCCTCATCTGCATAGCTTGTCCTTGGTGCCGTGCTCGAGTCTGGAGCCTGACTTTAAGCTCCAGGTGTATCAAATGGGCAATTATGAAGGCAATTAAGCTTCACTCGTTTCTCCGGGCTCCTGGAACAAGATCACCAGTGTATAATTGCTTCTTTGTCTCCATTGTCCCTCAGGGAGGGGAAGTGGGGTTTTGTTTAGGGGGCTAAATCTGATGACACATGAATGAGTCTTAAAGGGCAAAATCGAAAACCCTTTTACTGGGGCTTCCAGATTTGGGAGCTCCTTTACTACAACCCCTCTAACAGACAAACCATAAGCTTCACACTAATCCCGCTAAAACCAGCCATTTCTGGCATCTTTCCCTCTGTCAACCCCACATTCACGTCCATGTTTATCCTTTTTTTTATTTTGTCAATGATGTCTAAAGCTGAGGAGTTATGTACCTCTGTACTATGGCCAGGTGTGATCCTAACCCTTTACATTGATCCTAGCTTCAAATTTAGAAGTGTACGTTTTAACTAAAACTCTTTTGAATGGTGATCTTTTATACCTGCCATTACTTAAAAAGATATATTCTGAAATGATATGAGTATTATCTCATGTTCATATCAAATGAAATAGGTATGAACATAGAATGGTGTGATTGGACAGAATATCTCACTGCACAACACGTTTGCGCTGAAAGATTGTCGTTTCTTGCTCGGTTACTGTGCTTGAACTGAAACTAGAGTAAAATGATTTTCTCAACATATCCATCCCTGCCTCTTGTATGTGCTTCCCACCCTTAGTCCTTTATTGCTTCCTGGTCCAAAAATATCCGAGCGTTCCGATGTTTAACAATGCGATAATGGAACAGTTGATGTCATGATTCTTGTCTTTCCAGGTCTGCGTGTAGACCGGCCTCCGTCCCTCCTCCGCAGCTTGGGAAATTTCCTCAATGGAGGGGGAACGCGCCGTGGAGGCTGTTTTGATTCACAGCCTAAACTTCCCATATTTTGTCCTGCAGCTCTTTTCTCTCTAGTGAATGGGAAGATTTAGTCAGAGTGCAAGCAGTGAGTCATTCTGGGACGTGGCAGTCTCTGGTGAGGGTGGCTGGAAAATGTGGAGAGACAGAGAGAGAGAGAGGGAGAGAGAGAGATGGATTTATGGATGTATGAAGGAGTGAAAAACAATAGTCAGGGTGATGTGAGAGTAGGAGGGGGGGTCGGTCAGTTAGCATGGTCAAGACTCTGACACTACCCATCTCTGGGGGACAAGGGCGTGTCACAAGTGATTCAAAGGGTAGACCTCTGGCCCTGCGCTGCCTGCCCCTAACCTCCACCCACAACCTCCAGGTCTCCCTGGGCTTTGACCATTCCTATTCTGTCCATGGCAAATGTTAAATGACACAAAATGGTCGTAAGCTACAAAATGCATGCGCTTGGAAACGCAGCCCTTTAGCTCTCACTTGCCCCATGAAGAGAACTGTTGTGTCAGGCTCACGTCAGCTAAGTTCCCTCCATATCTACTTCTATAGTGCCACGGTAAACAAACGACGATGTGATGTTCGATTGACATTTTGACCATGCTGTGCGGATATGTTTGCTGTGCACAGTGACGAGAGCTGTAGCGTCAGCTGCTAGCTCATCAGAATGGCTCTTCAGGCAAATATTGTCTCAATAAGCTGTCACCTGATAATGTTGTGCCACATAAGAGAGAATCAAAAACCAACCTCAGATCTAATCCTCTGTGCGCTACTCTGAAGAGACCCACTCCAAAACCCTGAGGTGCTTGATCATCCGAAGTGCGTATTATTGATTCTGATAATGGTATTGATAATGACAGCACACATGGTAATAATTATGGACTGAGGTGAAGTGGAGTGAAGCTACAGCCTTCACACTGAGTCACTGTGAGCAGGATGCATGCTTATGCAGGTTATTAGCTTTACCAGAGTCTCCTTCTTCTTATATTTTTTTCAAGCTAAAGTGAATTTCAATGATCAGTTTTGTCACAGCTGATGTCAATGACAGTAGCTGCCATTTTAGAACAGCTGAAAAAATAGTCATTTAAAAAAGATGTTTAAAAAGCTAGACTTGCAGATTAGAGGTTGCCAGTTTACATCCATGGTAGCATGGTGTGGAAAGGAGGAAAGGACCATGGTAACTACCGCTGGACCCTTTTGCAAGAGGCTTCACCCAAATTATTTCCGTAAGCAAATCAAGTCGTACGAACGTAGTGTGTGTAAGCTATGTAAGTCATTCTGAAAAAAAAAAAAAAGTTTTTTTGCTGCTACATGCTGCAGTGTAATTCATAAAGCTGTTTTTTTTTCATCACATAAGGATGTTTGCCTCTGGTGCTGGACGCTGGCTCTAGAGGGGGGTGTTGAGAACAGCCCTTTGCGGTCCCTCCCTGCTGTGCCCTGGGGGGGGGTTTTCGCAGTTGCGTTCTGCGCTGATGTATTTGGGCGGGGGATAAATGGGGTGCACCTGCACGGAGCTGGGCCATTCACCGAACAATGCAGAGACCTTGGAAGGGAGGAAGCACATGCGTTAGGCTCCATGACTGTTTCACTACACACTTCCCCTTCCTTCTTGTGCGCTCCGTGATGAGGAAAAACACAGGATGAAGGACAAGCTGTGACTGGACTGTTTTTTTCTGTTCTTTTTTTTTTTTTTGGGGGAAACTGGGGGTGTCGGTTTGCAGAACAAAGCAACATTGTTCTCACTGAATCTCAAGGAAACTCCTGATGTCTTTAATGTTTCCTGCTTAGAGAAAGCACCTCTGCTGGACGAGCCTGTCCTTACTAACAGCAATACTGCTATTTCTCATTGCTAGTGTTTAGTAAGAGGGGATGAGAAATGAGCATGAACGCAAGCTTCGCAATAACTTGCTCACAACCGGTTGTACAGGCTAATAGCACTTATAAACATTTCCTAAGAGGAGCACTGAATGCTTTGAAACCTGAATTTAAGGGTAATTAAAGGATGTGTAACTTCCTGTCTTAACATTACATAACCAATATGAGCACAATTGCATAATGTAACATCTGGGTGACGTCCGTACACAATGCTGAGACTTCACCAATTAACGTATCATTCAAATCTAGGCGAGGAAAAGAGTAAGTATTGCTTTAATGATGGCACTGGGCGAATCTTTGATAAAACCTTTGATCCACTTTGTAATAACAAATTAAAATGCGGCGAAGCGGAACAGGTGACCGTCCGTAATCCACTGGGGAGAGTGTGTGAGCGCGAATAGAAAAGGGCAATTGCCGGAGCTGCCACCTAACTAATGCGAGGCTCAGATGGAGGAGAGGAGGAGGCCGCCTCACGCTGCTCTGTGTGTGTTTGCTTTGAGTAATTTCGGGCGTGCAGAGAGGGCCCAGATTAAGCCACTGAATGACACAAATGTATGCGAGTGTGACGGACAGAACCAATATTGGCTGTTTGAGGCAAGGTAATTTTGCCTGTCAGCAATATCATGACTTGGTTAATTATATAGGTTTTACAAGTAAATTAATCTCAGGTTTTTTGATGCGGTCGTTCCACGTAGGCAGTCTGATGTGAGGTTTAATGGCACATCGAGGTAGTAGTTTGTCTTTTGATGACAGGGTATAAGAGACCGAACACACACACACGCACAAACATACACACATGCAAACACACACACACACACAGACACACACATACACACACAAATGTACAGTATTTATATCAAAGAACAATCTAAAATATGCAAGGATTTGAAATTGCCTTATTTGGGTGATTGGTCAGAAAATATTTGAAAAGAAGTGTAATATTCAATTTTATAGAACCAACGGCTTTTTAGTCTGAACACTTAATCTTTTTCTAGTGCCCTTCACCCCACTTGTGTCACTCTAGTGAATGGAATTTCCTATTTTGGGAAGGAGCACAGCAATGTGGAAGGCGGGGAATTGAATGTGCACCATAGCACATGTCTTTAGTAAATTATACCGCACACTTTTATGATCTCCATGTTTTCTTTAACGGAGGCCTGGAGAACCCCCCTAGTCATGTTCTGGGGATTGCGTATGTGTCTGGGTGCAGACCTACTTTTAAAACCTGTTTCAAACTCTGTGAACTCCATACCCTGGCCGTCCAGAGCCACGTTCTGTTTCCCTGTGAGGAGCAGGAAATGGAAGACTGTGTGTCAGAAAACATTCCGTATTCCGTAAGGGAACAGACAGGAAGCTTATTGGGGGGGTGGAGAGAGAGAAAGAGATAGAGACTGAGAGGGAGAGAGAGCATGTGAGAGAAAGACAGAGGAGAGGAAGAAGAAAGTGAAGAATGAAAAAGAGCAATAGAAAGAAGACAGGGGAATAGAGAACACTCAGTATGTATGCAAGAACCTTCACTTCCCATTTGTCTGCCACCTTTGCTCAGATATCTCACTCCTGTGATATTTCTGCCTCAGCACAGACACAGTGGAGTGTTACCTGACTTGAACCCATGGACCCCAGAGCCTTGACCCTTAACCACTGAAAAAACAGCTTTGTGTTCAGGGAGAGCACATCCTGGTCCTTTTCCCCTCCCTGGAGAGATGGGGGCTATCCCCTCCCCAGAAGGGGACGGGCCTGGCAGGCTAGTTTTAAACTACATCACAGCTTTGAGGATTTCCTGTTCCCTTCTCTCTTTTTTCCATAAAAGGATCCCTCCGTGTAAAAATCAAGATGGAGGCCTCTGTATGGAAAACATCTTTTAATGGGTAATATGTTAATGTGTGAAGGGGAACCCTGTTGAGAACAGGTCCTCTCAGATGCCAAAGACACAATGTTCTCACAACACTGCCATGCTAACGTACAAACATTGATTAACTATTATAACAACATTATAACGACGCTGTGTGCATGCTAAGTCTTTGTTGCATGCTTTCTGCTGGAGTGCTGTTGATCAGTGGACCAGAGCAGGGGTAGGAGGGGAAGTGTACCTCCATTCTGCCAATTTTGGACACATTGAGTGCCTTATTGCTTGACCGACCCCAGGGTCTGAGGGGAGCCAATCAAGGGGAATGTGTCCCAGCCATGCTGGGATCCCCAGCTGAACAGCTAATTCAATCAGCTCCATAGAAGATCTCTCCTTTTGTTTCCATGCCTGTATGAATTAGGCCTGACACGGCTTGTCAAACCCCATTAAGGCATGGCCAGGAGAGTCTGAGAGAGAGAGAGACACCCTGCTGGACCAGAGGTGTGGCCTTGCTTGGCTCAGGCCTCTTCTAAGAAGAATGAACCCTAGCATGTCCTTCAAGGTGACTCTGGGTCTTCTGACGACAGTCAATTTGTGTACATGTGTGTGTTGAAGTGAGAGGGTATATGTGTTTGTGTCTTTATTTAAGTTAATATATACCAATGCAAGTGTGTGTGTATGTGTATGCTATATGCTTACACATACATATATGTATTTATATCCTGTATATGTCTGTGTATACGTTTTTGTGTGCATTTGTATATATGTATGTTTCTGTGTATAAGTCATATGTATATATGTGTGTGTCTGAGTGTGTGTAAATGTATGTGTAAGTACATGCATGTGTGTGTTTGAGTGCATGCATGTATGATTCTATGCGTGTAACTGTGCATGTGTGTGGATGTGTATGAGTGCAATGGTTCTGAGAGAGTGTATTTGAATGTGTGTGTGTGTGTCAGAGTGAATTCCTGATTTAGAGTGGGTGTATATGTGAGTGCTTGCATGTATATGAGAATGTGTGTGTGTGTGCGTGTGTGTATGTGAGTGCATGTGTGTGAAAATGAGAAAGAGAGTGAGGCAGAGAGAGAGAGACTAGTTGTGTGTGTGAGTATGGACATGTGTGTGTGTGGTTGTGTGAGTTTGTGTGTGTGTGCGTATGTGTGTGTGTCTGTATGGGAGTATGTATGTGTGTGTGTGTGTGTGTGTGTGTGTGAGAGAGTACTCAGATGGGGAAGTGTTTGTAATGTGGCAAGCTGCTCTGTGGGGTCAGGGCTCCCTTCCTGCTATTCTTCGAAAGGACTGGGGAAGGAAGTCACCTTGGAAAGAACTGGGTGCTGGTTTGTGTGTGTGTGCGTGTGTGTGTCTGAGTGCAGCATGTGTGTGCCTGCACACGTGTCTGTGTGTTTACCGTATACCTTCGAATTCTTACATGTGAACATGCATGCTTGTGGAGCATGATCTTTCAGATGAGGAAAGGACCAGAGCTGGGGGAATAGTTTTCTTGAGGCTAATGGGGAGTTTTGAGGGGTGCTTTTGGAGCAGGGAGCAAACATTAATTAATCTAACACATGTTGCTACACTTCCCCATCAATCTGGGGAGGCCAACCCTTCTCATAGTAAATATTTGCCCTGTAGGCTTCCCTTGTTTAACACAAACTGCCTCCATCTATTAGTTTTATTGTTACCCAGAGCTGCGTGTGCATAAGTGCATGATAATATTTACAGTGAGAGGGGAGGTCAGTAAATGTGACCGTATTTTCCAAAGCAATGGCTGCAAGGGCGGGGTGAGATGGACAATTCAAGTTTTGGCAAAAAAAAAAGTTGTGGAAAATAGATAACTGCAAATGGATAAATACTATCGGTACTACTGAAGTAGATGCAGCAGTGTCCAACAGTGTTGGTGTACTTCAAATGGATGAATCAATCATTAATGCAAGTCTCATTCCTGCTCAAACTGCCATCCGCCAATAGGTTCTTCTTAAAGACAAAGATGAAGCATTGGCCGGATTTTGAGTACATAGGATGCAAGGAGCCCACACTAATACAGCCGGCACACCATTAACGTTCAATAAACCTCTCTTGTTTTGTTTGTTCAAATCTGTTGCCAGTCTGGGTTAAAACATTTACTACATTAGGAGTCAGAGTACTGTGAAACTATGCATTTCCTGGTATTCTATATACTGCGCTTGGTAGTCCAACAGTTATCTCCGCTCGGTTAAACATCCTCTTGACTCATCTTGACATTCTTCAGCTCTATGTCACATCCTGTGGTTGAAGAATGGTGCCACAAATTGGTTCAAGCCAGACATTTCAGAGAAAGTATGAAAGTTTTGGCTATAAAAAAGTTATTTTAAATGATTTAAAACAATATCCCAAGTGGCATAATGTCTCCATATATTGTAGTTGTGACGTATTCTATTAATAAAACTACCAAGCAAATGAGGAAGTGTTACTTTTCCACCTAGTTGTGAGAACTCCTATGTCACCACTCCCCCCTTCCATTTTATGAGTATTTCTTCCCTTTGCAGCTGCGACTCTCATTTTAAAGATGTTTTTTTCTTAAACATAATATTGCCTCCTAAATTGTAAGGTTAAGAATATGTCTGACAAAATTACATTTTCCTGTTACACCTCCCAAGAGACTTTGTCTATCAAGCTAATTTTGTGTAGTTCAGGTCTGTTGAAGAAAATCAATGATTTTAGTGCAATTATTTCATGGGAATAATGGCTAAGTGCATCAGTGCATTGATTTTGCATTGACAGTATATGCTCTTCCTCAGCTCTCCAAGTTCCAGACAACCATTCCTGCAATGCACTGGGTGAGAGAGTGCTGGCCAGTGCTCCCCACAGGTGAAACTTCACTGTAGGATAATTCACCATGTTCTGTTATTTTTTAAGGATAAGAGTCAAGAGTCAATGCTATTATTAAATATTCACTGACATGCGCATCCTGTGAGTATGAAATAGGATTAATTTTTGCTTACCTTTTGCAATAGCAGGCCCAGGGGTGAATGTGCAGAAGAAATCCTGGGCCCTTAGCCAACACAGATGCTATGCGCTATTTTGCACGCTTAAATGTTAGGACATCATCACCGAGGCTTTTAGAGCACCTAGGGCTCCACTCGAAAACATTTCCGGTGCAATTTTCCTCACTATCGTACGTGGTGCAAGTACAAAAACTATATGAATATTTGAAGGAGCTCCTTAGGAAAAGTTAAGAGGAAAGTAGAAAAGACAGAAACACTCTCACTTCAACTGGCATGTAAGGCACCTTACTAAATAAATTACATACTTAGTACCTTACACCCTGTCTATTTGCTTGGGGTTCAAGTACTGTTTAATTGTTTGATAAGGTATTCATTTACTTATACAACAGAACTAGTTAAATGTTTTACCTATCACAGTAATCTTCTCGCAACCGGTGGCAGATGTAGGAGAAAATGATCAGACCTTTTCTCTCGGTATCAGGTCATTTCCCCATGATCGATGTAAATAGAAAGACAAAAAAACCATCATCATTTACAGTAGATTACTTTTACAGCAGACAGTGGTGGCAGATTAATAGATTGCAGGATTGAATAATTCCATATTTTCAAAGCCAGCAGATGAAACCAGGCCGAGGTGTGTGGACTGACTGTTGACAGTGTTCATTACAATTATGCGTGTTAGTTATGAGTGAGAAACCTGCCAGGGAAAGCCCTCAGTCAGAGACATTTACACAATTGATATCCAGTATATGACCTTTTTCTTCAACGTAATTGCTTCCTAATTAACCATTAGTTATTCGATTACCCCTTTTAATCCCTTAGTCATGGGCAAGGGTTTCATAAGCGACAGATAAGTAGTTGACGAGCTAATAACGGCCCTAATTAACAAATGTGTAACAGACACTGCTCCTGCGAGAGAGTTTGGTGGGGGTCATATATATTCATGAGCATCTTCAATTTGTAATAAAAGTGCTGAATTACCACCAACACAGGCAAAGCAACGTCGGGTTCAATTTACCCTGTCTAGGCTCCGCGGCACCATCGCGTCTCCGCGGGTTTTACTGCTGGATGATATTTTTCAAGCTGTTACTGTCTTGAAGAATAGAGTGTGTTGTACAATAGAAGTTAATTAAGGTGGCAGCACGGGAACCTATTGTTCAACGTTATTGTCTGCCGTTATATAAAGTGACAAGGTCCATAATGACTTTCAGCTTCCTGAATGAGATAGGTCATAGGTTAGATGTGTCTTGAATGGTGTAGCAACGCGATCTTTCTGCTGCGATAAGCGGGCACTGGTAATTGTGTTTTGAGTCAGAAAATCAGGACAGAAAAGCAGTCCGAGGCCAAGCAGGTTCTACCATTTATTACACATATTACATTCTTAAATAAAAACGCTCCACTGAACAGTCCTTGCATAGATATCTTACAATACCAATTTAAAAAAGAATTATGAAACAGACCAGTAACAAAAATAAATTTTTCTTCTTCCTTAATAAAGAACATTACCATACTAACATCATATAATACAAATAATATCTTTAAACACTTTGTACAGCAAAAAAAAAAAAATAGAAAACAGAAGAGAAAATCTAGAAGAAAGTGAAAGTGTGAATGACAGAAAAAGCTATGGGAGTGTTGGATGAAGCTGGGTTGGGTTTGGTTGGGTTGAGTTAGGGTTGGGCTGGTGGAGGGGTTGGGCGTGGTGACATGGGTAGGAAGGGACTCTGCCTAAAGTGTAATGGTGTCTTCGACAATGAAAACAGACCTTTGATGGCACTTTGCTCTGCTTTTCACTAAATCTAAGGTGGACCAAGACTGCCAATTGTGAGGGCTGGCCATCAGTCAGGCAAAGGAAGGACCAATGAAAAAAGCACTTGTTGGAATGCAAGGTGAGCTGAGCCGTGTGATTGGATGATCAGGTGTTGGCGCTATCCCTGTTGGCTGAGACCTGAGTGAGTGACAGTGACAGGCATCTCAGGCTGGTACTCTCGACAGACAGCATTTGCTACACCACGTCTCCTTCAGAACAGATGAGAGTAATATTGTCGGCTGAAATCAAAGGCTCGCAGATGTTACAAATGTTACAACGTTGTAGTTTGGGGCTAGGGAAGGACTAGATGGGCTCGAAATTGGGCACCGCTGGCTCTGAAAGTCTTGTTCCTTTAGGTGTGTGGCCATTCATTGAGATACTTCCAGCATGAACAGGTTTACGTACACTTGGGCCAACGTTAGCGGGTGGAGTCAGGGGAAGAGGAAAGTTGAGGGAAGAGGTTTGGTAACCCCAGACTTTACATACTGAAACATCGAGTATGGACAAACACAGCAGATACAAACACACTAAAAGATGCAACACCCCAAAAAAACCAAGTCATTGACTTCATGGCCAGGTACCAACTGCTGTTTTACATATTTTTTAAATCCACACTCCACATGGACCCTTCTTTCCAACTTCAGCTACGTTGCAAAGTGGAATCAATAAAAAACAATGATTGTTGTATTAATTATTCTTTACACTTGGTCCGGAGGCCAACGTACATCTGTCTCTGCTTTAGGTCTTGAAGGATGCTGCATCTTGAAGAACCAGAACATGTTTAGTGGACATTTGACAGAAGAGTGCTCCAACAGACTAGACTAGTAAGTAGTACACAGAGTGTTAAGATCATGGAGTGAAATGCTTGTGAATACCAAGAGCGACACTTTAAACCCATCAAACAAGTCATGAAGGACCTGTGGTCAATTGCATCAAACTCCTTCCATGTAATCCACATTTTGTTTGGTTGTTTCCACCTAAGTGCTCCTTGAGTGTAAGGGCTACGTGCTGAGCTGTCAAAAGCCATAGCCCATGATCCCCACGCTACTGTTCCATGTAGGGTTTTCTGTAATGAAGGATTTTAATGCAATCAACCTGTAATGCCTGTATAATTTTGTGTTGTTTCTTTTCTTTTTTGTATTTTTTGTAAAAATGTTTAACCTGTATTGTAGGCAACAGTCACCTTTCAATAACTAAATCCACTTCATACATAACGTTTGCACATCAGACTCAAACTACCTAGAATTCAGCAGGACTACATTTCTACTAATTGGTTTGGTACGGTATATGCTGCCCTAATGTGGCCTGAACATATTAGCTCCAGTTTCAGTCAACGTTCGACAAGAGTTTACAATGAAGACAGACTAAGGATTGAAGGGGGAAGGGTGTGGTTGTAGTGGGACAGTCTTTATTTCATATTGTCTTATTTGCACAAATTTCCTGCAATTCTTTGGGCAATTTTTAAGCTTTAGCAAATGATCATATTGTAAGTGATTGCTGTGTATGGGCTCCATCCAAAAAACTGAGAGGGCAATCTGGACAGCATTTGGAGGGAGAGGGGAAACCTAACTTTACCTTCACAATGTTTCCACTGTAAAAAGGTGAAGTGTGTCCATTTAAGTTAAACTATGAAAGTAAGAAACATCTATTAAAACTGTTAAAAATACACAGCATTATTGGGAAATATATCCACAGTTTCCACTTTAATTCAGGCGATAGTTCTGCATGTATTGCAAAACAAACTTCGTGATATATGTAATTTCATCAGATAATAAGAAGACAAAAGTGTCAACTGTTCGCGTATTTCCTGGTAGATGCTGCATATGATTATAAATGAAAAAAAAATAATAATCCTCATTTGTTAGATGAATAATTTAACATATCTTTCTTTGTCAAAAGGATTTCTCCTGGTCTTATTTTCAGTATCACATTCAAAACCTTAGGAACCTAATAACTAATTTTTGGTCAATCCAAGGGGGTAAATAGGTTAATTTTTATACCTTTATCAATTGTGACAGTGTTTTTACATAAATATAATTTTTCTTGGATAAAAATCCACTAATTTCTTCTTTAGTAGATGGCCAAACAATGTAGCACTGGGAAGGTACCAGACCCACCCTGATGCTATATGTTACTGTCCATTTAATTTAGAAAAACCTCATTTGCTTCTAATGAATTGTGCCTGATTTGAGTCAGAAATAGAGAATATTCAGGGTATCCTGAGATCAAATTCAGATTAGACTTGTGGGTTAAAAGTGATTGTGTCAGTTTTTTTTTCATGAGGACAAGCAATGCTTTCAAGGGTCTAGGGGAAGGAAGTTGTTTTCGTTTTTTGCAGCACAAAAAGCCACAGGAGTGAAATTCTCTGTCTCGGGTCATTGAGATAGGATCTCTCCAGCAAATGTTCTTAAAATAACCATGACCACCAAGACCAGCATTTTGTGTAGTTTCACTCAGTTACATTCCATTGGACGGCTGACCAGGAGTGTTAAAGAAAGATGAAATCATCACTGATGACCGAGTTCCCCCTGATACCACAAACGCCCCTGTTTGACAAAGTCAGCCAAAAGCACTGACCAACAAATGGGATAAGATTTGGAGGACACAGTCTAGACCCAGTCCAGAAGAGTGTTATTCCTGTTTCAGACATAAACTACATAGATATGCAGATGGGACACACATGGGAATGGATTTGATGGTGACCTGTAACCCCAAATCCAGAAGCTGTGAGCAGTTTTCTGATGAATGAAAACCGGGAAGTTTTTTTTTTTTTAATAACTCAAAATGAAACAAAAGCAAACAAGCATTGATTGGCTTCAAGCTGGCTTGATTGTTTATCACCAAGCGAAGTGGCTACCACACTGACTATCGCAGTCTCTCGAGCACGCTCAGAACGGACGACCCGTCACACGTGCTACCCTGAGCCACAGGCATCGAACACAATCACATCCAGCTAACACGCATCCTTCCTGGTGACGCCACCGCAACATTGTGACGACGCGGTGGCACCGCCGTAACGTACGCCATGTTTGCTACGCATTAAGACACCGAGCCATGCACTGAGAGACGAGGACACACTCGCAAACACACTGCTTCTCGCTAAAAGTGCCACAAAACCCAACCTGATTGTACGTAAACATGGTTGAATAAAATCCCCAAATCCTAACAAAATTTGGCATGTTTTTTTTTTCCTTTTCCACATTGGAGAAAAATATCATCATATTAAAAAGAAAACAAATAAAATTCAGCTAAATCATTTGTTTAAGTTGTTGCCATTGTTTGTAAAAGTGGAAGCCTCAGTCTTGGCTGTAGAGGAGAAAGAGCCTCACTATGCTTTCTGCCTCTGCAGCAAACTAACCAGGATCAGCCTACTGAACCATAATCCTGTCTTCCTGTATTCAACCATTACGCAGAAACAGAGGAAACTGATTTAGGGTCAGCATGTAGGCACATATCTACACTGAATAAGAGCTAGTGCTGATAGGCTTTTTTGCAGAGGCAGGCCTCTACTGGCCATTGATGTGAAGTATTCAGATGCTGACTCATCAGTTTTCGGGCTTTACCTCTGTTCCTATGGCCCGGCCCATTGCTCTTGGGCAGTTACAAGCTGCAGTGTTTTGTTTTGTTTTGTTTTTTTTGTTTTGGCATTGGTGGTTTTGAGTGGCACTGCTCCCCCGAGGGTTTCTCTGGGATCGTCTGGTAGTGTCTGACGCAGCTAAGCGAGTTTCGCTTCGAGCAAATAATGGCATCGTCAATCTATCTCTCTATCGTGGTGGAGCAGCTGTGGGAGGAAAGGGGGGATAACGCCCTGATTACAGGGCTGTGTCGTGCTGCCCTCACCTGGGGGGAGAAGCAGGCGTTTTATCCCTGGGGCCTGGAGGCTGATTACTGATGCACAGGCCTGGAAGCCACTTCACAGCAGACTGTGAGACTTCGGATTTCGTAGGTGCTGCGTTCGTTTCTCACTTCAAAGTCTCGTTCCCAGTGGACTGAACCATTTCTACAAAACAGCAGTTGCTAAGTTCCTACTGTGAATTATCTTTTTTTTTTTTTTCTCGCAGAACAAATAATTCCGGAAAGCAATCTGTGTGTGACTTTGCCATGCAGTGTTATTTTTGTTGTGTTTTAAACTGTGTTTGATTTCTTTTTGCAGTAACAAGATTTTTTTGTGGATTCTGACACAGAGGAAAGTCATGAGCAAAAGAAACGGTTGTGTGCGTGCGTGTATTTGTGTGTCTCTGTGTGTGCGTGTATGTGTGTGTGCATGAGTCATTTTTTTGTTCTTTTTTTGTGTTTTTATTTGTGTTTTTTTCCATGTTTTCTTTTATCTTTTCCTGTCTGAAAAAAGCACAGACAACATTGAAAAAGTCAGTGCAGACAACAGGTATGTATGAAACCATCCTTCTGTTCTGACGCTTGGGTCCCAATAAGGGTGGGCATGTTTAGTCCGAGAAAAAGTCAAATATCCTGCCCATCAGTGTTACCACTTCCCATGGAGGGGGATGCCTCGGGCCAACCTCCACAGAACATCTCCCACTCCAAAAAAATGGCTTTCTGAAGATCCCAGTCCTGTTCCGTAAATGGTAGAACTACTCCCAATGACATTAACCATATCAGGTGGCTTCCTAGGCCTGACTCGAAGAACAGGCCCTGAGAAATGTCCTCCAGAGTTTCTTTTGAACTGGATTTTGCCTGCAAAATAATTGAAAATCCTTACAACAAATGAACAGCTGAAGGCCTTCCATTCTCTTTCAGGCCAGCAATCATAAAGCCTTTTTTTTTTTCCAGATTTCAGTTCTTTTCCCCATCTCCTTTTTCTGTCAGTGCTCGATAGCAGCTACTGAGTTTGCATGTGCATGCAATTGGTGGTTTTTTTCATTCCACCATATGTGCACGTCCTCACTCACAAATGTAAAGCAAAAAAGTCTGGTGAGTTTTAAGACATTTCAGCTCAGACAAAATGAAACTTTTTTTTTTTCTAAAAAGCAGGAAAGTGTCGCTGCGTAGTCGTTAGGTGCCTGTGAGGTGGCAGGCGTGAGGGTGAGAGAGAAGAGCGCCCTCCTAGTGGAGGGCAGGAGAAGTACCCACTTGTCCCCGGGGTGAGCTCCTCCTTCGAGTGTCTGACCAGTGTCCAGAGGACAGGGCTCCATGTTTTTATTTTTTGCCCACCAGATCCATTGATCTTTCTCATGTTGGTTTGGCTGTGGTGTACTTTGTGGTTATTTGTTGTGGTTTACATAACTGTAATTTGTGGATTGTGGAAATTAACCCAAGAGAGGCAAAAACAGATGGACAGACATAATTCTCACCCAAATTAAGTGGGAATCTTTTTTTTTTTTTTAAAGAAAGCTACAACTACATCCCACCGCTCATGTGATCTTAAGTTTGCAAATGTTCTGGTGTGTTTATCTGCCCTCTCAAAGTTCTCTCTGGGTTTTCGTTGAAGAAGAAGAAATGCGGTAAATAGTGTTTGAAGAGATCAGCGATATCGTTTGGCAGTGTCTGGACTCCTAGCCCCAGCAAGGACAGGCATGGCTAATCTGCTGATGAAGACCAGGATGGTGGACCGTGGGGAAAGTGCGCATCTATAAAACAAAAAAAAAAACCACAACGCTCCGCCTCCTTTTCACACTGTCTCCTCAGTCTCTTCACCTTGCACTGCGGCGACGAGTGCCAGTCTGGCCCAAAACAGGCAATGTGCTCCTGGGCTTTAGGTCCCCACAGGGCCCTCCTCTGGACAATACGTGCAAAATGCTGACAAGTTGTTCATTTTTCACCCCTTCTTCTTTTTTCTTTTTTTCCTCTCGCTCTCTCTCGCTCTCTCACTGTCTCTCTTCCCCTTTCTTTCTCTCTCTCTCTCTCTCTCTCTCTCTCTCTCTCTCCGTCTCTCTTGCGTTCTCTCACACACACACAGACACACACGCTCGGTCTTAGATGTGTCTCTTCATGTGCAGTGCCAAGTGATCTGACCGGGAGAAACACCTGCGGAGCAGAGAAGGGAGAGCGCGTGTTAAGAGGGTTCCCGTCTGCTGTCATGTTCTTACATTACATTACATTACACAGTCATTTAGCTGATGCTTTTATCCAAAGCAACTTACAGTTGATTAGACTAACCAAGGGCCAATCTCCCCTGGTTAAGGACCTTGCTCAAGGGCCCAACAGCAATGGTGTTCTTGCTGTGGCTGGACTAGTCATGTACCTTAGCCACTAGGCTATAGGCTGCCCCAGTCTTACAGTTCTCACACCTGGATTCTGACAAATACAAATAGACTCAAAGGAAATGAGACTGTAAGAAACAATAGCATCATATAAAGTTATGTATGTGTATAAAGTTAGTATACAAATAAGTATACAAGATACCGTTACTTTCTATGATACTTGTAAATCTTGCAGAATATATTGTAAAATTACGTATACCGTATACATATAAAGAAAATACAATATGTAGACATAAAAATATTATATTGTATGCTTTGTTTTATGTCTTGCATAGGTATTTTTCAGAGTGTAGATGTACAATTTTATAACACTTCTCCTGCTCAGAAAATAAAAAACAAGTATAGAAACATTAACAGATGTACACATTCTTAAATTTTTTCAACCCCAAACAATAATTTTTAACATAAGAAGAGTACTGTATTTAACCTGGACTGATCCTCTGACATTTGTGCTGGAATATCAGAGAATCGCTTTCGGGGAATTTGGAAAAAAGCTGTGGCAGTCATTTTGCTTGTAAAAAAAAAACCGGGCTGTGATTTCTTGAAAAGCAGCAGCAAATCAAGAGAGGACAGATAGAATACTAAATGTACAACAGGGTGGGAGCTAAAATAAAATACTGCGGGGAAAACTCGAACATTCAGTAGTTAGAGAGTGTTTGAATCATTACAGTCACATTGAATTGACTTTGGGGGGTGGGGGATGGGAGGGGGTTCTTTTTTGTGTTTGTCTCACTTTTGCAGCTAGGGAATGATGAGAAAGACGGTTCTGAAAATATTTGCAATTGAAATGCCTCATATTTTATTTTTATGTGTCTATGAGGATTAGTGTATTATGTATTATTGTATTATTGTATAATATCATTGTATTATTGCATGTGATAATGCTAATCATTACTGTAATGAATAAAGCCAAAGTGAACAACATGAGTCAAAATGAAATGCTTTTTGAAATTCAGTTTGCCTTTGGCTATATCCATTATTAATTGGCAAAACTGAACTGGAAATGTGATGTAGATTTTTTTTTCCCCCAATAAGCGGGCTGCGCAACATTGTTGAAGAGAATAAGATGTGTACTGAGGAAGACAGCACAGAAGCTACTCTTCAATCTTTTGCTTTTCTGTTTCACTCCTGCCCCCTCCCTTCCAGTTCTCTCTTTCTCTCCTTCTCTCTCTCTCCCTCACTCCCTCCCCTCCTCTCTCTCTCTCTCTCTCTCTCTCCTTCACTCTGTCTCTCTTTCGTTCTCAGTTTCTGACCCTTTTCGGATAAAAGCAGGACAGATGCAGGTCGCCGTTCGAGATGTCTGAATGAATTAGCGTCACTCTCTCTGCGGTGAAACACAGGGCAACCAACCCCCCCAACACCCCCCACCCCCACCACCCCTCCCATTGCCCCCACCCCCCCCCCCAAAACAGTCCTTCAGTGTCATACCTGGAGCCACAGAGAGAGTGACGGGCTGGGGGAGGGGGGCGGTGGGGGGTAATTGGGGGATGGAGGCGGGGCAGTGGCATGGACGCACAGATGGCTGAGCGAGCTGCTGCCAGGGGCTGCCACACCAGCTGGCAAACCCCCGGCCCCCCGTCACCCACCTCCCGCCCCTCCCCTTGGCCCCAGCGCCCCACTCTGCAGGAGGTCTAAGCTTGATTAGGCAGGATTAATGACTGGCTGGTGTGTGAGCAGGGTGGAGGTGGTGGTATGGGGGGGTTGGGGGTGGGGCTTGCGCACTGTATTTACTGTTAAATAGCCCTGAAACACACAGCACCTCTGTGACTTCTCTCTGTCCCTCCCCAGGCCTCGGCCCTCTCATTCTTATGGTAATGCCGGCCTCTCCTGACAGCAAACCGGCGGATTCCCCAAGGTGCCTGAACAGGCTGGATCAGAGGGGAGAGATCTGGCTGTTTGTTTGATTTTTTTTTTTTCACCAGATGCATAAAAGCCTGTTTACAGGGAAGGGAAGATGAGTTAAGTTAATCTCGCCACCAGCCACGTCTGCCCATACGTGCGGTGTAAGGCACAAGCCCTCTAATTGGGGAAAAAATAAGGATTTTTCCCATCGAAATCTCCCATCCAAATTCAAACAGATTCCAAATCAGTCCCAGAATACATTGCACTTTTCTGTATTAGCACATCCCCTGAACGATAAAAACCCTCTTGGCTCTCAGTGAGTATCTCCACTCTCCATGCTAGTGGGGCCCCTGTTTATTCTGAGTGAGTGTGAGTGTGTGAGGGTACAAATACCAGCGGGCTGCATGAGCGAACTCCACCAGGGTTTTGGGGGATTTCTGCGTAAAACCGAGCTAATGGAAAGCCAGGCAAGGCCCAATTAAAGTCCCACGGAGTGGTCAGGGATTTTTGTTCTTAGCTGCAGTGAACATATAGAAGGGTTTGTTAAGTCCAAGGCAGGGTTTGATGGTGTCGGCGGCTCCTTTCGCCATTAGACATAGAAACAGCACACCGCTTTCCTAAACGGCCTGCATTAGGCAGTGGCAGGGGTCCACACTGTAATGAGTTTTGGAAAATAGAGCGAAAAACCAATTTGATTATGCCGTCCCCCTGTGAGTTTAGCACTGTTTGCTGGTTCACTGCGCATTAGCCAGTGTTAGCAGTATTGTGTTGGAAGGCTTTCAGTGGTCTACAGAGGGTTATCGTCTGCTACGTCGGTTGTCCACTGAGAGCATTAGGCCTAGCGAGGGAAGCTAAATGGGGTCAATCAACAAAACAACGATCATTTCAGTCAGGTGGACTCATCACCTGACTATAGAGGACTGGCCGGTCTGTACTGCGCAGCACTGGCTGTGTGTTTTTTTTCCCTGATTCTGTCGGCGTGCCTGCTCCACACTACGGCAGTAGTCGGGACGAAAAAGTGTCAGTCCTTCAGCCGCGGGAAAGATGATGAAGAGTGCCATGTAGCCGCGGCCCCACCTGGAGCGCGCTCAGTATGGGTCTCTTGAGCACCGTCACGTAATTGCTGAGTTGCGAGTGACGGCTTCCTGCTACTGTCAGTTGACGGATGTCACTCAGCCCCCCCCCTCGCTAATGCAAATACTCCCTCTCCCACCGGCCTCTATTATGGCTGTTTCTCTCCTTGTCAAACAAAGGGCTAGTTCTGAGCCATTCACAAGGCACTGAAGACTAGAAAGTGTGTGTGTGTGTGTGTGTGTCTTACCTGTCGCAGTGGTTACACTTGAAGGGTTTCGCTCCGGTGTGTTTACGGTAGTGCCTGGTCAGCTCGTCGCTCCGGGCGAAGCGCCATTCACACCCTTCCCATGAGCACTTGTAGGGCTTCTCACCTGGGGGGCACATACACAAACATTCATCTCTGTTAGGACTCCACCAATCACATTATTTACACTTACATTTCAGACATTCAACACATACCTTTATCCAAAGCGACTTACAAGGCTAACATGTTTTACATACTATCCATTTATACAGCTGAATACTTTCCTGAAGCAATTCAGCTGAAGTAATTTGCTTGAGGATGCTACCTGGGATTTGAACTTGCAACCTCTGAGTTACAATCCTGACTGTTATGCCACACTACATCACATGCTCCAATCATGCAGTCTATGTTCAGACAGTTACTTTTAGCCAGGCGTAATGTTCCTAAGCCACAAACCCTGGCATGGATTACATATGAGATATTATTCATTTATACCGCTGCATCCATACAGAAGAAATTCAGGTTAAGTGCTTTGCTCCAGGGACCAACGGCAGTTCTCCCATTTTGGTGCAGATTAAAACATCAAATTAATTAACCCTTGCACAGCACCGTTTCCATTCTATAATCTATTAACCTAACATGTACATTTTATGAAAAGATTCCAGTAGATTATCTTTTTTTAATAACTGGCCATAAGCTATGCAATGTACGACTGGCAATCGTGTTCTTTATGCTAAAAATATCCATTTCATGTAGCAGGGAGACATTCCTTTACCAACATTGATTTATCCGAGTCTTGTGCTGTGTTTTATCATAGAGCATTTTTCACTTCGGCCCGATTATCTGCAATGCAAATTAAGTCTTTCATTCTCCACAGCTAACCAGATGGGAAAATTGATATCCATTGTTCTACATGCAGAATTTTTTATTTTCCTGCTAAAAAAAGCCTCCTGCAGAGAAGGGAGGGGAGAGGAGGGGGCTTTTTTCTGTGGGAGAGGGAGGTATACAGGCCCTGGGGTGTGTATGGGGTGGGGGGTGGTGAAGCTGATTTGGAACGGGGGGGTAATGATAATTAGGGCAGTAATGACAGTTAATGGGAAGCGATACCCCACTTACAGTTGGCCAGCTGCCTTAGTCTCCCCTGATTGCCGTGTCCACCAATCTCCTTAACTAGACCAAAGCGTCATTAAAGTGAAATCCAAGCAGCTCAATTGAAAGTGTGCAAAATATGGGACAACAAATCAAGGACATGAAAGGGATTTTGAATCGGACACCACACAACGGAAGACCGGCACAAAGGTGATGCATTAACCTGATAGGCACGCTAATCGGCCTAATTCATCCTAAGGGGCTGCCATGTCAAGATGTTGCCAGAAAAAAAATCCTCTCCCTCCATGACAAAAAAAAATTTTTTTTTTCATTGTTTCAAAAATCAGTTTGTCTTAGTATTCTTGTAACTACCACTTTATGACATGTCTGTGTCGTTCTCTGCTACACACATTTGCGCTAGAATGCTTCCATTTCATGATGCCTGATAGATGGGACAGAAGGGGAGGTTTTCAAATCCTTCTGCTAACTACATTATAACCACTGATTAGGAAATGGCCGTTTCACACAGAATACCACACTTCCGCCTGTGTCCCACGAGCACCATTACCAGCATAGGGGATTCTGGGGCTTTACAAAACAGCCTGTCACCAGGGGAGGTCGGAAACCAACCTCATATTTAATTTCCCCCCTCTTTTTTCATTCCTAACACACCAAAATCAATTTCTGAACTTCACTCATTACATTTAGATTAGTAACATTATCAACAATTACCTCATAATTGTTACTTTATTTAATAGAATAACATTTTATGAGACTGGGATATATCATATCAAATCATACTTAATTAATGCCACATTTTATAAGAACTTTATATGTGGCTAAAAACCTCTCTCTGCTCATCATACAGCAGGGTGAGGATAATTTGTGGGAATACCCGGGATTAGCTGCTAAATCTATTACTGTAAATCAGTCCTGATGCAATGCACAGTAAAGGGTGACATGACATTAAGAGGAGTGGGTGATGTAACACAGCTGAGACCAGCCACTGCTCTGAACCAGATCCTGTCATCAGCACTTCTGATCTTCTGCTGTTTTCATATAGCGACATGAAGGATCTCCGGATCACTTGTCATATTTGCCCATATTCATAGAGAAAACGAGGCGCGGCTATTAAAAAATGAGACTGGGCAAACCTAGGTCCAATCACAGCGTGCATGTGTGAACCACGTGGTATATATCGACCAATGGGCATGCATAAGCAACCCCTGAAAGTTTCAATCCGCTGACGTCTTCATTTCGCTGTTACGCATGGCTCGAAAGTAGTTTATCCTCGTGTTTATTTGTAAAATGGATAATTAGCTACTTTCTATTTGTTCGGCACAAGATTGTTTTATTGTAAACAAATGTATTGTTTTAGGGAAAAGTTACACAAGAAAACACCTCAGTTGAACTTTGAGGTAAAAAATATATGATGTAGATAACAAGGATTTTTAAGAGTTTCAGACCAAAGACAGGGCAATCAGCGATTCACAAGAAAATGAATCAATTCATGTAATACTTTTTACTATTGCTCTCTTTTTGTATAATGAGTCAGAACTGCATACAGAACAATTATTCTGTTTGGCATGGTTTATAATTAAAAACAAAATTGTGAGAAATCTGCAATTTCCTCTCCTCTCTTAAGTCAATTCTGCTGAAGGTCTATATGCCCAGAAAATTCAAAGCACCTTCCTTTGGGGAATTGCTCATATTGAAAATTCTCATAAAAAAACAGCAGAGTGACTCCAGGCGTTTTATTTGCTCGTTATTGCGCTCTTCCGCTTTGCGAACCTGTAGCAGGTTATTTCCCCCAGTGTCAGTCCTTCAGCTGCGGCGTAAAGAGCCCCGCTCTCTGTAACGTGGTGAGAGGTGGGGACGCAGGTGTAAGACAGCGCAGGACTCACACCGTACTCCTGGTAATTGTCCAGAGACTTCTCCTCTCACCCTCCTCTATCCATTCCCCCAACGCCCCCATCCCCCATCCAACCCCAACACACCCCCCAGCCCAACCACCCCCCCCCCCCCCGCCCAAAGGTCCAACAGCAGTGAAGCAGGCTTGAATGCACACCCACGGCAACCGCAACACCAGCCAATTATATCTTGGGGAGGCAGGGATGCATGATGCAGTCGCCTAGCAACCAGGCCGAAAGAGAAACAGAGGAGACAGCAGTGCAGCCGGCTGAATCCGGCACCCACGGACACCCCGTGCCACCAGCCAATTATGGCTCACGCTAGCGGAGTGTGATGCAGTTGCCTGGCAACCCAAACCGGGGGAGGATGGGTTGGTTAGCGGGGAGGGTGGGGTGAGGTGGGGTGGGGTAGGGTGGGGAGGGGGAGTAGGTTGCTTAGGGGGCATTGGGGTGGGTGTTGGGGGGGGTTTGGGCTCACGGAACATCACTAATGCAAGCTGAGGCTGGAACCAAGAGCAGCAAATCATCAGCCAATTACCAAGTCTTGCCTGGTGCTGATGTGGTTTCCTAGCAACTGCCCCCCTCCCCCACCCACCCACCAGCCTCACAGGTGCCTGGGCTGCAGTTAATTACATTTCCTCAGCCAACTGGAGATAGAACAAGCCATTATGATCTCTGAGCTTGTTAAAATCGCTGGGTAAAAGCCATTTAAGGCCCATTATTTTTCCTGAAGTTTTCAGATTCGGGTACAGGCTACAGAAAGAGAAGGACAGAGAGAGAGAGAGACATGGAGGGAGAGAGACAGACAGATACAGACAAACAGAGAAAGAGAGAGAGAGAGAGAGAGAGAGAGAGAGCACAAGAGAGAGATGTAGTACATCTTCCACCCCCCAAAAACTCCATTGTATGATTCCTTATCTGGCTGAGAAATGCCATTCATAAACCCATGCAGGACCATGTCATTTCCATGCAGACTACTTAAATCCGGAGCTAATCTTAATCTTACTGTGTCAGTAATTTATGAAAATAATAACCAAAAAAGAGGATTAAGCTAATTACATCTCTGAACTCGTCTCATAATGAACAAATGGGGAGCATGCGGAGCTGTGTCTTCGGGGTGTTTTTTTCCTCTCCTCTCCCTCTCTCCCTCTCTCGCTCTCTCTCACTTCTTCAGCAAGCGGAATGGCGCCTGGCTGAGCACATGCGGCAACGTTGAAGCGATCGCTAAACCTGCTACCACCGCCGCCATCGTTCGCCCGCTTGTTGGAATGTGCCAAGTCAACATCCAGCCTCAGGAGAGAGATTACTGGCACTCAGGCTTCGTCACGGCAGGTCATCGGGTTACATTAACATGTGGCGCGTCGCCGGTTCAGGTAGGGGACACCACCATCGGCGGCTCGGCGACTCAAAGGCAGTTAGCGGACGCAGCCGAATTAACAGGGAAAGTGCAGCTTAGCCCAGTCAATCCATCAATCATCTTCGCAATTATTCAGTCCACCGGCAGGTTAAAATGGCAGCGTGTGCAGGATTGGATTGAGGCCTGAAGTGAATTTGAATTAAGGGTGTTCTTTGAGCTGGAGATAGGAAGGTAATGGCCCTGCCTTGGGGGAGACCCAACAGTTGGGGAGAATCAGGAGGTACGCACCCATAGAAGACAGCTGTACTTCATTTTATATATATATATTTGTGTGTATGTGTGTGTGTGTGTGTGTGTGTGTGTGTGTGTGCATTCATCTCTCCTGAAGAAACTTGCACCATGTGCCACGACTTGAACGTGACACTCAAAATGACTAATTATAACTCCTGAAGGCACCTCGGAAGGGAGAACATATGGGAAAAATAAATCAGTACTTAAAAAAGTGAAGTTACACACACGCAGGCTGCCTTGGGAGATGGGGTCTGATGCTCTGTAGGCACACACTGTGCCTTACCCATGCATAACCCATTTACTGAGCTTTTTTTGGCAACAGCTGTGTCCAATCTGGATTCCAGCTACCCCAGTCCAGGACTACGACTGCTATATTGTCAGCATAATAACAAACCCTCTCATAACATCTCAGTTTTTTTGGGCAGTTTTCAAGTTTTATGCACGAATAGAAAGCTTTTATCATTGGATGTGTATTGTACCAGGTTATGTGTCAAGTTTATTCAAAACACCAATTGACTAACTCTTTTAAGTCTGATGCAATGTAATAATGTAATAACATGCTTCATGTCATATTTCTCATGTGTCATTTTAGATATAAAGGTTTTTTTAAGACCAGTCATACATTGCATGTAGTGCAATGTCTGGCTTTTGCCTCCTCACCTGTGTGGGTTCTCTGGTGTGCTTTCAGGTGTGAGCTCTTGGTGTAGACCTTCCTGCAGCCGTTGAACTGGCAGCGGTGGACCCTCTTCTTGTTCTCTGGGATGTCGCCTCCTCCGAGTGAGCCAAGCCCGCCTTGCTCCCCGTCGCTCTGCTGCCCCCTACCGGACGGGGAGGGGAGCGCATGGGCGGCTGCCAGCCCGCCCGTCTTTCTGGCCACCAGCTTGAGTGTGAGTGTGCCGTCGGCGGTGGCGGTCAGAGTCTGCGTCGGAGGCTTGACCAGGTGGCGCCCCAGCTCTGGGGACGAGGGTGGCGTGAGGGAGGTCACCGCGGCACTCAGCTGGGCCGCGCTTACCCCTCCCGCGCCCTCCTTGGCGCTGGGGTCGGCGGTTTTGGCGGGCGTGTGGGTGGCCTTGGTGAGGGAGCTGGTGAGGAGAGGTGGGGGACTTAGGCTGGGCAGGAGGGGGTCAGTCAGGTCATCGTCGCCATCACCCTTCAGGAACGCCGGCGTCAGCAGGCAGTCCAGCTCCTCGTCGAACAGCTCGGAAAGCCGCTTGGGCTCCGTCTGCAGGTAACGCTCCAGCTCCAGGCAGGTCTGCGGAAAGGGGGGAAAGGTCAGGGGTCAGAGGTCAGCACATAACCTCACAATCCCATTTGGGCCCAGTATCTGCTTCACTTCCACAAAAGTGAAGAATTTCTCTACCTACTTTGTGTACTTCACTTCTTCTTTTCGTTTGTTGTTGTACAGATTTAACTGATTTCACATGTGGTATACCATGATGCAAAAGTTGATATTAAGTTGATGGTTTGAGCCGCTGCATGCTTGTCTATTTGTACGCACCCTTTCCAGGTACACCTACACATTCACAATCATGTGAGCAACCCAGCCCTTCACCATCTCTGCCCTGATCCAACAAAGTATACACCCTACATCACACCGTTCCCAGAGGCCACCAAGGCTTCACGGTGACTACAATGGACGTGACCTGGACAGACTGTCAAAACATCCAGGCGTCCCTGGTTCAGCGTTGTTTACACAGCGCATTCCCTGAGTCACTCCTCTTCGAGGACCTTGGGAGCGAATTCTGATGGACCTAGCTGACCAGAACACCTGCTCTCGCTGGTCTTCAGAGAGGCCTGATTATACGCTGATTGATGGCGGTTGCTGCGCAGGGGCTCTCCGGAGCCATGAACTGTACTTGCCCAAATTTAGCGCAGCCTTGATTTTCAAGGAGGTGAGGTAAACCATCCGTAGATTTTTATTTCACTCTAACACGGTGGAAGATGGATTATTTACAAAACCATCAGTCTGACGGGTTATTTCATTGGTGGTGGTCTTTCGCACCTCGACTTCACCTCATTTCCCGAGAAACAAACCGTAGTAATCAGGACAAACCATTGCTACAATAGAAAATGACTGATATAGTTGTTTTTTTTTTTTTTTTTGGGACAGCTCAGTATGAAGAATGCCTTGCTACAAGAATTATATTGCCCACTAAATGTCTATTCAGTAATCATGTTTTAAAAAAAACGTTACAACATTGTTCCTCTGTCACAGTGGCTAGCTCAGATATTGGTGCTTGGCCTTTGGCAATCACAGCTAAAACACTGTAGCAGCTCGAGCAGAACGGAGCTGAACCTCCGGGCTCCTTTATCTGTTTCATCGGGGTATATAATAACTGCCACAGTTCAATAATCGAACTCTTAAAACACGACAGAATGCGTCGCAAGCATTTACAGAATTTCTCTTTTTGTTCCCATTCTACGGAAAAATAAGAAACACAAATTTAGCTCAGCATCTGTCTCTTGGTGATAAGCATGGCTTTTCAGTTTTTAAAGGGAATGTCTGCTTTTTTTCCCACAGAGAGGCACATTTGCATATGAACATAAATCAAAGGCTTTGCAGGGTGACTATTTCAAATGAACATTGCTGAAAAGCATTACTTAAATAAAGAGCAATATGCAAACAAGGAAGTCTTTTATAATGCTGACATTTGTGCAAAGGCAAGCCGGTGGCGCTGCTTTTGTCCGACATGTTGGCGTGACGTTTGAACACTTAACATTTGTTTCAACAATCCCTGCATGTACCACGATATCGAGTGAGGTGTGCAAAAAGAAATAGTTTTTTCCCTGCCCCCCCACCCCCGAAATTGAATCGATCATTTCTTATACACTTCAGAACTACAGTTGAAAACAGTCATGTTCTTGCCAAACAGTGATCGACTATGCAGTTAAACCGTTTTCTTAAAAAATAGTCCTTGTTATGTGCTGGCCGTGTTACATTGTAATTTCTTACTTTCACTCTAATACAAGAAATTCCCAGACAGCACTGAGGGGATACTGCCTGAAATAGATAAATGGCTCTAGTTTGGAGTTACACAAATAACTTATCCTTTCCAAACAGTCAGTCAATACGCATTAAACAACAATGCTTGTACCCCATGTTTTAAAAAAACATGTTAAAATGTAAATTCCAAAATATGCTATTTATTTCAATATGACATAATATGCTAGAATCATTAGAAAATACAATCCATAGCTATAACAACATTTATAATAGTTCAGATATATTTCAAAACTATGAATAAAACACACTCCCTTATATTTGAAAAAAACGGCATACATGAAATAGCAATCATTATAATTAATTTGGCTACATGTATACTGTGTCCTGTGGGCTGTGTCTGTATCAAAGCCGTCTCTGATTCACAGCGAGTTCACAGGACTCAAACAATATTCCATTCTCACCTACAGAACGTGTACCGGTGGCATATTAATTTTCCCAGGTTCTGTGGCTCACAATATCATTGACTATCCATTAGATCTGGGCATGTTGAGTGTGTTCATGCCTAATGGCGTCTGACAGGGGGGATGAGGTTGCTGCATGTCAGGTACCCCAATGAGGATGTCACCTGTTGCCTTTGAAAAATGCCTGAAGAAGACCTGCTGATGTGAGGTGCTGAGCTTCTTAAAACATTTTCAATCATTTTGTTGCGTGATTTATTTGACTAGCAAAGATACATGTAAAACCCCGGCGTCTAATGAGAGTGGCTCATGCGCATCCATGTAGGGGTGTCTTATGTAAGACCGTCAAAACATTTTTCATGCTTGATCAGTTAATCTAATGACCTCATTCTCACTGTCATCGAAAGTTAGCGTTAACATAACAAACGTTTGCCGTAATCTTACCCAGTCAAGGAAAATTTGTCGGATCTACTTTTCTGCAATAGTGACTCTGGCTCTTATTCACACAAGACGCCAGAACGGAAACAATCTATGACATTTTGGGGAAGGACAGCATGTACGAAAGGGGTTTATTTTGTCACTGCTCACAGACCTCTTCGCTAGAGGTCAGATATGAATGTGTCTGAACCAGACACTCTCTTATAGTGTTCAACACAGTAAACAATTTGCCCATGAGAGAGAGAGAGAGGGGGCAATATGAAAAGATTTGCAGAGAGAGACACAATTTCCCTTTAAGGAAGACAGAAGAGACTCTCAGAATAGGCAGAGGTCCTCACTCTGCTTTTTCCACTTACTCGGCCTTCCAGGGATTCGCTCGGGTGCAATCCAGTTCAAAAGAGAGTCATCTCAGGCAAAACTCCTTCAGTCCACCCATCCAGGCCAGTATAAAGCAGACAGACTAATGTCTAGACACCTCTCCTGATTCCACACATACAAACTTAGTTAGCTGTCAATCAAAAAACGACTTTTAACTGTTGGCCTTTATTATTTTTTTTCCCATTACTTCGGCTTCCATAAGGAGCAAAAAGGCAGACTGAAAGATAGCTCGTTCAGCCTTCAGTCCAAAGATGGAGCAAACAAATCAAGCACACAGTCGCTGGCATTAAAACACAAATACAAGCACATGGCTTTTTTCTCTGAGATGCCTGACAAAAAAGTCTCATATTTTAACACCTGCCCCGATATTACCATTTAAAATCTCATTTTTGGTGAGAGTGAAATGTGGATAAGTAAGGTGAAGACTTGTATCAAATTTAGGTATATATCTCACCACTTATTTTATTCACTGATTTCTCTATATCATAAACAGTCCACAAAGAAGTCTGTGTAAATATTTATGCACAACACTATTGCATACAATATTATGCAATGTAGTCATACAAAGTGAATCTAACATTTTTATTACTTATGCCAGATATTGCACATAAATGTTTTCCTCATACGAATCGGTAAGAGTTTGTATTTGAATAGTATTAATAGACCACAGAGCAGGCAGCTCTGTAAGTGGATGCATTAAGATGCGGTGATGGACAAAGAGATGGTGAAATTGTGAATCCCATCAGAACTGCTATTAGTGCTTACGGCCTGGACCAAGCCAGACACAAAGGGAAAATTACCACCCGTGTCCGCTTGGGTTCCTCTCCCTGTCTCTCGCCCCGTCTCAGCTCTCTGAACGAGATAATAAAGTCAGCACATTATCTAAACTAACGCATTTGTATCTCCGCCTACATCTCAGGAAAAGCAACCCCTTCCCCCTCGTCCATTTTAGGATTCAAATACATTTTTTATACAAATAGGCTTTAATTAAAGTGCTTTGGCTTTCATCAGATTCTGTTTGAAGCTCTACCTCTTGATGCAAAACTGATCTCTCTCACTCTTTCTCTCTCTCTCCCTCTCTCTCTCTCTCCCTCTCCCCACACACAGCATGCGTTGATGAGTAATTAGCCACTCAAACGACCCGGCGAAGGGAGACTCTTTATTCAGCTAATTTGCTGATGGGACGTCTGTGTGCAAGTGAGAGAGAGACAGAGAGAGAGAGACAGAGAGACAGAGAAAGTGTCTGGTGACTAGTATCCTCAGTGAACAATAACCCCTAAATTCACTGCAGTAAGGCCCCCGTGGTGCTTAGAGGGGGTTGTTGTGCTGCTTAGAGAGGCAAACCCCCCCCCCCCCCCCCCCACCATTACCAGGATCATTGAGCCGCTGTGGTCACGCACAGCCAGTGCAGGGGTCTGGGGAGGAGACCGTCTATAACGCGTTATCTCCCCTCCCCTCTGGTACACATAACAATTACCCCAAGTGCTGTAACTCTGCCGCGGCTATCATCGCCGGCGCGTTTCACAAGATCATAACCGTTCCCCTGTAAAATGAAGATGCCAGCCGTAATGTGTTTCCACCCGAAATTATTTCCCTGTTTGCTCAGCCCTGCGGATGGAAGAGATGATGCACTGTCTGCTCTGTTTGTGTGCTGGTTCTTGGGGGGGTGGTGGTGGTGGGGGGGTAAAGCTGGTACCTGCTGCTCCATTAGCTCCATAACAGCGCTGCAATTACAGAAGCCCTGAACAGAGCAAGAGTGCAGGGTGATGACCGACGCCGGCGACCGGCAGCCGGACGTATTTCAAACCCTTCCTCAAACACCTCCTCAGAGTCCTTCAGTCCACGGACAGAGTGGGAGAACGACAGAGAGAGAGACAGAGTAAAAAGAGAGAGAGAGAGAAATGGAAACACACAATCCAACATGCCCTCCTTCCACCCAAACACGCAAAAGGAAAAAAATAAGGTTAAAAGAGGGTGTAAAAGAGGATAAAGAACATTAAAGATGAGAGACAGAGATAGAGAGAGGAAGAGGACGAGACCTATCGCAGCATGGGGTTGATCCTATCCAGCCCCGTAACGTTTACACTATCATCACAAAGGGCTTACATCAAGGCCAGCCTGAAACGCAGGTGCCCACACAAACACAGATAGGATTTCATGGATTATCGTGTAAACAGTATGGACAACAGGCATCAGGAATTGTTTTCTTTTGGCTCATATTCCTGTTGGATTCCGGAAGGGTGGAGCTTGTTGATATCACAATGCAAACAGTGACATCACAGGCATCTTTAATGATGAACGGATTACTAATAAGAATGGATGGAAATGGAATAAAGCCAGCAATGCTTTTAGTTAGTGCCATTTAAATACTAAGTGGTAATGAGAACATGGATTGTTAATTGCTTTAATCAGGGCTGACAAACTGACATCTTCCATTGTAACTGCACTGCGTGGACTTTGACACAATGACCCATGAGTTTGTTGTGTGTATGTACCAAGAACAGGAACAGGAACTTGCATTTTGGTGCTGTGTGAACAAGTCCAAGGGTGAACGGTTACGAGGAGAGAGATAGTGTGATGACCTCTTCAGAAAAATTCCCCCCTTTCTTTTCTTTTTATTTGTAACATTGTTTTCTGTTAATTGCTGTTGATAAAAGGGAATTGTACACAGCAGATTCCTCACCCAGGTAACTGGAAATGAGTAACCAAAAGACAGATGAAAACCAGAGCTCTGCTAATCAGCACTTTTACTGGACGGGGAGAAGACAAGGCTGACGTTTCCGTGTCTGTGGTGCCTTGGCTTGACTGTGAGGAAGGTGCTGTGGATGCCAGAACATCAGTCTTGTCCTGCCCTTCTTCAGTAAATGTGCTGAACAGCTTGGAGGCTCCTTGTGCTTCAGCCTGCCTCCGTCTGGCCGTTTGAAGTCACCTGTCTTCTGAGTCTTCTGAGAAATGATTTTCCTGGCTGTCGAACATTGTATCTATTCCTTTTTCACAAGCCATCCTGACGCGTGTGGTAATTTTTTTTGTACCGCTATGTTATTAATAATTTATATTTTTATATTTTCTTAAAAGCCTCATGGAACCCTTGAACTGTTTAGAAAGATGTATGTATGTCTATGTATGCGTGTGTGTGTCTGTGTGTGTGTGTGTGCGTGTGTGTCAGAGAATGAGAGAAAGAGATAGAGTAAGACTGGGGGTGAGTGAGAGAGAAAGCGATAGGATGATAGAGAGCAAGAGATGGAGAAAGACAGAGAGAGAGAGAGAGAGAGAGAGAGAGAGAGAGACAGAGAGAGTTTGCGCTGCCCTAATTGAAAAGCAGTCGTAAAAGCAGTGAACTGAAGCCTCCTCAAGGCCAATTTCAAACAACAGGTACAACAAAAGGGGAAAGAAGCGGCTCAATAAAATGGTCAATGAACAATGGAGAGACACTGATCTGAAAAGTCAACACGTTTCAGCTCCAAACAATGCTCAGAGTTCGGCGACTCCCTCTGAAGTTCTACTCGATTCTCGTTTACGGAAAGGACGGCGGAGAAGCAACCGATTTACTTGTTCAATGAGAACCTCTGGACAAAACCGCTTGTTAAGTCTGCCGTGAGCAGAAGCTTTAGCTGTGGAGAGCTGACCAGACCCTGTCCTGCGTCAGTAAGCTCTGCTAGCTTTTGTCTGCAAAAGGGCCACCTCGTGACATTTATTCACCAGCACTATCATAACGCAGCGCTTGGGGATCGTACCCTGTCCTTGCTCCTCTTGCCCTTGCCCTTGCCCTGCCTTTATTTGTGTAACACAAAGATGTTGGGAGGCTTTTCATGCATGACAGTAGACTGTCCACTCCCATCCCTCCCTGGACAAACAATGGAAGGAACACACAATCACGAAAACACACCCCACGGAGAGGCGGTGGAGTTAGCGAGACGTTGCCTCCTTTAAACGCAGACTGTACCCCCGGCCCTTCAACCCTCTCCAATGAAATTTTAATAAACGGTCTGCGCTGGAGAACCCCCCACTCAGACGCTCCTGCTGTGTTATTGCCTCTCTCTCTCTCTCTCTTTCTGTCTCTCCCCCTCCCTCGTTTCTGCACCTGTTTTGTGCCACCCTCCACCATCTTACAGTAGCCCTACCTCCCTCAGTTCAGACCACCCCCCTCCCCACCCCCGTCTTCACAGCCCCCCCCAACCCCCCATGAACCCTCCCTTTACACGCGCTCACTCAGCAGACCAATTAGCACCCAAACACTAACCCCCCACCCCCACCCCCTCAAACGCTTCCCGACTAGGCTAATAAAAACAGGTTATAAAAATAAATTAACAGCGCATAGACACAGCAGAAGAAAAATGCAAACAGCTGTTAGTGGAGACAAGGCAGATATGCCCTTTTAATTTTTGGGATAATTTAATCCCCTTTCCCTTGGCCCCCAGCCACTGGCACAAGCTGGCACTAGCTTGTTGAGAACGGCTCGGCGGAGTCATTTGTCAGGCCAGGAGGCTTGTCCTCCGCCATGCGGCATTTGATGACTGTGAAAAAAATAATGCGCTTTCTGTCTGAAATTCGTTTTGGAGATGCTGGCGGAGCTGTGTGCAGCACATTCTCTTGCTGATGGACCACACAGCACAGATAGATACAGACCGTTCCCCCTCTTGTACTGGACAGTACCCAACCAAATAATGGGTCAAATTATCATTTATGACATTAAAATCCTTTACACAACTATTAAATTACTGAAAACTGCTGACATTTTTTTAAAAATAAATGACTTGTTTTACCAATATTCAGAAAAAATAAATCTCTCATATGATTGCATGTTTTGTTATTAACATGTTTATTAGCAGGGAACTACAGGGGCGTATCAAATTTTTCAAATTGTTTAAAGAGTTAAAGATAATGTTAATTATTATGTTATAAAGTCCATAAAATGTTAACTTGGGTTGAGAATTTTGACAGTCATTAACACATCAAAATTGTGTCAGCCCCATTGGAATGTACTGTTGTTACCTAAAATGTTCAAAACCGTCCTACACATTTAGATTTTATATGGTTTTACTTCGGTCTACCCAAATACTACCAGCAGCAGGTCCTGAATAAAATGGAAAGAGAGGTGATGGAGAGGTGTGTGGTCTCGGAGGTGCAAAAACGCACCACGGTAAGGGGTGTGGAATTTATGGCCTCTTTGGGCGGCGCCTAAAAATATCCCATCGCCACCTGCGCCCAACGCTCTCCTGGGCAAACGAAGATCTGTGCCTACGGTAACTAAAGATGTCAAACTGCCCGGGAGTGGAGCGGATACAAGGGCACAGGTGCTACGTGAGAGACCGATTGCGCTCTCAGGACATGGAGCTATTAGCCCGCAGCTCCAGTGCTAAATGAGTGATGGGGAGAGAGAGCGAGAGGCACAGGCAAAAAATAGACCTTAGGGCTACACAGTGAATGCAGACTGGGGTGGATGGAGGGGTGGGGGTGTGGGGGGCAAGGGGGAAAACTCTATATGAAGCTTTGGGTGGGTTCTCGGCACAACTTGTGAAGCAGCCGACCGACACGCCCTGGCTGAAGTTAGGACTCCGCCCATTTGTAACGGTTCCGGAGGTCCAGGCACGCACCCAGGGTCTTGCTCCGTTGAGCTTTCGGTATTCAAGTGTGAATGGAAAACGGGGCCTCCCCATCCCCGAGGCGTTGTCCATGTCATTACGGTGAGTCCGTGGTGATGGTTTTAAAGTGGGACTCTGCCTGAGATATATGATCACCCCGGCCTGCCCAGGCCTCTGTCTGCAGTAGTGCATGTTAAGCAGGGTTACGGCGCCGCACCGCAGTAGCTGCAGGGCTATAGCCTATCTGCTCCATGTCAGTATATCAGGCAGGAGCTCTGCCTTCACTGAACACGCAGTAAATGCAGCAACGGCTGCATAATTGGAAGGAAGTAACAGCGTACCTTCCACAGACTGATTCCACAAATATAATTATGATTAAGGTTACGACTGGGTTTCAGGGTTTCGTTTGGGGGCTTGAATTAAGGTGGGATTAACGACAGAAACCGCAGGCTGACTGCATGTTTGTACGGCAGCGGCTATCGCAAAACGCCGAATGGACAGGGCGCGTATTTGTTTATGGCAGAGTAACGATGCAGGATCATCCACGTTAGCCCATCCGTGGAGGAAAGTAAACAGCCCTGTAGCTGTTTCTCCTGTTTCTCCCCCCTCCCGTTTTGTTGAGTTCTTCCCCCTGATTCCCTGCGCATTGTGATCGTGTCTGTCCACAACTGGGCCTGCGCGCACTTTCGCCTTCCTGTTTCATTTCCTCTACGCCTGGCTGCTCTGCACTGACCAGAGGTACTAAGAGCTGGGCTGGTGGAAGGCTTGGTGGGTTGGGGTGAGGAGGGGGGTTGGGGAGTGGATACAAATGGGCCAGGAGTTCATCCAGAGATGAGGAAAACAGCCGAAAGGGATGCAGGCTGGTTGTTTCCACAGTGGTTGCCTCGTTGCAGTCCGAATTTCCACAAAAAAAGAAGAGAGAGAGAGAGACATGTCTAGACTGTGCCAAGTGTCATTCAGTCAGTCGTTCCCTATTTCATTATCAGGCTCTGTCCCTGGGAGATAGAGGGCTGTTGCTACCCACTCTGGTGGCAAATACACTGCATAGACTCAGCTGCTGGAGGCTCCTAAAATGGACAAAGACAACAGGACAAGAGAGCTTCCTCTAGTTTACAAGACTCCACCCCATTCTTCCAAGGATCGGATTACAACACTGTCACTATCAATTCCCAATTAAGTGATGTATGCTTATTGGATATAAATTATTCTCTGCAGGGCCTCCTGACTATTTTCATTTGAAATGAAAAAAAAAAAATCAATGGAACGATTTTTCTTTTTTTCTCCTTTTACAGTGGGAGGTTAGCTACTTGTGAGCTAATGGCTCCTGACGCCTTGTAGTGGGACATTACGGCACTGTTCAGCTTCATGAGATAAATCAGAGCGCTTTATTATGACACGCACACTTAAAAAAGGCCTTACACTGCACATAGCAGCGTAAACCGGGAAAAAAAAATGAGAAGAAGGAAAAAAAAAAAAAACGGCTAAAATGTTAATGCGATTGCAAAAAGAAACCAGGCAGGATCTCATTAATGAGCAGCCCAGTCATTCCTAGAGAAGAAGAGACCTTCCGACTCACTGATTACTGATAAGAAGAGAGGCTGAAGGCTTAAATATGCACATGTTTATGGCTTAGCATTATCTTTACAGTATTTCCATAGAGGCTGGAATTTTTTTTTTCTTCAGAAGATGCAGACGCCAGCTAATTTCACCGGTTTTTAAGAACAAGTTTAAACCACAGAAACAGACCTGCAGCTGCTCAGAAATAGAAAAAAAATTAAAATAAATGCTAGAAACATATGACATATTTATTCACAGATTTAAATATGCCAAACCCAGTAAAGACCATTTATTCTCGGAATGCTTGCCTGTGATAGAAATTCCATTAAGGATTTCTAAAGGAATGCTGGTAATAAATAATGCGTGTTAATAAGCGCGTATAAAACAGCGTTCCCGTCGGAGGCCGTGCGTGCGGACATCTCTCAGCGGCTCTTTGAAGCGTGTTCATCACAGGATGCTGCTCTGCATGTCAGGACGTGTGGTGATCTCTGCTCGCTCATTGTGAAAGTTGTGATCTTTATCGCGGACCTGCAGGGTTAGGGGTTTCTGCCAGCGGTCTGGTCAAGCATTTGTGCAGGTATTATTATGTGAATATGCCCACCTCAATGACTGGGGATATAAAGTATACCCACTTAGTATCCTCATGTCCTCATTACCATTTATACATATGGGGTTTGGAGTAAAAGTATTGCTTACCTCCTCAGACAGTACATTCAGCTCAACAGCTACAACTACAACATGGCTTGTGAACAACGGCGCATGAGCAAATACACAGAGTATACAACTGCAACACCTGGGAATGTACAATATACAAACTTTTTAGACTTATTACCATTGAAAAATATGGGTTTTGGGCTAGCAGTATGCTCACATCATCAGACAGTATACTCTTAAAGCAAAGAAGCTGAGGCCAATGGGCTTTCTCTGTGACCTGTTTACACCTGTCTTAGGCCATGGTAAGGATACAATATAGGAATAAGCTGTCTGTCCCATCTGATGCAATGTAAGCCATGACACTACTCTGGTCCTACAGGCTGTAGTGCAACTAACTACCACTCATCCAACACAGAGAAACTCAAAAGCCCAGTAAATCAAGATTAAACGAGCAAGCGTCCAACAAATCACCCAATATCAACGCTTCCTTCCCCACGCAAATAACCTGGTGTTACAGAAAACAACGGCTTCTTCCTGAGGTATTCCAGTCACACAGCCTTAAATACCACTGAGCACAGTGTGTCTGATGAATGACACTGCAAAGCAGCGTGAATGAGAGCTGCTGCACTCAGATGGATTGTGTTATTATCTTAACCGCTCGCCCCAGTCTTGCATCTTAAGGAGTCTGTAACCCGTTTAAACAGCGCTAGCTTAACTGGGCCCAATAGAGGTATATTGTCATTGCTCAAGGGCACAGCACCAATGTCCCACCTGGGATTTGAACCCGTGACCCCCCCTTGAATGCACTGTCTGTTTCCTGTTGCTGTTCAAGCGAACGCAGGCAGCAGTGCGATGGAAGGGAACGTCAAAGGTCCTCTAATTTGATGTATTTTTTTTTTTTTAGGGTCAGCTGGCCAATGGAGCGGCCGGATCACCTTTGGCCATCAGTGAGACAGGGACTGAGGAGGGCGAGGTCCGTCGACAGAAAAGCCCTCTCTGCTCTCAGCGGGATCCCCGCTGTGCCGCGACCCCACCCAGACGGGGTCAGCACAGTCACGGACAATTAAGCTGAGCGACGCCGGGAGGGACACCTCTGCAACTGCAACTGCAGCTGTGGCTGCGCAGCTCTCCGATCGCAGAGACGGACTCGGCCCCAAGGCCTCTGATGGCGCCGCGTGGGATTTTCGCAATGCTCTTGCCTCAACGGCATCCAAAGTGAAAAAAAAAAAAGCCTGCTAACTTTTCCTCCGAACAAAATAATGACGATAAAAAAATTCCTAGTCTATTAATAGAACACGTTTATCAGGTGACCTTTTTAATAACAGCAGTCACTGCCAACTAGGCTCGAGCAGAAACAGTTTGACTGCATTCACGGTCACCTTGCAAGGGAAAAAAAAAAAAGAAAAACAAACAAGCCGACCAGAAGGCATAGATCCCACTGATTCTGTGGAATGGATTTTTTTGGGTGAATCCATAGTTGTGAGTGACGACACCACAAAGATTTGTCATCCTGCCCTTTGCCCCCACATTTCTGTGACTTTGGCCTTGACAACTGCATGCAGCTGAATCTCATGAATAAGTTCAATTAGGACGGCTGTGTAAATCCGCCCCTGGGTACACGTAAAACACTGGGCCCCTATTGTGTGCATGGGGCACCCTGCCCCTTTCTCTTTGGGGCTGCTAAATCCGCGGCGGTCAGAGGTCAGTGGAGGGACAAAGAGCAGGGAAAAGGCCGGCGTTAACCCCGTACAGACGCTTTATCAGCAAGCGTGTGTCAGGCACACAATGCCCTCTTGATCCTGCCTTTGGCCCGCAGACCCCCATCCCCCCTCCCCCCCGCCCTCTGCTCCAAACATAGCCCTCACCCTCGGCCGAACAGCGGCCCGGGATTAAAGCTGAACTCACACCGCGCAGAAAGCGCTCGTAAAAAAAAAGGCCGTGCTGACGCCGGATGCTTTGAGCCACTTTATCTCTTTGCACGTTGGACTGAGCGCCAATTGAAATGACTCCAGCGGCCCGAGCGGCCGCTCACAAAGGCTGCCACTTCAGTGTCCCGTCAATTTAAAACAATCATTAGCATTAGGCCTCCCAGTATCTACACTGAATTAAATTGACTGCGCCACTATAATAATTCAGAAATGCTATCTGAAAAAAAGCAGACTGAATCCCCCTCACCCTTCACTCAGTATACATAATAGGTGATGTTATTTGAAAAAAAAAAAACATAATAAAAAAAAATACAACTGCATTTCAGTAGTAAATGCAACAGCACTTGACAAAAGCACTTGAGTGCTTTTTAACACTAAACGGTGCACTCACACACAGGGTTGGCTTGAGCTGGGAAAGGCTAACACGCTAAGCTGGACGAGTGATAGGAGAAGCGAAACATGTGGAGACAACAGCGTGAAAGTGTCGAGAGCAGAAATGAGCCCAAACGCGGGATAATCCCACAGACACAGCCAGCGGTGCCCACATGAGAGGGAAAGAGCGTTACCCCCGTTTCTCCCTTTAACGGGATTTTGGCGAACGGCTGTTTATCTGTGTACGGGATGGCTAATGGGTGCCGGCTGCCAGCGTTGGGTAATCTAATCAGGACGCGGCGATTTTCATTAAACCGCCCGGTCAGGATTACTCGTCGGCACAAGCCGATTGAAAGGGGACACTTTTAAACGGGGTTAACAGCTTGTTATGAGATTGGGAGGGCCCGTGCGCGAATCGGGAGTCCATTGTGCCATTCGCCAGGGTAATCTTCATTACTCAACGCCATGAAAAGAGAGAAGGGGGCCCCGGCTGGAAAACAACAGGGCAGAAACAAAGGGAAACAAGTGGGGATGAGGGTCTGGGGGGGTGGGGGAGGGCGTACGGGAAACAAAAAGCGCCAGGGAAAAAGTGGGGGGAGTGAGGTTGGGGTGGGGGGGGATGAGGACAAAAGAGAAGATAGAGAGAGATACAGGGAGGGAGAGAGAGAGTGTGCCGTGATATAGCAGTGTTTTGTTTCCCGGGCTAGGGGGGGTCCTCTGGGTGTTTCGCTCAAAGCTCCGGTTACAGGCTGCTGGGCTCCAGCTGAGGAGAGGCCGCCGGCCTGCCAGATAGCGCCCCGCATCGGAGCAGTCAATCTGAGAGCTCACTCCATTTACAGTGCCGGATAGGGTCCCGCATCGGAGCAGTCAATCTGAGAGCTCGCTCCATTTACAGTGACAACACCATTAGCAGCATGGTGTCACGGACCCGTGCGAGGTCCCTGGACAAACGCTGCTCTCAACCTCCCCAACGAGATGAGGAAGCACCCAAAGTGCCACTTTCAACCCCCCATAGGATCATCTTACCCAACTACAGTCCTGGAACCAGTAATTCTGTTAAAAAAAAATGTGACTGATCCTGGGTCAGTGCTTGAGAAAACTGTATGGACTATGGACGGACTATCAATGACGAATTTGCTGCCCTGAAGGACTAAGTCTAGTCCATTAGAATAAAGTAATATCTGTTTTCATTTTGATTATTCATATAAATAAGAGAATGCTTTTATGGAAATTGTTGAATACCTCTGCATAAAGCTTTGACTGCAGCAGATATCCAGAAAATAAGACAAAACAGCCTGCAGAGGCACCAATTTCAATCAAGTTTTGAGCCAAACTCTAATTAAACAGCTAATTTTGCAGTGACGAACATTCGCAAATCATCAAATTGCGTATGCATTGTGTTTACGACAGCAAACTATGCAGAAAAACCCACCAAAATGGTGGCCCACACAGAATTAGAGACAGAGATGGATCTTGGCCCAAGATCTCAATCCTGCACGCGAACAGGCGCCGATGTAAATTCCTCCCCAGATTCTGACCCTGGATCAGTGTCCACGACTGTCACGTAATGCTTGGAGTTAAGATCAGGGTCTTGTGTACTGATCCTTGAACACCTTGTTGTGGGCCTCTGTCTGAGCGCTCTGTGGCTCTGGGCAGGGGGCCAGCACATACCTCTGTCCCTTTTGCCACTTGCATTAAAAGCGGTAAGTGATGTGAAAAGCTGCTAAAATTACCCACCCAGGACAGAGATGGGGAGGAAGCAGTGGGGAAGGGGGAGGGGGGGGGGGGTGTTCATTCCAGTACCCTGTTACGTCAGCATGGTATGTGTGCCCAGAGGGCCACAAAAAATCCCCGCCCATTATTTGACGCCAAGCTCATGGCCTGGAGTTACTCTGCCGTGTGGCCGAGCGGCGGGCAAGGGCGTGAAACAGGCGGAGCGAAAAGAGGTCACCCCATTGGCTTGTCCCGCCTGCTAGCGGTATGTGGCTCTGAACAATGTGCCGCTCTCTCCGGCTCCCATTTCCCTTTTACAACAATGTCTCTCCGGAGATGTCTATGGGGAAAATCCACTGTTTTCCAAGCTGGTGTAACACCAAGGCCAGAACCCAGGGACCACATACTGTCAGCCAAGAGGGAAGAAAACAAGCTAAAGAAAGGACAGGGAGAGGGAGGAGTTAGGGCACATAATATATTAATTTGACTGCACCACTTTGAATGGGTAGACTAAAACAAGGCTTCAAATTATTTATCTGGGCTTGTGTGGTGTGAGCTTGGGTTGGTATGGTTGTTTTGGAAATCTGCTGTTTTGTCATTTTGCTGGGCTCTGTAGCACCAGAGAATCCTATAAAAATGGCTCCCGGTTTTCATCGTTTTAGGATGAGTCCTTGCAAATGCCCTGTGTGGAGCCCTGGTGACGGTGACCCTCGGAGCATGAAGGACGCCCGTTCCTCTCCTCTGAGTCTTCTTCCTGCCTTTGAACTGCAATAAGGCATTTTGTCAGGCTGAAACTATTTTGTGCCTATAGGGTTGAGGAAACGGGACAGGAAATTGCACAGGTAGGACAGACAGGATGTGTGCGTTTCCCCCGATCGGCCAATCGGATGCCTTCACGGTGACTCACAGGCCAGTTATGCAATGTCACCTGGCTGCCATGCTCCAGCTGCTTGCTTGCTCAGGGACGAAAACAAAGATCTCCTCTGAGGAATTCTGGGATAGGGGTTAGGAAGGGTGGGCAAGCCTGGTCACGCCGATGCCTTATGTGCTGTCCTGATCTGAACGTTTGGGGGTGGGTTGAAAACAATAAAAAAAAACCCAGCAGATTCACAACCCCCCAAATGTGCCACCCCCAAACACAACACAGAGCTGCCGTTGTACTTTATGCAGGGGATTATTTACGCACCACTGCTTTCAAAACAAAGCAAAGGGATGGATCCGCAAAGCTGCTTAAAAATTGAACAACTTTGCGTGCTGCTGACTGGGGGCTCACCTCGGGAGAGATGAGAGATAGGAGAGACTCAGTGGGTTTTTTTTTTTCTTGTTCTCTGTGATACGGAGATACACGCAAGGCCGCTCCAGCCCATTTTGTTGGCACCGGCTTAGGCGTTTCCGTAAATTGAAGTTGCAACTAAAGCGCGCGTAAATAGCTTTTTCATTCCCGCCCTGTCCTCTTTAATTATCCTCCGGAGTGGTAATTATAGAGACTCAGAGCAGTGCCACAGTCTGCAGGCTGACAAACTCATTCACCTTTTCTCTACCTGAGTTTCCCCCCCCTGGTTTGCAGAGGTAAACATTGCTAGCCTAGCCTTAAAACTCCATGCCCTCGGGCGTTTTTTTCTGGCTGTCTGGTAATAAACACATTTTTCTCTTCGGAGGTGCATGTGCTCTGTCTGCAGACAAAACACAGTGATGGACACAAGAGAGACGCTGCGAATCTGTGACCATTTCCTTCTCCCCTTTCATGTTGCCTTATTGTGTTTTTATGGGCTGTGATATGTACTTGTGTTGCCGATGCAAATGCCATTGCAATGAGACAAAATGAAATCGAAACTATATCAGCCAGTGGAAAATGGTTACCAGACAACTGCTGTTCCTGTAGGTGGGGCTGCACAATGAGAAAAGAAAAACCCAGGTTAAAGCAAAACAAAATGCAGGTCTGACTTCCCTTTGGAGGAGTGTTCTCTATTTCACCCTTCCAGAGGTTGAGGACCGATGAGACGCCTGCTTAAATTCACAGCGCAGTCTCCGTTTCTCTCCTCATCTGTTCCAGGTGAAAACCTGTGGCACATTTTTCCAAATAAAAAACCACGGCAACGATTAAAGGGGAACTCCTGGGATCCATAAAGGAATACAGCTGAGCGAGTCTGGAAAACATAATAAAAAGGGATGCGGGATACCCCTTAATACCGTGGCCTTGCCTTCACCGATGTCTGTTTGACGTCGGCCCTGTTCTGGAAGCCGAGCTCCAGGTGGGAAGTGCGAGACGTGGCGTCACACCGAGAAAACTTCTAGTTAAAAGTCTGAGTAAAGTCTGAATCCATGCGTGCCTTCCTGCTTGTTATCAGTGCGGCTCATCTTTCAAACAGCAAATAAAACTCCCTGGCAAAGCTATTGCCTGGTTATAGAAACTGTGACTGTGGTGACGGGAGTGGAGTGTAGGGGGTGTTTTGAAATGAAACACACGAAAAAACCTGCAGCTATTGAGGCAAAGTACACAAAACACAAGTATCCAATTACAGGAACAGGTTTACGCTTGTATGAATCAAGATCGTTTTATTGTCTTCATTCACACACGTGCACACACACATACACATATGCACGCATACTCGCCCACATTCTTCTGTACTTTTCCCTTCCTGCTCTCAGTGAAACGATGACCTCATCCTCCTTCCCTCAACGCAGCTGGTCCAGGGAGTGGGGTCACCTGACACAGCAGATGACGGACAGCTGGGAACCAGCCCGTCAGCCTGGCCTATCTCGCTCAAGCCTCCGCTAACCAAGCTGCTCTTGCACCAGCTGGCCAAAGATCACACTCTGAACCCAATTAACAGAGCTGGGTAGGGACAAAATGAAAGTACAGTTCAAAATGAAAGTAACAAGGAGATGATGTATGCTGTTGGAGGCTATTAATTTCACTGAGTGCCTTGCCAAGAAGGCTTGAAGCTAAGTCTAGTGTTGGACCAGGTGACTTAGGCAAGTCCTTGTTTTATGTCAGGGCAACCACCCGAGGTGGCCAGTTCTGTTGCAGGTAAAAATAACACTTGGCAAACGTGCAGGAGTGCTTTTGATTTCGCCACCCTGTCGTCAGGGTGAACTGGTACGGTCGGACCCCCCGCCACCTCCCACACCTGTCTGTGCCTCCCACATCCGGTTGCCGACAGACGACACGCAAACAAGGAAGAATGAGTCTGTGCTCACTCACCGCGTCGGGAGGCCAACCTGGAAAAGTTTGTGACCTCATCGCCACTGAACGCCCCCCCATCCCTCCCCCAGCCAACCCCTAGCAACCATTACCGGAATCTAGGACAGCATCCCCCCTCCGCACCAACACTCTGACCAGCGGTGCTGGCTTTCCGCGTTATCTCGGTTGCTGAGACCGGAAAAAAAAAAACTGCAGCGCGTCAATCACGGGTAGCTGGGAATCGTGGCAAGTTATTCTCGTCCACTAATTGACAATGGGACAACTGCAGCCTGGTTTGCGACGGAAAAAAAACACACGCACACACACACACATAGAAGGAAAAACACCCACCCGTGCTCTCTGGTGGCCTGTTCTGAGCTGCAGTTCAGCCTTAAATAATTCAGACAGGCGGCAAACAAGTGCATACGTGTGGCCTGCTCTACTGAACATCAGACACAGAGAGAGGAAGAGAGTGGAGGGGAGAAAGAGAAAGAGACAGAGAGACAGAGAGTGGGAGAGGGGGGCTTAGAGAAGGGGGAGAGAAAGAGTACATCTAGTATCTGTAGTACATCCTTCAGGCCCCGAAAACTCCACTGCACAATTCCTTATCTGGCTGAGAAATGCCATTCATAAACTTGTACAGGACCACATTATTTCTATACAGAGCGAGAGACGAGGGAGGAAGAGCACCTTGTGTATGTTCTGTGCCGTTCACACACCCACACACACACACACACACGTACTCACACACACACTCGGCCCCCGTCCCAGCAGCGCTGGGCTGCTCCCTCAGGTATTCCTAGCAACATCATGGATTAAAATAGCTTCCGACCCACATAGCTCCACCACGGCTCGCTTTCTCCTTCCCCCCCTCCCCAACCCCGCCCCAAAACTCCTACTCCGCCCCTCCACCCGACACGGTCCTCCTCTAGCCAGGCCGACCAGGCACCTGGCCCATACCAGGGGCTGCCAGTCGCATCTGTCAGTTACATCAAAACACGGAAATCACCTTGATACATCACTTCATCACAGCCAGACAGACAGTGCTCCTAGTCTCGTAGTATTTTTTTTCTTTCTTACAGTATGTGCTTTTGTTACACCCAATGCAGTATTAATACCCAGTCCGGCAGAAGGAGACGGCCGGTGTGTTAAGCAGTTAGGCTCTTTTAAACACACACGCCTGTGTAACTCTAGAATCCGCACTTCCTCTCCACTCTCCACCCTACAGCATGAGTGTGATTCTGGGAGAGAAAAAGAAAAAGATTTCTAGTGCTCCCGTACATGTCAATGTCTCAGAATGGGCTGGATAATCCCCAAAGCTTCTCCTTTATCCCTACAACTCATTTACCGCGCTATTGACGGACTGACTGGCAAAGCGAACCATCCATTCTATATTGCTATTCTGTACTTACTGCCAAAAAATGACACGCACATTTAGCCCATGGCAATCCTTGGTTAAACTCTATTTTGAGGTTTAAACAGAGGGGGAAAATGCGAAGCCAATTATTTCATGCCGGTGGAAATGGAACAGGTGGGCTGCTCAGTGAGTGGAATTAGTTATGTGAGGACAGAGAAGGGCCAGGGCATTCGTATGACAGGCAGCCAGATCTATATCGGGCATACAGTATAGCCACCTGGCACAATCCGAAATGTGTGAAGTGAGGAGAGGCTTAAAATAAAAAAGCCTCCCTGTTAAAAAAAACACACACACAGACACAGTGCCCTGCCAGGTTCGCAGCCACTTCCTGGGCCTTAGGAGAGACTGGAGACCTGGAGCCCTGGTGATGAATGGGGGTTCTTTGGGGCTGGCGTTGGTCCAGGTGTCCCCCAAAACTCCCTTCCCCCTCCTCGCACCTCCCTACCACATGGCTGCGATAAATAAGGGCTGGGTGTCCTCCTGAAATGGTGGGAGGAAGAGTAGGTTTGGTGAGGAGGGGGTTGGTAAGGTGCATCATGGGAAGCACCGTGGGCATGTTCCCCAAACAAACATGGCCTCACGCCTGCTCACCAAAGACCCCTAGCTTCCACCACAGCCCCATTTCAAGGCAGCGTACGCTTTGGGGGGGAGAAGGGGAGGTAGACGGTAGACTGGGGTTGGGGGGGGGGGGGTCGTTAAACCTCGGGTCGTTAATCCCTCGAGTGCATTTGCTTCGGTGCCATGAATTCGTCCCTGTGGGTCAGTGAGATGCAGTAATTCTACGCTAGAAATAACTGAAGGGCAACTCTTGACCACTGGCCAGAATGGCACTGGTCCTTTTTTTTTGGTCTGTTAGCTCAGCAGAGCTGTTGGAAACGGCCAGAGGGCAGTGGCAGGATGCAGTACGGCAGGCCGACCCGCAGCGGGAGAGGGGGAGAGGAAATGAGCGAACATCGCAGGGACGGCTCTGACACAGTGCCGGAGCTGGAGCTTGGCCAGGTCACGCAGACCGGCCCCCGAGAGATTACACGGAGCATATGCAAAAATACGGCCAGCGTTTGCATACGGCCCCCAAACCGGGGCAGCGCTTTGGCCCTGTCCAAAGAGACCAGCCCGCAGGACGGGAGGGAGAGAGAGAGGGAGAGAGAGAGAGACAGAGAGAGCTGGCATCTGGGTCGGCAAAATGCTGAGCTCAGGTGTCTGCAAAAATAACACACTGCTAGCCTTTAATGTTTTATATGGTCCCCCGCCATCCACCGAGCCCCCCCCCCCCAACCTCCTCCGCAGGAAGTCGACATTGCTCTGCTGCAGAGTGACTCCCCCCTCAAGCCCCCCCGCCCCCACAGATGTGTTGACCAGCCTTGCAGCCTTGCTCTCTTTCTTCACTCTTTCACCCCCCCACTTCCCCAGACTCGGAAAGGAATGTCAACCTCGAACAAAAAGAAATGTCGGAATGGATGGACAAATTTTGCGCGCATCTACGTCCACGCTTGCTCCCTTCGGGCCCCGGGCCACACTGTACGTCAAACCTGGCTGCCATCTTGGTGGACTGGCGCTTACGGATGATGGGGTGACTCAAGCGGAAAGCTCTGGTACTTTATTTTGGGGACTGGCTATCCTTCATCTTGCCTCATCAGGCTATAGAAAGGACACTCTCTCTTTCTCTCTCTTCAACCTGAGAAAACTACCAGATGGGGTTAGTTTGATTTCCCTCCATCTCTCTGCCTGGTGGACAGTGTTTATCATTCCCAACTGACACCAAAAACAAACAAATGAGCTCAGCTCTGCCGGCTGCTTAGCCTTGCTGCCTAGCAACAGGTGTGCATGGAGATCCTGGCTTATCTCATGTCACCCTATCAAAGTCATCCCTTCTGGCCTGTGGTGAAACCAAGTGACAGAGCGCGTTTCTGTGTGTATGTGCACGTGCATGTACTTGCGTATGTGTATTTTTGGGTGCCTGTATGTGTGTGGTTGGCACTAGGTGTTAAAGGGAAAGGAAAAAAAGAAAAAAGATTACCACTTTGTCCCTCTCACTCCAAGACCAGAGAGCCAGCGAATTAAAAAAAAAGCTGCTTAAAATGCAGAGTAATCTTTTCGACCTTTTATTCAAACAGTTTGAGGTACCCATTAGTCTTTGTAACAAAGCTCCATGAATAAAATACTGGAAAGGCCTGAATCCACTAATCTCTTATATATTATACATATTTTCATTCTGGCTGAGGGCGTTGAAGACGTGTTGGAGTTGTTTCAGATGGGAGCCTTTGGGAGAGAATTTCAATGAGGCAGAGTAGGCCTAACAGATAGTGGGTGTGGGAGTTCCTTCATCCAGCTCAACCCCAGGAGCTGTTAAATAAAGATGAACTCTCCAAACAGAGCTACCCCTCAGTTCTCTAAGCTATGTGTCGGCCACAGAGAGACCCACATCTGAAGATCTTTACAGAATGCCTCCTTGAGCTATTTAAAAACAACGATGATGAAATAATTCCTTATTTATGAAGGGGATGCTTACGCACACTGGTGTAAGAAATAGTAGTCTAAAGATGTATTGAATGGAGAGAGAGAGAGGGTGGGGGAGGGTGAGAGAGAGAGAGAGAGAGAGAAAGAGAGGGGGAGGCCAAAGGCTAAGTCTAGAAAATTTTCAGAACCATCAAAGGCTATTTTCACAGCGGCAAATCCACCACTATGGCATGTCCTACTTCTCTGTAACAGCATTGTAACAGTTTTCTATTGCCTCTCAAATGATGCGAGAGTCATTGCCAAGCCATGTGTGCCGGTGCAAGAGAAATGACAGCCTCCGCTCTGCCCTGTTAATCAAAGCCAAAAGCGTGCTACCTCTCCATCTACCGCTGAGACAGCGGGCCTCATGCATAAAGATGTGTCTTCCGTGTTCATCCCCGATCCTGCCCCCCCCCCCCATTTCCCCGTCCCCCTCAAGCCTCACACCCTGTCTCCATTCCCCATCCCCATTCCCCCGTTCCCTCTTGACAGTCGCTCAAGAAGCCGCGGATAAATTAATTCCCTGTTTCCTGCCCTCCGCTCCATCATAGCCGCGCTACTCCATCTCTCATCTGCATGGGACACGAGAAAGGCGGCCCCTCCGCGGGACGGCTGGTTCGCTTCCTCTATCTCCCTCTCACAGGCCGGGGTGCAGCGGCGCTCTACCGGATTGTGCCCGAGTGGGTTTTAACATCTGGGTTTAGCAGGTGGTGATCTGGCGCTCCTTCTTTTCTCCCCCCACTGCGCTTCTAAAACGGCTAGCAAGGCTGCGGTTTCCATGGCGAGCTTGGTTGCCAGAGCATAGCTGAGTCAGTACATCTTTCACACAAATCCCAATGCATCTCTGGTCTAAAGTACGCACCAAACACATGCCAATGAATCAGCTGAAACCCCTCTGAAGCCTCAATGCTTCAGAAAAGCCTGCTGAAGCCTCCCTCAGATAAAACTGCAGTTTAGAGCTTGCAGAGTTTGCCTGTGGTAGACTGCAAAGCTTTCAGCGCCAACAGGGTTCACCAGGTTTAGCAGAAAAATTCAGTCACATCCAATTATATTCACTGGTGTCTTCCACACTGCGTCTGCCACCGCTAGGTGACATGCTACCTGCTGTGCGATCTCCCAGTTTGGTTTGATGTCTGTTCTCGCTTCACTATTTTTGTCTTTCCTGCCAAAGGATACAGCTGCTGCCTTGTGGACCAGCTAGCAGACCCATCTTGATATCTCTCGCGCCCGTACAACCGCGGACACAGAATTTTGGAATCTGCAGCTTAAACAGTTTGGTTTCGGGAGAGACACGAATCAGACTGTCACAGCTCCTGGAGTTGTAAGCTGGCACTGGCTTATTCAAACATCATTCTGCATGCATTAAAAGCTTTGGAAGCTTTTTTTCGGATTACAGATTGATCTAAGTTCACTCCTCAGAGGTTCCTGTGATATAAGAAAACCTTTTCAAAAAAAAAAAAATAGTATCACAGAATCACAAACATCCATGATTCAGCATCTCAGCCGGTAAATGAATAATGAGTCTCACATGACACTAAGAAAAATAATAACACTACTATTACTGTAGTAGTAGTAATAGCAATAGTAGTTGTCGTTCTTCTATTTCTACTACAAGTACCACCACTCAAATGATCCTTAATGATAATAATAAAACATTACTATTACAGAATCAATGGGGTCTCCATTCACACAATGAATATTTTTTATGAGCTGTTGAGTGTCTTTGTCTGCTTGGTGCATGTGGATGTAGCACACTTAGCATGCGCGATCAGCGCTGAGAGCATGATGTCTGGCTTCCCTCCACCACCGCCGCACTCGTGACGCCTCTGACATGGCCGCCGCGCTCCAAACGCCCCTGACACGCCCGCTAGAGCGTATTGGGGAGGCGTGCCACTCTGGCGCTAATTATAACAACACATTAATTGCAGATTTTTCCGTCGAGCGAGGAGAGCTCCTTTTTAAAGAGTTGTATGTCATGGCGAGGCACAATGAGGGCGATGCATCACTGCCGGACGGTGAACACCACACCACACAGCCTGTTTAATTAAACACGTCCCATTTCGCTATACTTAGCAAGGCTCAAAATTACTGTCAGGTTTTTCTTCCCCTGCACCCCCCCACACGCCGTGTAGCTGACAATTCATCCATCCATCTGTGGGGGCATCAATCACAATCTAAGGACTTCAGGCCTTTAACAGCCTTGAGCAAATGTAACCAGGGCATTCAAGCTACCTGCTTGACTGATGGAGACTGCAGTTACAGACCCGGACTCAGCGGCTGTGTATTTAATAGGGAAAGTTGGGATCAGATTACGTGTGTGACAAGAGCAAAAAGTGAACTTCACTCACGCACAGCACAAGCGCATGAATAAGATGTCCCCACTTGAAAGAGAAGCCCATTTTTTTCAGCCCCGTTGATGAAAGAGCTCCCCACTAAAGGCTCTGAAGTTAACTGCAGTCAGCTGCATGGCGTGTTTTTGATGTTGTGGAGTGGGCGTTCTTTTCGCTTGGGGAGAGTCCCTGGCCAAGCATAGCCTTTAACCACAGTGCCGTGATGGATCAACCAGCTGGCTACAGGCCACCTGACGGGTATGCTACACCTGGAGGTTAGCTGCCACCCCCCCACCACCACCTACCCCCGTCCAGCAGCAAAGAAGCTCAATTGTTCCATGCTTCAAAAATTTCTATGTGCTGTCCTGCTAATATTAAAATACCGCAGGATACAGCAGACAGGAAATGCCAACTACATGAGAGTTATGTGGATTAAGTCTGATAAACACTTTGGTGAGTCAAAGGGAGCAGCAGGTCAATCCTTATCACCGATACTGGCTTTAGTCTTTCTACAACCTACGTTGCTCAATTCACTGTCAGTACCAGTGGAAACTGAATAGCGAAACTGATAAAGGATCAATTAATCCGTACAAAAACACTGGCTGGATCAAAGTTCAATGGTGGATTGGTTTATCAGGGAAGTACCAGAGCTGGACTTGCATGTATTATCCTGGAATCTGCGCTTCACCCCGCACCCCCACCTCCGAAAACATGGAGGCAAAATGCCGAAGGGAGGACGCGACAGGCGGAGATTGGCAGAGAGCAGGGAGGGGTTTTCCTTCTGCAGCCCCTCCCTCCCTGTCACAGATGCGTTGAATTACAGTGTGTCGCGTTGTTGACAGGAGATTTACGACGGTAAAAAAAGAAAAACTAAAATTCCAGGAGAAGTGAGCCCTCACGTTTCGCTACATTTAAAGGTCCTGTCATCAGCTGCTTTAAAAAAAAACAGCGTTACCTACAAAACGATGAGTGCCAGTTTAACTGGTCTGATAGTGTAATGTTACCTCATTACACTAGTTACCCTGATACCATGCTCTCTGCAAGTTAGCATAGAAAAGTACATCTGTATATGTCCAAAGATAACAGACGCTTTATGCTATTACAGTAAGGGAAAACAGACAGTAGCCTCCGAGCACTAAATCATCTCGGTGTTCCCATTCTTTCCCTACATTTCTTTGTCTATAATGTAGGGGGATTTTGTGAGCTTTCCTCCATCGACTTGCAAGACATTGTTTTTTTTTTTTTTTACCATACTGTCTCTTCTTCCTCTTCCTATACCTCACCCTGAGCATTGGATCATAACCCTAAACATCCCCCCCCCCCCACCATGATCAACCCCCCACCCCCACCCCCCCCCCACACCCCCTGGCTGGGGCAGAGGCACTCGGCTCCGTGCCCTGGTCCACCCGCTGCCTCTATGAGAAAAGCAGCTGTGCTCCTCTGAGGATTACATAACAGGCATTTCAGCAATCATCGCCTACAGTAACGGGAGTGCGTTGTGCCGCACACGGCTCCGAATGAAGGAGGCAGGCAAGCAGCAAGCATTCGGCACCTGAAATTCACAGCATGCTGCGGCTGCATAGCTCATAGCTTGCAGGGCATGGAGTGGGGGTGGTGGTGGGGGTGGGGGGGGCATTCTGGGGCAGGGATTTCAACCTGGGGGCTCTATGGTGAGGAAGGGTCAACAGTATGCTGTATGTATACAGGAGGCCAGAACCCTTCTACTGACATTTTTCATGATGTTGCGTGTGTGTTACCCCCCCCACTGCCCCCCCGTCTCCTCCGTACTGAAGTTACTATGCTGTAAAATCTGAAATACAGTGGTGCACTACCATGTGCACGGCGATTTATTATATTGTCAAAGCCAACTTCCGTGGGATTGGAGGAAGAGCAGCCCTGTACGGGCAGGAAGCCGCACTGGCCCCTCTGAGGATGGAAGCCCTCACCCCCTCCATCCCCCCATCTCCCCCGGCCTTAATTTAGAAGGAGCATGGCCTTTCGGTTGCATTCCTCTGGGTGGAATCTGGTCTGTAGGTCATCCGTCTTCCCCCAGGGGGGTACGATATTGCATTACTGATGGTAGATCACAGATCCTGCTGCAGCAGGTACGCACCATACGCACAGGCGGACGCTAACAAACCAGGAGTGACGCTAGCAAACCTGGCCCGACTCACTCCCGTCTCTCCGCACACATAACCCCCCTAAGCTTGGATAAACGGCCCCGCAAACCCTGCAGATGGGGGATCCGTGTGTGCGCATACAAAGAGAGCCAGAACCCCCCCAAGCACATGCAGGCCAACAGCCAACCCAAAGACACTTAAGAAGCCAGTCAGTTTCCTTGATTTGTGACTTGGCTCTGACAGGTTCAGGCAGAGGTTTTCCACCACCTTCAGGCTCTGCAGACAAATTACACTCATAGCCCTTCTTCAAACTACCCACATCACCCTACTTCAGCTGGTACTTCACTGCTTCACTCACAAAAAAAAAAAAAAAAAAACAAAAACCCATCAATTTCAGTCCACGGGCTCTTGAAATCCAAATGCTCAAAACACGGAAAACTAATCAATTAGCAGGGATGTCTCGAATGCCTTCAGATCTCTAAACAGACAATTAAAAAACAAAACCGAAGGGGGGAAAAAGAGAAAAAAAAAAAGCACAGCAAAACAGGTTTGCGAGCCACGGCAGAACCAGAGGCAGAGAATGACCCATTTTCTGCCTGACCCATTAAACGACTGCGGCAGGCAGACCCATGGGAGCGCATAGGCACCCCTGCTCGAGGGGGCTGGAGACAGACAGACAGACAGACTCAGACAGACAGACAGACAGAGCTCTGTCCTCCTATCTCTGAGCATTAGGAGGTGTTCCCATTTGCATCTTGTGCTCTGTTTCTCTGGCGATGCATGTCCCCAGATTAATTGTCCCAGCTGACTCTCTCCTTGTTTTAATCATTGGTCTCGGGCTCCGGTCTCAATTGCCCAGCCTCTCCACCTGCTCTCCACACTGGACCCAAGTTGGAAGCTGAGGGGGGCAAGGGGTGGGGGTGTGGGGGCTCGAGTGGGTGGGTTTGGGGTGGGGGGGGTGGGGTAGGAGCTTTGTTGTTGAACAAATGGCCGCTCTTTGAATTAACCTCCTTGTGGGTCACTGAAGCGATCCTCTGTCCGCAGCCAGAGCGCCGGGTATAGTGGCCGTCGTTCCAGTCCTGTCTCTCTCTGGTCCTCTATCTCCAGTGACAGTGAGAGATGGTGTCTTTGTTGGGGATGGGGGGTTCGTGGGTGAGGGAGAGTTGGGGGGGGGGGGAGTTGGAGACAGCGCCAGCCCCTTCAGAGAGAGCAGCACCAGGGGGAATCAAGTCTGCGCATGTCAGCTCTAAAGACTTTATCGCAGACAGGAAGCTAGGAACGCTCCATCATACACGCTACCAGCACCCCCAATCCCACCACCACCATACCCCCCCCCTCAACCCTGTCCACCAGCCTCAGCCTGAGAACTGAAATTCAATTCACCCATATCGCGTCCATTAAGGCCTGATTCATGCTCCACAGGCCGAGAGCCGAATGCCGCGATCCATCTTGTCATAAGTAGAAGGAGGCTGTTTACCTTCTCCGCTGTGAGATCTAGGGCCGCTATCAAAGTATTGGGCCCTGTAAAAGCATCAAACTTTAACGCTGCGCGCAGGTATAAAAACCTATTTTTTCACCTGTCTTTCAGGCCTGTCCCCTTTATTCCCCCCCTCCCTCCCTCCTTCCTCCCCTTCAGATGGGACTTGTGTGGTTTGTCCTTCCAACATGGTTCTCTCATTTCCCCTGCCCACACTTGAGTACACACCGCAGCTGAAATGAGGTCCGACAAGTCACCTCTAATCATTTCCTTTCCATTCACAACAGGATGACCCCCTTTAAACACACACACACACACACACACACACACACACACACACACACACACACACACACACACACACACACACAATCTTGGATGGAAGATGAGCACTCAAAACCTTTGAAAGCTACAGCGCTTCAGCTCTGATTGCTCTGTTCACCCCCACACACAACCTCCAACCCCCCACCTGCCCGACACCCCCAATCTACACAAACCTGTCAGCAGTCCTGTTTGACAGTCATTATCAGAGCAGCACGACACCTTGCCTTCAAAAGGGACTACGCAAGCATAAGGGGGTTAAACCCACCATCGTGAAAGGCTAAGATCTTTTTTTTTTTTTTTTTACCCCTGCCAGGTCAGAATAGACATAAAATGGCCAACTATAAGAAAAATCCATGTGATTTTTTTTTTTAAATTGATAGTAAAGCAATATTAAGAAAACACAGTATGGTTAGAAACGACACAGAGGGTAGAGATTGAGAGACGGCCAGGAAAGATGGATGGAGGTCCAGATGAAGGAGACATGGCTGTCTGTCTTGTCAGCACGTGGCCAATTACTGCAGAGAGAGTGGGGTGCACCCTGCCAGACCATACTTTTCCATCAGCGTACGCCAGGCTTGGGGGTTTGTGTGGGTGTGTGTGTGTGTGTGTGTGTGTGTGTGTGTGTCGAGGGGGTGTTTGGGTGGATGAGTTTGTGGGGGGCACTGGCACCTCTCTCTGCCCCCTACACCACCGTTAAGTAACTGGCCACCACACTTCCCTGCAGTGGAGCACATGGAATTGCAATGAGCTGGTTGGAACCAGCAACTGTACGTGCATATCCGCTTCTCACTGCGCAACAAATCACAACTGCACACACAACATTACAGAGACCCATGTGTTGTGTAACATCCTCCGGTCCCCCCTTCCCTTCCTCTTACCCATTTCTTAGAAACAATATTGAAAAAAAAAACACATCATCAAATATTAATGATGAAGATGCAGCATCGGTCAATCACCACTCCTTTCATCGAGCTGTGCAGCTAGTAGCGGCTGCAGCTGTGGAGAGAGTCTGACCATGTGCACGCCAGCGTGCTTTGTCTGTCAGTCGTGGCTATGACTTAATTTTAATGAATGGGTGCACGGCCAACGCAGTGTGTCACATCGTGGCATACAATGCAAGGGCAACAGTTTTTTTTACAGATTTTCAACAGTGCACTTTTTCGGCTTCATTAACGCGACTGTTCAGCTTTGTTACGATAGCAACCTACCCAGGCTTCTACTTCCTTCAGCGCCACTTATTTGCAGCGCGCACATCAGCGCAGTAGTGTCGATATATATAATGCATTAGAATCGGGAGCTGTTCCTCGTATCTAGGGGCCAAAAACACTAAGTAATCTGACAGACGCGGATGCATTATTTAAGAATAAGTCTGTTGTTATTAGTCAGGTCTTCATCTTCCCTGCATAAATTACTTGCGCCATCCAAAATTTCCACTGACTGAATCTCTATTAGACCACGCACTCCTATCTCCATTCTTCAGAAACAGAACGACTGACAGACGGGAATATCGATCTGCTCTGAGCATTCAGTGATCAATACAAAACCACGCAGCCGTGTAGCATTTAAATCGTAGCAAAAGCAATAAACAAATAAATAAACTATAACCGAAATGACAATGTTGTCACACAAAAGTAACTTGTTTCTCGCTAATTCTATCAAAAATTACAACAACTAACATGCAAAACACGATCAAGTTTTCTTGTACCCTCGCTCCGTTCACTTGACACACATCACCACTATATGAACAATAAAATTTAAAAACAGACATTTAAAACAAGCAACATCTGTTGAGCAAGCAGTATTTTTAAAGTAGAAAGGCGTGCTGTTCAGTAGTAGCCTACTCTATACTGTACTTGCCGCTTCCACAGCTCGCGGCTGCCGGTGTAGTGTACTGTTTTCCTCTGCGCGACAGGCAGCATGTGAGAGCGAGTACTCGCTCCAGAGCCTGCCAGTGACTTACAATAATTATTACAGTAACACTGTTACAGTAACGTAAAACCAGTCACCTGCTGCCAGTTTTCTTCCAGGGAAGGCATCGCAGAGAAGTAGCCGGTGTCATGCACGAGCTGGAGTTCCTGAAAAATACTGTAATTCGCCAACACGTCCATGTTGATGCTCAGAATGAAACAATTTACTTTGATCCAGCGAAAAAAAGAAAAAGAAAAAACATCAACAAAAACTACAGCCCACTTCTGTTTTATTGAGGGGAACAAGAAAATCCCTTCAGATCCGTTCCCGCTGAGCTCCGGTAAGGAACGGTGTACATATGTACCAAAATAAACAGATGTGAACAGTATAAAGATGAGAAAAAACTGTACTTAGATATTATGTCACTATATTGCAATCCCGTTGTCTGGTGTGAACACTTAGGTCTTCAGTCCAAGAGTGGGATGCAAGCTCGGTGACATGAAACGTCCATCTATTTCCGCATTGCCAGATTGCAATCTTTGCTCTTTAAATTCCAGGTTGCTTTTTTTTGGCTGCTCTGCTTCAGCAGGCAAGTAGCGAGGCTAGCTGTCTACTGCGCGAAGCGAGCCAAGGGATTGGGGGGGGAGTGGGGGTGGGAGAAAGGGGGATGTTGGGGAGGGGGGGTGAGAGAGTGGTAGTTGTTTGTCAATCAACTCCGTGCGTGACCATATAAGGTAAATAGGGTTGATGATCTCACTTGCGACCAATTAGGGCGGCGCTAACATGATGTTGGGGAGGAGTTATACTGAATAAATATCAACCATTGGCCATTGTCGTCTGTCAGTCAAACCATACATGGCAGTGAAAGGTGAGCTATTTTTAGTGGGCTATATAAATGAAGCACCAGCGCTTTCGTACAATATGAGAGTTTGAGTTCGAGAGAAAATACAGAGCTGCTGTACTGCTGGTCAACAGAAAGCACATGGAAACGCATGCGATGATCTTTTCTTATATTTTCCACTATTATCGTGGAATATCTCATATAAATACGTGTAATCTAAAACAAAATGTAAACCGACCATTTCGCCATGTCAGGGACACCGTGGCGCTGTGATGTAACGAACGCACTTCCCAACTCCTTCTCTTGAGCGACTTGAGTTGTGTGTGTGGAGAGGTTGCGAGGTTTCGCCTGCAGCCCGCCCCTCTTTAGTTAACTGAACTTGCGGGATATCTGCCATTGTCGCTGAAGGAAATGACTCGAGCATTTTTTAAGACTGCCGAAATTTCCTCTGTATTCTCAAAAATAAAAATATTGAAACTACACCTTAACCATCCAGTGACAGAACGACAACAACAATACAGTAACTCTGTAAATTGACAGTGGTGGCTTTAGGAAGAAATATGACTAATCGCACATGTCCTCTTGTCATTTTTAATGGATATTGTGATGCCCATTCATTTGTATTATGTAGCATTCGTGTCAATTCAGAACAAATTGGAGTATTTTTGACCTATTAAAAGTAAAATTTAGTGTGTAGTTGGAATACATAAGGAAACTCTTCACCATGGAGTCAAACTATATATCCATTTTTTTAAAATAAATTAATATTCCTTGCACAGACAATTAACAGACTATTCATAGTTTGCATTGAGATTATTCAGCACAATATGAAATCCACAATTTAATAAGATATTCATTCATTAATGTTATGTTATTGCAGTTGGAGAATATTGGAGTACAACACCTGATTATACTATATAATACTCAGGCATAATTATTTAATTTGTTGTTAAAAATTATGGGGTAGTTTTTTTGATGTTGATTTGGGATTTTTATGCTGGATCTGAGCCATTTATTTGCACTTTAGTATACAGGCAGTTCCTTGGTGATTTCCCGAGGGAAAGTGAAGCTGTACTGCGCTGCTTTTAGGTGTACATTTTGCACAAGGAAAAATAAATAGAACCAAAACAATCAAATGAGACACTCTATTTACACTGCCGTGCTCTACATGTGTTTTGTTCCAGACACCTTTGGTCTTGCTCACTGTAAAATCGAAAGCCTTAAACTATTCTTTACTCTACTCAGCAAATCTCTATCTGATTTATGTATGTATGACTCTTTATATTTGCACCATAAATTCATGTCATGCGTATTGGCCTTGTACAACTGTGTCCATAGTCTGAAACTGCAAGGGCAAGGCCAGTCAGAGAAACTGGGAAATGTAACACGCAGTTGAATATAAACGTGTAGAGTACGCAATTCAGTTTATACTCATAGTCAGACACCACAGAGAAGTCAAGGCTGTGTTGTTGAGTTATTTTTGAGTAAGAAATTTGGTGATTGTGCTGATTTTTTTTCTTTTTTCTTTTTGCTTTCTGCTCCCCCTGCAGCCATGTGTTTTCTGGGGGACTGTGCCGTGTCTAAATGGGAGATTACAGGAGCAGATGGTTGCTAGATTGGCTGTTTCAGGACGTTTTCCCTATTGATTTTTACAGGTCTTTCTCCTTCAGGGATTTAGAGGGGGCTGTGTGTGTGTGTGTGTGTGTGTGTGTGTGGGTGGGTGTGTGTGTGTGTGTGGGTTGGTGGAAGAGGGGGGCAGGGGGAGTTGTAGATGTTTTTTTTTGAATAGTAAATCAGACTTTTGTTCTCTGACAGAAACAAACGAAGCTCAAAATGACACCAGGTGGTTTCGGTCGGGTCCACTTTCTCTGAAGGGGCAGCCTTACGGCGTAAGGCAGCAGCAGTGGTGGCATGACTGGTGCATTCTGAGTGCTGGGTCCCAGCACATGCAGATGTGTCCCACCTAAGCTAGCACGTCCATGATTGGCCGGTAAGCTTTGGGCATGCTCATGACACAAGCATCTGGTGGATGTAGGTGGGCCTGGAGAGGCTGCAGGTAAAGGGCAGGAGAGAGTCAGCTGGCATGTCGGCCCAATCTGGGGCCTCTAACCCCCGATGGCTGGCACAGGCCCCTCCTTCCAGGGGGCTGCCTGTCCTGCTGCACCCACAACAGCTGGCGTGCCACGAAACCCCCCCGAAGCACCAGCTACATCTCCTGATGTCACGCTGATTCTGGACCGGGTCCAGATCAAGCTCACCGTTGGCATTGTTTGCGCCATTACAGCAATTAGAATTCAGTTCCACTCATTGAGTTTAATAGGTGGTACAAGTCAAAAATAAAATTATGATATGTTTCAAGTTATGTTGGAAAATAGATTAAAATTGTATGTGTATATATTTTTATATGTAGGCTAGACACACCGGTGTCTACAAGGAATATGAAACTATAAAAAATTATAAAAAATGAAACTATGAAAAATGAAAACAAACTTATTATGATATTACTAAAATGGGGGGTGGGGACAAAACTGCTCTTATTCTAAAATATATATGTACATATATACACAATAAGTTATAAGGTATGGGCGGTGAACTCAACTTGCAATAAATACAATAACAGTACTGTACAGTGGCGTTTTTGCAGCGGCTGTGATGGGTGATGGGTGCTTTATATCTTTAGCCCATGGAACAAAAACAGGAACCCTGAGAATGATGATTAAATGAATAAATCTTGGCTGGTGTAGATAATATTCTGTTACACCGCCTCTTGTTTTTCAAGGCATGTCAGTGACTGCCTGGTACAGTGACCGCTGTTTTTGTGTGTGTAAGTGGAGAGGATGACATAATTCAGGGTCGGCTGCGCATGAATCGCCATGGTGACTGATCAGTGTGAGTAAACACATGGGGCTCCTCTGCTCTCACGGGGACCCCCACGGAGAGACTGACAAGGCTGGCCGCGTCTGAACAGAGCACCCCATCGCTCCGCACGACATGGATCACACGCCACGCCTGGTTCCCTCCTTCCTGCCCAGGAGCCATGTCCCCTCTCCCGCTCACCAAACACACACACACGTGTGTGCGTGTCTGTTTGTGTGTGTATTCTTCTTTTAGTTTCCAATATTATTCATTAGTTTTCAATATCTTTTACTCACTGCATTCAACAGTTGAACTGCTCTGCATTAGCGCTGTGTCATCCACACCTGCAGAGGGCGCACTGCAGTTTAGGCTTTAATATACTCCGTGCGACCAAGTCTTTTGTCCACACTTTACACACAGCATACTACAGGAGAGCAAACACCACCCAGCGGAGTGGTGAATTCTGTACATTAAATCTGGAACCCTACTGTTTCCCAGTTTGCCTAGGGGGTGCTAATTCAGAAATTAGAGGAACCCAATCCCTGTCCGTTTTGAGCCTGTTTTCCCCTGGTGGGAGTGACAAGTTCAGACCCATCCACTGTAGGCTGATGAAATAACCCAGTGTTGCGGTGTCTGGGCTGTAGGCCTCCGTCTGCTCTCAGACCTCATGTATAGCCTTAGCCTCTCTGGGTCTGGGTATTGTGTAGCAATATTAAAACATGTCCACGACATACGCGCATTAACACATAACATATTCTTACATAGCAGTAACATCCTCGCACAATGGCAACATCTAATACGCTAACAAAGTAACACTCATACACAATGGTACCATTAGTGGTATCTCATAAAATGACATCCATGTACAATGGTAACATGTACCATATTGTTGCAGAGCAGTAACTACCTCACAAAATGGTGGGGTATCATATTCTCACACATTAGTGGTATTTGCACACAATGGTGAGGTGTCACGTTCCCATAACCGCGTGGAATTCACACAGGTCACACAGCGGTAATGTTACATTCACTGGAAATGCCAGTAACATACATTAAACGTGTTGCCCTGTTCAATTCCTATTAGTTCCGCAGCACACTTCAGTAGTTTGCAACATCGGTCTGCATCATCTGCGAAGGTCGTAAACATGCCTCCCCCCCAATGCTATTCATCCTCACACATCGTTCTGTGCCCGTACTCGCCAGCCCCCACCCCCAAATCTGGCCCATGGGGGTTTTTCACCACTCTGCCCGCACATAGAAGATAGACAGATCTGACATGTTACTACAGAGGAAAGCCAACTGGGACATAATGCAATATACATGTATTTCAAAATCACTGAGCCTATGGTGAGAGTGGGGCCCTTGTTGAGCAATCAAGGGATTTCTCTCCCCCATCCAAAGGCGTTGCAGTTTATGCTGAAGACCAAGGGAGGGAGGGGAGTGTGGGGGGGCATGGAATGAGATCATAAAAGTCACGCTGAGGTAAGAATGAAATTATATCACAAGTGGGAATTGTCCCAATTAAGTTGGACTGGAGCACCGCTGTGGAAATGAAGTGTCGTCTTGGATTAGATCGCGCTTCTCCGGGACGCCCCTGCGCCGCGCTCTCTCCCTCTTCTTCCACCGTGCTCGCATCCGCGAAATGACCCTGACCTTTAGGATCGCTCGGGTACGAGGACACCTTTACTGCCAGGGGGTGGGGTCAGGGGTGGGATGGAGGACAGGGGTGATGTGGGGGTGGGGGAGGGCGGAGAAGAGAATGCTGACTTTTTCTTTTTTTTTCCATAGCTGTTATTTCCGAATTTCAAAACAGGGAATGGAAAAGGATCTAAACCAAAAAAAAAAAAAGGAAAAAAAACGCAGCAGGTTTGGAAAGCCAGCCCGAACAGAATTATTAATTTAGCTCCACGTATGATACTTTGAATTATAAAGGGAATACATTTATCTTGTTTCTTTCATCTACCATCTCTGTCTCTGTATGAAAAAGCTCAGGAACCAGCGTTAGGGAGTGAATATCATGAATGCAATGATATGAAAAGAAAAAAAAATAATAAAAAGAGCACCAGCACCACTTCGAATTCTTTCTCCGGGCTTCTGCAGGATGCTTAGGAAACGTTGGGAGAAAAGAAAAAAAAAAAAACGAAAAACCCTGTTTCCTTTAATCTCGGGCTTTTCGCATCCCCCTGGCTGATAGCGGAATGGGTGATTTCCCAGAAGAATGGGAATCCGCTGTAATTCGAAGTTAGCCGGAGCTCCCACTGAAGAAACAAACAGGATAAGAGAGAAAACGCGGGTTATCCTAATCTGTCCGAATGTAAAACCCTGCCCGATTCACCGTGGCAACACAGCCTGCCTCGCTCCCCTCGCGTAAGCCTGTTTCATATTTGGTTTGGCTTTTATCCCCCCCCACACACACACACACACACACACACTCCCCACTCCCCCCGGCCTCCACTACAGTGGCACAGAGAGCTGTAATCTCATTATCCTGCTCTGGGAGGCTGGCAGAAGGCCTTGGCTGTATGTTTGCACATGGCATTTTTTGGGAGGAAATGGAGGATGGCCTCTAATGCTGGAATCCGGTGACAGCCATCCCTTTGACACATCTAGCTCTGGCTCTGGCGCACCCCTCCCCTCTGCCTCTCGCTCGCCCGGGACCTGACAGGGATGAGGGTAATCTCTGAGGGGTTTGGGTGCCGGGAAGAAAGAGTGCTGAAAAAAACAATATATGCACTCAGGTAAACACGTACGCGTGCATGTGCGCATGCACGCAGACACTCGCATGCTTGTCTGTCTTAAAAAACAACAACAAAACAAGGCCTACACAGATCCCAGCATCCATGCTCCATGTTTCTCCTTAGCTTATCTCTATACGGCTGAGTGGAGTGTAAATATTTAAAGGGGGAGGGAGGGCCGGAGGCTGTTGCTTGGTGGTGCCTCTGCAGTCTCCCTGAGCGTGGGGAAGACCCAGTCCTCTGGGCCACACGGAGCGGGACAGAGCGCAGAGCACAAGAGGACATGAGCTCTTCAAAAACATTGTAACGACCTCCATTTTTGCCCATATCCCCCAGGTCCAGAGCTCCACTTGCACCGGTTCAGAAAGCTCTTATTCTGCAGACCTCAGCACTGATAAAGAAAGCTGGCACACACACACACACACACACACACACACACACACACACACACACACACACACACACACACACACACACACACACACACACACACACACACACACACACACACACACACACACACACACACGCCTTCCCTCTAGCATGGTGTAACAATACCATTGCCTTTCCCTGGCCATTAGTGACATCATTGACAATGGAACTCAGGCAATATATCCTCCTGCAAAGGGAAGTATGCAGAGGTTAATTAAATATTCCATGTAATTTTATATTCATATTTTAATAAAGAAAAATGTATGAGTCAATGTCACAGTGGCACCATGGAGCAAACAAGTCAATGGCTTTTAGCTCCAGATGAATTATAATGGTTGCAGTTACTGCTGGTATTTGCATTAAATTTAAAAGGAAGGCGACTCTACCAGCAGTGTTTCCAAGGGTGTATGTATGCGTGTGATTGAATAAGTGCATATGTTTACATGTGAATATGATGTGTGCTACATGTGAATATTTATGATGCACATACATACAGTATGTGTTTTTACGTGTATAGTATGAAATATAGTTATGTAGTATATATGTAGTATATGATATATTGATATGGTATGAGTTCATTATTCAATGTGTGTGTTTGTATTTAAATAGTTATAAATATTGGTAAGTGGATATTGGCCTGGACCCAATCAAATGCACTTTTTACTGGCATGTGCAAATCAATCAATACAGACTTTACATTAATGAATAATTTTCTTTGAGAACATAATATTTATTGGAGACAAGCAAGCATATCCTTTGATATGTGTTATTTTCATTCTATGAGACTAAAGTCCATTTGTCATTGCTTTGCATATACCTTTTAATAGACTAAGTGTGCTTGATTTAATCTGGCTCATTTTATGTGTTATTTGTGGATGTCAATGGGATTCTGTTTGTGTGTGTGTGCATGTGTGTGTTTGTATCTGTGGTGTCTGTGTATGTGTGTGTGAGTGTGTGTGTATGTGGTGTCTATTTGTATATATGTGATGTGTGTGTGTGTCTGTGGTGTGTGTGTGTATGTATGTGTGGTGTCTGTGAGTGTGTGTGTGTGTATTGTGGTTTGTGTGTGTGTGTATATGTGGTGTCTATGTGTATGTATATGTGATGTGTGTGTGTGTGTGTCTGTGGTGTGTGTGTATGTATATGTGTGTGTGTGTGTGTGTGTGTGTGTGTGTGTGTGTGTGCTTGTATAATCCCTAATGTATGTGGAAGTAAGGGCCTGACGCACACAGTGGAAGTGTGTGAGCTCACTGAGCCTGTCACAGCCGTGCAGAAGATGAAGATGCATGCTCTCTGCAGGGAGTGTGGGGGAGACACTGCTGTGCATGTGTGCATGACACGCAGATTTTCAGTGTGTGTATGCAGCCTAAACACATGTCAGGGGTGTTGCGTTTGTTTTTGCTGACATACGACATCTTGTGATCGTATGTGTTTATTTGCATATGCATGTGTGTATGAGCATAATGATATGAGGTCTTGGTGGCTACTCCATTTATGTAGGGAAATCATATTGTCAGTGGTGTGCTTGTGAGAATATGTGCTTTTGTAGTGGATACTCATTTGTAGTGCAGTGGAGTGGGAGAGTTGTTGGTGTACTCATATGACTGTGTGTTTGATGCAGGGGCAATCTGAGCTGTGCTTTCTGTCTGTGCAAACTATGTGCTTGTAAAGGATGGGAAATGGGTACTCAGTATATGGGGCCATGTGTGTTTCATGGAGGACAAGCATTCCATGTGATGCTTTTATGAATGTGATTGTGTTTGTAGTGGCTGAGAAGTGGATACTTAGTGCGTGTGTGTTGAGATTTTGTGAGCGCATGTGTGTTTTTAGCAGCATAGAAGTGGCACTCTTTGTGTACACATGTAAATGTGTGTACTGTATCTGGGTGGGAACAGTCAGTTTGGTGCTGTAGTGAATGGCTATGTCCCTGTATTGGTTGAGTGATAGGTGTGCGGTTGGTGTGTTGGGCTCTTGTGAACGTATGCGTGGATGACTGAAGGATGCTCAGTATCTGTGCGCATGTGGAGTTGCGTGCTTTGGGGAGCAGGCCCGTGCGCAGTCGCAGTCGACCGGGCTCCGTGACGCACGCCCCGCAGGCCCTCCTCCCAGCCTCCCTGCGGCAGCGTCCTGTCTGAACCTGGGCCAGCACTAAGCTGCATGCTGGTGGACTGTCACTCCCAGTTAAATCTGCCTTCTGATCAAAGCCCTCCCCCGACGGCCCCCTGTGGAACGACTGGCTCTCCCCGCAACCTTGAGTCCCCGGTCCTGGCCGGACGCGCGGCTTCTCCGCTGCCATCGCGCTGGCCGGCGCTCCGGAGACCGGGAAGGGCGGCAGGGGGGCGGTGTTGGCATTGGGAAACTGAGTGGGCCAGACTGACCACTCTGACAGCTCTATTGAGAGACACAGTTTATGAACTCATAAAAAATAAGATATGGCCAGAGTGTTCATCCATGAGAATGACCTTCCGTTTGATGATCACCCCATGTCAGCAGAGGTTTTTACTACCTGCTTAATGGCAGTTTATATATAGTTTATATGTGTGTGTGTGCATGTGCGTGCGTGTGGGTGTGTGTCGGCACACGTGTGTGTATGTGTGTATGAGTGTGTGCATGCACACACATAGGAGGTAGCACATAAGCACACTTTAGTACAATAACCACAAGACTCCGGCTGTAATGATACAGTCAGACCGTTTCGTGGGTTTGATTGACAGTTTGGATTAATTCCCTCTTTAACTTAGCCATGCGCAATTAATCATATGGCAATTAATAGTAATTTGTTTATTTATTTATGACACATTACATTTGTCTAGCAATTTGCGTGTATGGTTGTGAATGCTAAAATGGTAAATTTTGTCATGCGTTAAAATCATGTAGTGAAGCTTTTTCCTGTTATTTGCACTGCCAATGTTTTTGGCAGGATTACCTTCAGTGTTAGCATCCACCATTTAAATTCTCTTCACCAGTTTGAAGAATGTCTTTGTTTGATTATTTCCTCATTTGAGTCAATGTTCGCTGCATGGTACGCTTGTAAACCATTAAATTCAAGGTTGGTGCTCTTGTTTGGCAGAAAAAAAAACACAAATAGATGAATCCATAACTGAATACATTTTTCCTGCTGTGAGGTGGGGGCTTGGGCTCAGTCAAAAGAACTTAGTCTCTTAAAGGGCATATGTGATTTAGTCAAAAGAGACTTTACATTACAACATAAGCTTATGTCAGTCTTTTTTGCTTTATTGGAGACAAGCAAAATATCCCTTAGAACATGTCCTTTTCATTCTAAAACATATTATCATATGCTCTTAGAAAGGATAATGGCCTCTGTGATTGAATAGCATATGCCCTTATGATGCTAGATTGAATTCCATTTGATTGAATTCCGGAGAGAGTGTGGAAACATGGCGCTAGGCCGCAGCCCTTTGCCGTAGGATGCGGCGCTGCTGTATTTCATACCACTTGCTGCGGGGCTGATGCTAAATGCTCGGTGACTTGCCTCTGGTCATCGGAGGACCGGTGTCAGGTGGCTCAGCCAGCCGCTCCGTTGCTGTGGAGCACATATCTTAGTCTACACCTGTGAAGGAGTGCAGTCATGGGGAACGGGATCAAAGGCGCTGATTTTTTTTTTTAATCGTTAGCTCACCTGCTTTGGTGACAAGAGGAGGTGGGGGGGAGGTGTTAGAGGAGGGGTGTGGGAGGGGCTTGCCAGGGAGCAGGGAGTCAGAAGGATCACCTGTTGTACTGCGAACCCACCGTAGTGATGGCGGTAAGGCGGCCGCGGCCTTGACCACAGCCCTCGGCGCCACACAAAAGAGCGGCACATTGGTTTGCGAAGGGGGCGGAGGGCTCGGCATTGAGTAAATAGCGCCCTGCTGGAGGGTGTGCTCCGGTCGATAAGGCTTATATTTACTGACCGAGAAAAGCACACATATTCATAGGCGGGGGAGAGTTCATTAGAGCAATGGAGATACACTGGCCGTCTTTCTGCTGGGGGGCAAGGGGCCGGCGCTTTCATCCCTGGGGGCCGGGGGTGGGTGCTGTGAGGAGCTGATACCAAATGGCACGGGTCGGTGGTGACGGAGGGAGGCGGGGGGGTGAGCAGGCCATCCTGAAAGGGGGAAGGGGGAAGAGAGAGAGAGAGAGAGGGAGAGAGAGGGAGAGAGAGAGAGAAAGGCCTGTGTTGCACTAAACAGACAAAACACTATTACATAAAACATCTTATGATTCCAATATTCTCACTCAAACCAAAAAGTAAAACAGAAAACAAGAATTTGATAAGAAATGAAGAGAGGGAGAGGGAAAGAGGGAGCAAAAAGAGAAAGAGAGAGAGAGAAAGAGAGAGAAAGTGCGCTCTCAGCTAGGTCAGCATCAGTGCTGTGTTAGTGATTCCTGTGCCAAGAATCAGGGAAAAAGGATCTAAAACAGAGAGCAGGGAACACTGTCAGGGACAGAGAGGGTGTCCGTCTAAAGGGGATTAAATGGGAATAAATGAAAGTGAGAGGAATGAGAGGAACCTGTCTGAGTTTGACCCTGTTCTCCTCCAGCCCCCACGCCTTTCAGGGAGGTTAATTTGATATTAATAACACAGACTGTGCCGTGGAAATCCACAATCTCTTTTAGTGACTCTGAACTCAACCTGGAGGCTATATATTTGGGAAGTGCGAAAAAAGCAATTTAGCCGCATCAGACATGGGGAACACATGGTGGTTGTTTCTTTGTTGGAGCCTGTGTAAGGACATGACATGTTAGCGGACCCTGCTCAGAGCTCTCCTCTCACATTCAGATGGTTTGGGAGCTCTGGATTGTTGCGTGACGGAACTGTGGAATTTAGATATTCCAATGCATGTGCGGCCATCCATTGTCCTGTCAGCACTATCGGCCCCTTTGACAAAAGGCTCGCGGACGCGGCCCATGCCGGTGCGACCCTCTAAAGAGTGGCGGACGTGCAACAAAAGACGAGAGGTCAAGAGTCAAGGGACCCTGCCATTCACCCGGGCGCCATGGCAACAGCACACAGCATGACAGCTGTCAGGTATCGACCCTGCTTACCGCTGCTGGCCCCTCCGACACAGAAAGAACGATGACTAGATCAAAGGCAAAATCTGTCCGCACCGACAACCTATCTGCCCACAGGTATATTTATGCTTTGAGTGAACTCACAGGATGGCTGTCACTGCTCATTTAAATCCGTTTTCACAGCCGCCAAGATAACCAAAGTCTGTGGATAAAGGAACAAAAGCGTTTGTTTAAATTCATAAGTCAGAACTATTTAGTTGCGTTTCATATATTAAAATTAATTCCAGGATATATGTCCAGGCTTGCCTCACATATTTTAATGGTGTGTGTATGTGCTGTACACCACTGCATACTTTCTGTATATACAGGTGTGAGTGTGTGTGTATGTGGGTGTATATACACACTCACACACCGCCACACACACATAGTTGTAATATAAATGACTGACTGCATATTTTATTTGCACTCCAGTGGAGATATGAATGTGCTTAGTCTGTATTGAATCTGATACAGTGGCACTAAAGGGAAAAATACCAGAAAACTGCATCTGTTTATCTTGCTCTCCCCAAGTCCCACCCGTTACCCTGATGTTATCCGCCTCACTGGAGCTTCTCTTATTCGCAGCAGGTGCGTTTGCTCTGGTATTGACAGCTTACTGCTTGCGTCAATAATTGTTGCTGCTCGACAGAGTATTTTTGGCACAGCTCACCCTTTTTTTGGGATCAGCTAAATGAAGCAGCTCAGAATCGCTCTTCTTTGAGCCATGTTTTATTTTGCAGGCACTGGCATGGACACATCTCTTCCATCTCTACGAACGGCACTTTCTGCAAATTATTTATACGATTGTTCAAGGAATATTCCCACACAGCATTCTGCTCTCTTGACTGAGGAGAGCATTGTGTGTGTGTGTGTGTGTGTGTGTGTGTATTACATGCAGGCAATCCGGAAGCAAAGCAGCTGCAGGAAGGTACTCAAAACAAAAAACAAGAAAACACATTGTGTAGAAAAGGACACTGTTTATGTTCAACAGCTTGACTGTGAGGTTGCCTCCTTTGCAAGACATTTCTTCTCATTGCAGATAAGAATCATATGGGTCCAATGTGCAATATTAAATGGAAATGAAATATGTTGACATAAAATATATTATCCAAAACAGGTACAGTAAGGATTCAATCACTGCCTTGGTATTGTACCAAAACACAGGAATAGGTGCATATTAATGGCTCAGCTTTTAGGTTTGTGCTGCTTTCAGCCACTAACCTTAATTTAGTTCAGTGATTCAAATCTAAAGAGTTGATAAAAGTGTAACAATAAAACCAATGAGGCCTACATACAATAAAAACGGAAAAAGATATTGCATTGACCACATCAGACATGAATAAACAAGCACAAGCTCATGGCTGATTGCCACATGACATTGGCTCATAGGTATATGTAGGAACAGCCTGGGTTATCTGCAGTTATGAAGGATCATCATTATCAGCGCTTCATTTCAACATCAGACAACACTATCATAAACAATGGTGTGTGAAATAATGAGGACATGCCAGTGCGCATTAATGACAGGATCCTGATAAAGATACAAACAGGAATGCGCTAATGAGGGGGAACATATTTTTGTTACTGACAAAAGAAGAGAATGAGATACATTAATAAATATATAATCTGCATTAGCACAACAGAAAATACAGTCCGTAAATGAAATGCATGTTGTGACAATGTCAAAAACAATGCAGTACAATCCAATACATAATAAATAAAGCAAAAACCATGCTGGAAAAAAAAGAAACAACAATTCTTTCCACAAGGGAACCCAAAGGAAGGTGGCTTTCCTGGGGAATGCACATCCCTACACAACGACCCCCCCCCCCCAGCCCCCTCCCTCACCCCCGCCAGCGTGCGCACGCAGACATGTGATGGAGGAAATGGTGCTGAGGAAATGAAGGGAGCTGCGAGCAGGATTCCCATGCGCAGTGACAGATACTCCTGGAGCAAAAGCCCTTTCACAGTGAGATACTGCCCTCCTTTCCTCCCTGCCTAAACACAAGGTACACCCTCACCTGCACCTGCTCTGGGAATAACATTCCAGAGGAATGCTAAAGACCCTTAAAAAAAAAAAAAAACACAGTCATGTATGTGGAGAGATGGTTAAAAACAGTAACATATCAACTGTGGCAATGCATATATATATATATGTATGTATATACAGCCCTGCTTTACATTTTATGGTATATGCAATTTCTCAATATGAACAATACATGAATGAAAATGGAAAAAAAAACCTTGATGCTATCATTGTAAATTCAATGTGTCCTGAATGTAAGATGAAAGTGTACCTTTATGTTTTATACTTCACCTTACATTGCTTTCCCCTAAGAGGATCACAGCAGAGTTTTTCCAGCGAGCTGATCATACATAATCCACTATGCAATATGTATTTTTATGGAAGGCTTGTCTTTCTGGATTTGAGTTGCTTCAGCATAGGGTTCTAAATTGCTACATTCTGCTGTATTATATTATATTATATTCATTTAAATCTTTTTCTCCAGAAAGACGGCTTCTATTTGCCATAAACGATGAGACTCTGATTTGCATAAGGCAGGCAGTTTGTGTAATGGTGTTGATGTATTGAGGAGTTCAGCTATTTGTGATGGGGTCTGCCTAATTGCTAAACACGTTATTATTTCAGTTACCAGCAGCTGCTAATTTGGGTGCGCGCAGATCAGAGCAGTGAAAATGGTAAATAAAAGTATGGGTTGAGGAGCTCTGTCTAATGAATGCGGATAGCATTAGCGGAGCCCCAGCCCTGTTAGCTTTCATCATAATCAGACATAGCAGGACATGGAAAAAGAAAGTGAATCTTCAGCCTTTTTTGTCGGCGCGAGGCGCTCGGAGTGCTGCATAAATGGTCTCTCCAGGACTCTACCGATCACATGCCGGGTGCATGACCCGGTTTGCCTCAGTCACTTGACCTCCATGTGCCTTCCATTTCACTCGCCACAAAAAAAAAAAAAAAAAAAACAACACTTATGGGGCGGAAGACTTGGAGCAGCCGAAAACAGCCGGCGGAGTGGCGAAGGGGTCAGATGGGCTGCTGGGGGAGGAGGTGAAACAAAACAAAAACAGGGTGGAAAAAAAAAAGCGGGAGTTATTTTACCTTATTGCTTATCCCTGCTAGTGTTGAGCTGCAGAAGGGGGCTTCCCACCCCACTCCCAGGGGGCTGTGGTCTTGAAGCATCCACGCAGACGTACGGGCGCAGATAGAGGCGGATCTCTCAGCGCTCTGGATCCTCATGGTGGGCTCTTGCGCGGGTTTCGTGTTATTCTCTGACTACCCCAAATCCACCCTCCACCCCCACAGTCCTCTGTGTCATGAATACATTCATAAATGATCCCCTAAAAGACAAGAAAAATAATAAAGGCAATCGTCTCCGGAGCACACGCAGCCCCCCCACCCCCCACCCTCCACAACGCCCCCAAACCAACCCCTCTGCACCCTCTGTGTTTTTTTTTTCCTCTGCTGTTCTTTTTAAGTGCATCGACAGGCAGGGGGAATGGAAATGGGGGCCTCGTATCATTAGCATTGACATTAGCAGATGCCACAGCGAGTCTCAGAACTACAAAGACTCCTGGGTTCAAAGCCATCCTGGCTGGATAAACAGATCCCTGGGAAGGAGAGGGAGAGAGAGAGAGTGATAGAGAGAGAGAGAGAGACTGAGCGAGGGAGATGGGGAGAGGGAAGGGGGAAAATATCGCACCCCTCACTCAACCGGCCTGCCATGTATCGCAATAAGGCTGTCCCCTATCTCCTACTCTCTCCTCAGTGTTTCTCAGATCTCCCCAGCGCAGTATTTATTCATTTAGATAAGACCCTGTTGTTCTTTCCTTTGGGGGGTTCGGGGCATAGAATTCTATTAAGATCCCCGATCGGGGGGGTTCCTACGTTCCCCAACGTGTTCAAAAACCCATTCAAGCTAACAGTGGGACTCGGGGAGGGAAGATCCAAGATGAGCCTGCGATGAGTCTGCCCATTGCTGTGAAACAGTTAATAAGGGAAACAGAGCTGCTTCTCTCTCCCATTTACATATACAGTGGCCACAGAGACGCTAATGTGGGCCCCCCAGTGCATGATGGGAGAAGCTGAAGTGACAGCATTGTGATGAGCGACTGTGTACTGAGGGATGATTCATGCGGTGCCATTTGGGAGCCATGCTCCCTTTCTCTAATACACCCTGTTCTTTAATAAAGTGTGCTCTGTGTGTATTTGACTGTTTACAAAGCGCTTTCATTTCTCTAATCACCGCTAGTAGCACTTCTCCTTCATTGCCTCCTGATTATGTGATGGGATTCTTTTGAGCTGGCAAGTGTTTATAGTTCAGATTAAAAGTACCCCCGTTTCGCGTTACGCTCTTCGCCGTGCTCCGCGGCGTCCCGTGAACTTGTGTTGACCTTGTGCACTGCGAGACCCCCAAGAATAAAGACATCTGAGAAATGAATAAAATGAATGAATAAATTATGATGAAATGTTAATAGCGCTAATGATGTCGGGGTGTAAATCTGTCTCCCGGCTCTGTCATAGGAGGCTCCAGTACAGACAGGCCCTCGTCAGGTTTGCCTTTGAGCGGCGGTGACGGCGGAGGAGCCAGGAACGGCTGTTGGCAAGCAAACCCCCGCCATCCCCCCTCCCCGCCCCCTTCATTGTTTCATCCAACCCCCCCAGCTCCGTCCTCTCGGTGGCTCTAGATGAAGAGTAGCTTGCGGCTCAAGGCGGCTCCGGTAATTTGCAGTAATTAGACCTGTTTTGCGGAGGTTAATCAAGGCTGACGCTTGAAAATGAAAAGATGCGAAGAAGGGATGGGGTGGGGTGGGGTGGGGTTGGGTGGGGGGGTCCGAGGCAGCTGGTGCCCGGTTGAGGGGGCCTGTACCCGAGGGCGGCACCCGGGTGTTCCCTAGCCCTTTGTGGCGAGGTATATTTATTCTTTTTTGTTGTTTGTCATCCCAGCTCGAGTCAGCGAGAGGTTGCGAAGGGCTGTGACCGAGGTGGTGCTTGTTGCCGGGGAAAAAATGGCCACGGTGGCCACGGCGATGGCCTTGTGAATTTGTGAGCGCGGACAATGAGAGGAGGCCCCGCTCCCTCGGGCGTGATAATCACCCCTTTCAGAAGCCATTTCCCCACACCTCCTGTACCTGCATCAGAGAGCCCCAGGGACCTGGCTTCATTACGGCCTGCCCATTACGTGGACCCGGCCGCACGGAGAGGGGGTAATGGGCTGGAACAGTTTACACTGTTTATCTTTGGCCCCGGATCCCAATGACCGGGAGTAAGGTATTGAGCCGCCCTGCTGGGCAGCGAGATCCCATTAACAGGCAAATAGTGCGGACCTTGTAGCTTCTTTATTAGGGCTTTGCAACGGCCTGATGGTTCACAGCCCAGCAAACAGCTGTTTACTTATTCATTTATTTATTTATGTCCCATCCAGGAACCCCACACCGCGCTCCTGCCAATAGCACATAGGTGCGCTGTACAGTAGAGATTGCCTGTGAAAAAAGGCTCCTTGTCAGGCAGTTTTGTTAGACATGGCTTTTCTTGTAATCTGTTCTTCCACCACAATGCCCTGCTGCTGACTGCATCTGATTGTGTTCCTCCACTTTATGGTGAAGGACCCTCTGGAATTACCCAAGACAGAGACACTGGGACTGCTGCATGCACATGAACGCTTGATACTCCACACTGTCATTTGGTTTGGGGCGAAATGAGGGTATATCACCGTGCGTTAATGTCACCATCGCATCCAAAAGCCATTCATGAAGAATGCGCTCTTTGGCTCTGAGGGACCATAAATAAGCCGCAGGTCACGTATCGGTTATTACCGCCATTAGAATTCAACGTGCGCCGCGCATGAAGCCACTCCGTCAGGTGTCCGATGCTCCCTCTCGGGCATATTCCAAAGCCCGTACATGACCTGGGAGAATTTTCAACAGGATCCGTGCCATTACACTTCTTAGAGTCGTCGCGTGATTTCATCAGGCTCGCAGTCGATACATGTGCCACATAAAAAACCCATTAGGAGGCAAATTACACGAAAGCGATGAGAGCCTGCTTTATCGACATTCATTTTTTAGTTACTGGGAAACAAAGCGATCTTGGCGGGGCCGAAAATTTGCCGGATGATGGATCTCATGCTACGCCGGATTCGGTGCGTTGCATCGAAAATTAACGTCGGCGATGACTGGAGCGAGGGACATCGCCTCTGTCATGTCGCTGCCCATATTGCGAGTTGTTCATCATATCAAATGGCTCAGCTTTAGGCTGATGCTTTAGGATGTCATTTGATCTCCACCAAAACCTTCACAGCATGGGCTGGCATAAGTGCAAAGACTACTGACCCATACTGCCACCGAACTCTCCCACATATCGTCCCCTGCAGCAGAAATTAAGGCTTTGAAACACCTGGAGACCAAACTGAACCATATGCGAAGCAAGTGCCCTAAAAAGCTAAACGAAACCAGGGGGAATCGCAAATGGCGCGTTTGCACATCGGCTCGAGGTTTTATTTCTTCGCAAAGTGCTTCTCCGAATGCCGCGAGTGCCTTTGGAAATACCCCAACCTTGTTGTCAGCATCTGCCTGTGTCAGTTTGGCTGTGATCCCCCACGGTAGCGGTAATGAGCAAACGCAGCAATTAGGAAGGCGGGCGGAGCCACACTCAGCTGGCCACCGCGGATGAGAGGGGGGCCGGATGAGCGGGAGTGGGATTAACGGAGTTGATTTAAAGGGATTAGAGGGTTCTGGGTATTTGAGGTCGGAAACCCCTGCCCACAACCCTCTCCACTCCACTCCAATCCTCCTCAAGTGCGGCGTGAAATTGTGTCCCTCGTAATCTGTGGGACTTGACTGATGAAACCCCCGTACGCTGTACAGATACGGAGGTGGGGGGGGAAGGGGGAAACAATGAGCATGTGGGGATTCATCCATAGCTGAAATGTGACTGGGGTAAGCTATATGCTGTTGCTCACATCAAGCCAGGGTGGGCTACAACGGGAAGCAAGGCCCAAAAATGAGGCCTGGGCCCGACTGCTACTACAGGCTGTGAGGACAGGTCCTTTGGGTCATGCAGCTTAACACACACACACACACACACACACACACACACACACACACACACACACACACACACACACACACACACACACACACACACACACACACTCGCGCACACACACAATCCGTTCGGAAAGATAAGCAACGGTATCTCTTCGCCTGTGTTTCCATTTGTATCCCTCATCCCCCTTGCTAAGTAGTGGGTAGAAAAACCATGCTAATGTCCCCCATCCATCAATGTGTTATTAAACGGCAATTTCCACTTGGAAAGTGGGGCCTCAATGCGAGAGCAGTCACTTAAAATACAAAAGTGAGCATGCGGCCATTGAAATAATGGGATGCGCAATATTGCACACACAAAAGACGCATTAGCAATAAAAACTGAGGGGTTTGAGCAAAGGGTGGGGTGGGGGGTTGCCTTTTGTCACTGCTGTGCTTGAAATGCAATGCAATTCTCCCATTACATTCCACCCCCCCCCACTTTTGCTTATGCGATGTGGAAAATGACATACCCCAACATTCACATGGTTAACCCCATAGCTGCTGACACGCTCGGCGGTCCCCCTCCTCGCCAAGGCAGGTCCATGGCCCCCCAAGTGATTGTCCCTTTGGTGAAATCGTTGCCGTCCCAGGTTATTCCGCTCATTTCCTATGACTGTACGGGACCCAGGAACGCCGGCGACGTTGGCGGTAATTATATCTCAGAGCTCATTGGAGAGCTGTTGGAGAGCACAAGTAATTAATGACTGTCTTCTGGAGCCAGTGACATTCTGCGCTCCTGATGGGAGGTTTTTCTTTTTTTTTTTGGGAGAGGAGGGATTTTTACAAGCAGGGCTGTAGCACACTGCTCCTGAGGACTGAGTCATGATGGAACTAGACTGGAAAATGTGGAAAAAGCCCTTTTGAAGGCCTGTCTCACACAGGGTTGACCAGTATGATTTTAAACTGGAAAAAATAGGACAGAGCCACATGCCAGGCTAAAAAAACCCCTCCAAAAATTCTGATCTGATATGCCTATTTGGAGTCGGGTTAGGCCAATTTTCTATGGTGTTAGTAAAACAATACTATGGGATTCAGTACTATTCAGCCTTTCTTATCAGAAGGAGACCATTGTAAAAGAGTACACATAGATTATGTTATTGGCATTGCTTTTTCTGTAACCGTTGTGTGTGTGTGTGTATTCATTATCTGTTCAGTTCAATTCCAGCTTTTTCACTCCAAGTTGTTCTTGTGTAGGAGTTTTGCTTGTTGCATTGAAAATCAGTCAGACTTCTCCAGCTGTGAATTTAACTGAATCCTGAAAAGCCTGTTTGAAAATGCATGCCTTTGAAAAGCCGACTAATTTTCCTCTATCCTCCCCTATAATTTCAGTTCAACATTATGAGTCTAACAAAGCAGGGCTGGGAGATGGGGCGATGTAGATTCTGTGTAGCTACTGTGTCTGCAATCCTGTTTTTCCTTTTTTGCTGTTCACTTTTAGTGAAAATGTAGCCTCTAATTAATTCAGAGCGCTGGTCCAAGCTCGAGATGCGGCCAGATTTTCAGTGTTGGTGTCATTCATTGCTGCTGGACACGGTTTACGTGTTTTTGTCTTTGTGTGAATCATGCTCTATTCAGGGAAAGTGTGGCCAGACTGTCAGCCGTGATCGTCGGCGAGGAGAGGGAGCAGAATACATTGAGGGGCCAGCTGTGTGCTCTGAACATGGCGGACTGTTTAAGCTACAGAGCACTTTTGTTGATCCCTGCCCAATAATAAAATAAAAGGAGGCTGGCCGCTGCACTACTTTACAGCTTGGTTTTCTTCTCTGCCTCACTGCCATGGTAACCGTTTGAAATGTCACGTTGTCGGTTGTCTTCAGTGCCGTCGCTTATTTGAGAAAGAAGGGGCGCTGTGGAGGAGCCAGTCACTGATCTAGATTTTCGGGCGATCTGACAGTTAAAAAATGAGTAACTTCCACTTGAGGAAACACTGTTCCTTCCTGACATGTCCAGAGCACAGCCAGCGAGCTGAGCCCCTCTTGCTTTGACACATTTGTAAGGAAAACGCCCGTGTCCGTGTGACAGGAGACATGGCGAAGCAAAACATCCCCAGGAGGGGGGGAAATAAATAAATAAATAAATGAAACACATTTTCAGCCTGTGATGGATTTATCCACTGTGTTTGGGAACCTTTCAAGGTTTGGAGCTAGCTCTCCCCCTGAAGCTCAGGGGGTGTAATCTGCTCTCTGTGAATTTCAGCTGTAAAGTAGCAGCCATTACCTTCACCATGTTAATGTCTGCATTGTGAAGACAGTGACCCTCCCATTGCTGAAGACCAGGCTTGATGCTGTACTGGATGCCTCATAGGCTACAGGTAAATGACAAGCCTAGTTAGGCTTAATGGCCTGTTCTTCTTATCATATGTTATTATGTTCTTAACCTATGCCTTAAACCACACACCTAGTGATGGAGGAGTAATCTTTCATTGAACTGAAAAAGACAGGAGCATCTGTACAGTATCAATGACACAGATTTTGGCCAGTGGTTGTACCTAGCAGTGGAGAGGAAAACATTGTCAGCTGAGTATAGCTGACTCATAACAGGTAATGAAACCTCACTCTCTAACTAAAACTAACCCACGTCCCAGCTCATCTCAAAATTTTTTGTGTTTTCTGCAGTTCTCAAGCCATTCGCTGGGCCTGCCATCTCCATAATCTGTGCAATATTGTTTGCCTGTATGAAATTATTTTCTGGAAACTAAGTTAATGGAACAACTGGACAACATGGCTTATTGGTAACTGCTAAGTATGTGCAACCCAGCACTTTCCCTTGGTTTTTACCCATCATAAAAAAATACCTTTAAAGTAATACAATAAACACAAAGTCCCTGTTTAGTTTCTATCCTTCTGAAAATGATGTGCTTTATCTCACAAATTAAATATTCTGACATTTTAACATTTGGCGTATCTCCCCTTGAACTATTCTGCCATTTTGTTTCAAGGTAAAAAATGGCAGTGCTATTTCAGATTGCACTATTTGTTTAACCAGGAAAAAACCCTTTGAGATACAAAATCTCTTTTAAAAGGGTGACCTGGCCAAGAGGACAGCAGAGAACATTGAAACGGTTACATGACATTACATTACAATTAAAACATTACAGTAATAACATATACAACAACATATCATGAATTAACCGATCCAGACTACAGAAAGCATTTCCACTCCTCCTTTTGGACCACACATTTAAACTCCCTGAGAGGCACTAATAAGTCTGAATGTAGCAAACTTTGTAGACCATTCAATGCCTCTGGGGCACAGTAAGAAAAAGCATTTCCCTAATTCTATAGCAGCCCCGGGGGCTCAAGGTAGTAACCACCTAGCAGACCTCGTTCGATAACTGTTAGTGGTGGAACAGAAAAGACTACAGAGGTGACGGGGTAGTTTACCCAACATGCCTTTATAGCATTGCACTAGCACTAGTATTTGCTTACCCTGAATGTTTTGCCAGCTCCGTATCATTGACATTTCCGCATGGCCATTTCCCTACTGCTGCTGCATTGCCATGGCTACATCGTCCACTTAAGTATGACATAACAATAGCCGTGCTGTAATTCCGTACTTTAATTGTTCCAAAGAAAAAGAGGTCCTTGCAATAAGCCCAGGTGCAATAAACACTTAGTACCCAATAAATCTTACCAGAGATGAGTATGCAAGCAACGTCGACAAGAGGCACAGACTTCCCAATGAGTTGGATTATTATTATTATCATGATTATTATTATTGTTATTATTCATGGCCTGACAAAGGGTGCTTTGTGCTGAAATGTGTTGGCGTTTTTGTTTGCCTTTCTTTGTTTTACTACCTCAAGGGATATGCTAAAATATAAGGTTTTTTTTTATTTAATTCTTCATACTCCACCAACGGCTTTCAAAAGTAAGCCAGCTTTCACACCTTCATTCTGAATATTTTTTTTTCGTCACTCAGTTCAGTTATGTATTGCAATTAAATGAAAGGTTATTGTATTTTCATGGTTTCTGTTCTTTGATGACTTGGTCTAGACACACTTGTCGCAAATAGAATGGACAGGCTCAGTGGGGGGTGGCGTGGGGTGTGATGGAGGGTGGGTGGCTTTGGGAAGCGGGGGCCGGTCACAAAGTGTTTTCTGGACTCAGTTGGATAACCCCTGTCCCCCAGTCTCTATATATCACCCCAGCTATGGAGCATGTGTGCTTGTCTGCTCCTCTCTTACTCACACACACACACACGCATGCATGCACGCACGCACGCACGCACGCACGCACGCACGCACACACACACACACACACACACACACACACTAATAAGGAGCTCAGCCAGTTCCAGTGACAAACACTGTAACTACCAAAGACTTTTCACTAAAGCTAAGCCTCTTATCTCTGCTTTCTAGAGTATAACTTCAGGACCGCTTTCCGCCTCCTCAGCTCCTGTCTCTCAGCAATACTGAACCCCCCCCTCCGTTACCCCCCCCAAACATTTATTGTGAGCTGCTGATGGAGAATCAGCAAGGAGACACTCCTGGAGAGCGGCTGGAAGTTGCGAACACCTCCACATTGTCTGTGTTCAGAAAAGAAAGACAGGAAAAAAAAAAAAACAAACCAAACTAGGATGTTCTGAGTTTGTTTGAAGCTTGTCGGGAATAGGGATGGAGGGAGGGAGAGAGGGAAGGAGGGAGGGAGAGAGGGATGGGTGTTGAGGGGGGAGGAGGCGGGGGGACCCCAGCTGGGGAAGCTGTCACCAGACGGGACTCTGTGACGGAGGGGAGCATGCGGGCCGGTGGCTATAATTGGCCCCCACCTTGCTGCTGTCACATTCAAGCTCCCCACCATCCACTGTTTGTCCAAAGATGTGCTTGTTTCACAGTGATAACCTCAGCAGTTCCCAGACCGACTCAACCTGTGACCCACTTAATTAGTTCATACGTTTTCTCAGCTCCATTTTAAACCTCTGCCTTTCATGTGTTTAACTATGGGATTCCATTCTTTTTAAACACTTACGGAAAGTGCAGTGCTTAATTTGTCCAGCCTAAATACAAATGGATGGTGTAAGTAGATAAGTGGATAGTACATTATGTAGAGTTAGTTATGTTTTCACATGTCGTGTGATGGACCCACCTTTTTCCTTCCTACAAAACCCACCAGTTGGTCACAACCCACAGTTTGGGAACAGTTACCATACAAACAGGGGCTGTTTGGACTGTAATATTTGCTTTGTGAAGGGGGTATAAAGGGGAGGGGGTAAGCCTGGAACCTGATGCTGTAGCATTTAATTCAGGTGAGAACATTTCACAGTGGCTCCAACTCCAGAAGGCGCCCCCGGCTGCTTGTTCACCCCATTCCCCCCCCACTCACAACTCCCCCCCAACCCCCACCCCCCAACCCCCCAACCCCCCAATACACCTGACACACCAGAGGGAGCCGACCTAGAACATGGCACGGGTCGCTGCCGGCGATCGGCATCGATCGAGCTGAAATGGCCGCCCCCACCACCCCCTCGCATTGCGGAGCATGGGGACCGCGCCGCAAATGACATCGTGATGACAAACATTTCCACCTGTAATCCTGACGCCATTAGGTCACACACGGCTGACTCCCTCCGGCCTCCTCCGGAGAACGGCGGAATCGGAAGATAGAGTGGGAGATTGTGTGCAGTCTGGTCCCGCTCACAGCAGACCTGAATATTATGGGATATGGGGGATGTATTAAGAATGTATGGGTTTTTCCTCCCCAGTGGACCGCTTCATTACAACGTGTGTATGTGTGCTCAACACGCCTCCAGCCTACAGCCGTATTCCAACTGTTTTGTTTGCCATCTCGCAATCAAGCTAAATTTATCACTCCCCGTCCTTCTGCTGTGTGAATGTCATTCGTCTGATTGGCTCTTTACGTGCACTCTGCATTCCGAAAGGTGTTCTCCTCATTCCTCTCAGCCAGACATCCCCTACCCCACTCTTCATTTTGTCCTCCTCTCCTCTAAAAATCTGATCTCGCAGTCCGAGGAGTTTTTCATTCGCTCTGATCCGATACCCCATTTTCAATATAAACCCAGTGCCAAAAGCGTCCCTTTTTTTTCCCCTATCCTCCCGATCCTATCTCTCTAAATGTCTTCTGAAAGAAGAGCGAGGAGATCAGGCCTTGTCGGAATGAAATCTTTGGGTTCCTCCTCAGAGCAAACAGATTGAGAAATGCGTTATCGCAGCACAGAGGACCGTGGTCATGGGCAGCCAGTGTTTACCAGTCTATCTCCACACCCGGTCTCTAGCCTGCGATTTCGATCTCTCCTCTAGCATGTGTACGGCACATATATTGTAGGTGGAGAGCATCGAAAGATGCAGCAGTAGCATACAAACCGTGATTCAGGGCTACTTATGGTTAAATGTACATGGTAGACTTTTTTGTGGGGTTTTTGGTTTTTATGACAAGGTTGAGCCAGTCCTACAGGACTTGTTGTACCCTGCAGGATCTTGCAATATTTAAAAATATCAAATATTAGTAGTAAATTAAACTACTTTTGTTTTGTAGTATGAAGCTGTAAAAAATATACAGCCCCCTTTTTGACTTAGAGGCAATGCGATGTTTATTTGAACCTTGACTAATGTGAAAATAATAGCGACCATAAAAACAGCAAAGAGAATAGTAGGTGATGAAAAAATTTTGATGTTCTAATAACTTACAAACACTTACAATTATAGAGCTCAAATAACGCTTGTATGCCTGATGCTTGCTTAAACGTTACCAATTAGCACAGTTTTATTTGGGTATATAATTACCTTTTTAAAAGCATGGCAAATTGGTTGCTCATGAGCCTGCCGAAGGATGATGTTTTTGCCAAAAAAAGATGCCAATCTGTGTCTCAGATGTCTTCACTGGTTTGAGATTGGAGTTTTGGGATTTCAGAGACAGCCTGTGAGCAGTCGCACAGTCCAGGCTGTGATCAGCTGTGGTGACAAAATCTGGAGGGAGGAAGGAGAGCTGCAGGCAGACCCCCCCAAAAAAAAAAAAAAAAAAAAAAATCCTGCAAGCTTTTTAATTTTGCCTCATCCAAGAAAGACGCCAGCCTGTTTTTTTTTTTGTTTTGTGTTTTTGGGCTTGACTGAAAACAAAGTGGGATCACCTGCCGAGTGCCGTCCTGGCTAGACACAAGTCTGCCGTCGATACTCGGGGGCAGTCTGCGAAATCCCGCCCAAGGGGGCATTTCTCACCGAAATAACAAGGCCTCTCTAGTGATAGGAACCACAGGGGACGCAGAGAGAGAGAGAGAGAGAGAGAGAGAGAGAGAGAGAGAGAGAGAGAGAGAGAGAGAGAGAGAGAATAAACAGAGAATGAGGGAGTTTGTATGAGAGAGAGAGAGAGGGTAAGGTGGAGAGAGAGAGAGTGAGGGAGAAGAAATAGAGAGAGAGGGAGGGAGAGAGGGAGTGGGTATGTGAGAGAGAGAGAGAGAGAGAGAGACAGAAAGAGAGAGAGAGAGACTGCATCTCCAGTAGTACCTCTCAGCATTCCCTCTGAAGCCCCATTCAGCCCTCCACACAGGTGCAAGCTAAAAACAGGCTTCTGCAACAGGCGATGAGACAAAGAAATGGCGGAGGCGTGAACAATGGAGAAGGCTGGGGGGTATGTGGGGGTGGAAACATCTTGCATCTCGCCTCCAGCTCCTGGAGCCCCGGCCAGGCTTCCCGCTGTGCCAAGGGGTCCAGGGGCTGGCTCGTATCCCGCCCCCAACACACACACACACACACACCCTCATCCCTACCCACCTCTGTCTCTCCACCAGACCTGCAGAGGGGAGGGGAAAAAAGAAGGGGGGAAAAAGGCTCCTTCGTGAATAATTTATGGCACTCAAGCGCCCGGCCTTCCAGGGTGAAGCCAGGCAGAAAGAGGACAACACTGAGCCTTTTCCAGACAGTCACTCACGGTGGGGGGGGGCTGGGGGGTGTGGGCGAATAGAGAGGGGTAGGTAATTCTTTCTTTTCATTTTTTTTTTACCCCAGGCCAGCTAAATTTGGGTCACAAAAAGCTTTGAAAAAACCTAGGTGAGCCAGATATATCTGTGGGACCTGCCACCCCCCCCTCGCTGTCCCCCTGTTCCTTCCTGCTGCACTAAAGAGGAACCAAGGTCAGGCCTGACCCCCCGCTGGGTGAAGAAAAGGGCTCCTCTGTGCCCATGAATCAGAGCAGGGGTTTTAAAAACAGCCCTGCCATCGTCATCTTCCTCCTCCGCATACTGTCAGCTCCCCCCTTCTTTTTTTTTTACTGTTGACACTTGATACACAGGGCACCCTCTTTCCAATATTTACCCCTCACCAAAATTTTCTGCTTCCTCAAGTGGTGAAGGTGCACCAGTTCTTTGTTCTTAATTCTTTGCACAGAGAAAATAAATTTAGAGTGTTAAGACAGAGTGGGGGGGGGGGGAGGACCCAAATAGTGGGTGTGTGGGTGTGGAGGCTTTTGCTCCTTGCCTTTACTCTGGTTCACTCAGTTAATTGCCCGCATACAGTAATAAAGAAGTGGACAACTGCACCTTCTGAAAGTAGAACCACTATCATGTACCTGTCCCATCCATCCACTGTACCAGCTGATTCCAATTAGCGTAAGTCTACAGTAGAGGAGCTCATTAGTGAAGTCAGCTGGTTTAGTGCTTAGGTACAACAAATCCATCGCACCACCTCCACTTTCTGCGTTCTTCACCCTTGCACCAATGACAGGTCAATTTTAGATTACTACATCGCCGTGAAACACTTTATGTCCGGAAATAGGATCAAAACTCGCCTGCCATTTGTGAGCGTATCAGGAAATGAAGATGTAAGATCTGCAGCTAAAATGTAAGGTCTCGTGAAGGACTGGGCTTCTTGATCTGCGGTGGAAGTTGGAGTGAAATGCAGGGACAGAAACGGCCCTCCTTCCTCCTCTGCTGGTGTTTGATCATCCACTTAGGCATAAGGTGGAAAACCCCAGCTTTGGAGAGTAGAAGCACTACCATGTAATTGTTCCACCCATTTAACCCACAGTAGCTCCCTTGCCTGGCTAACGAGTCGTGCTAATTAGAATCAGCTGAATTAGTGAATGGGTAGAGCGCATGCATGGTGGTACTCCCACTTTCTGAAGCTGGGGTTTTCCACCTCTGGCCGAGGCCTGAGACGTCCAGCGATCTCCAGGCCTCACATGTGGAAGTATGTTGATGTATACACACAGTAAGTGATGGCTGCTCTGAGCCAATCTCCAGTTTAACCTGCCATCACAGGGTCTTAGCTCGGCCGTGTGGACTTCATGCAGGTTCATTATCTAGCATGATAATGCCTGAGCCCAAAATGAGATGTCGTCACGTTGGAGCTGCGCGGTCGCCGCTGTCTCCCCGGAGCTTTGTCGCCCCATCCGCCCCCGATACTGTGCTGACATTATCAAGGCTGGGGCTGAAACCCACATGAGACATGACTTTCATAAACACACAGCCACATAGAGACAGAAGGCGTATCAGGTCGGATAATGCTGCACTTTTAAAGGGCTTTTCAATTATTTCATCCTGTACATTTCTGGAAGTTCATTTTTGGCATGAGTAACTCCACACAGGATCTTAAATAGTAAACCTGTTGGAGTGAATATGTATAATTTTGAACTTTGTCTTCAGTTATGATTAAATATATAGGGTGAGTTATGTCACTGGGCTGTAATAGAATAATGCCACATTACAGAGGAGAACACAATGGCATAATCCTTAGCTTCTGTATCAGTCTTTCGGTGCTGTGCTTGATATATGTTTTATTGTATGAAAATGAGAATATTTCATAATGTAGCCCTGTTGGATGTTCTCACCAGCTGCTGGGAAAACATTTAACAGTCTGACTATTTCATATCAGACTTGGAGTTGGACATGGCCACTGTGCTTGTGTTTTTTTAATGATACAAAATGTGAGCAGCTGTTGCTGTGAGATGTGGTTGGAGATTACATTACTGGACTACTCACTGAAGGGGGAAACTCCGCTCCAAATTATTCAATTGCTTTTCTGAGTGCGACAACCGTCCATCTCATGCTACTTCATCTCTCGGTGGCAGGTGAGTGCTTCTCCCACTCCAAGTTCAGTGGAGCCCAGCTCTCATTCTTCCTCTCCATATCACCTGTGCTCAGTCATATCCCTTCCTTCATACATCTCCTTCTGCCCCACCTCCCACCTCCCACCTCCCACCCCACCACCCCCCTCCAGCCAAGTGGCTCCAGTACAAATGGCAGAAAGATCACTGTTCCATTCGTTCTGCGCGGCAGACGGGCGGAGCGTGAGGGCCATTAATATGGGGGTGTTGTCAAGGCTGGGGGTGGCGGTGGGGTGGGGGGGAGGGGGGTGTAAGGGGCTGGACTATCGCTCCGGGAGGGCGGGGCAGGCAGGGCTGTGGGAGGTGGCGCAGTAAGGGGGGAATATGGGGGGAAGGGGGCGGCAGGACAGAGAGAGAGCAGTGGAGTGAGTCCTCTTCAGTGAGACACTCAAAGCTTGTACAGAATCTGTTTCGAGCATCTTCTCCCCTTAGCAGCCAATCCAATGAGCACTCAATGCTAATGAGAAAAGGAAGAAGTACAGACCATTAATTTGCTGTATGTGTACCCCCATCTCCAGAATGTACCCTCCCCCCCATAGTATTCCATTACCAAAGGCCTTTTCGCCCCGGCAACAGCTGTGAGGCTGGGCTCCTTGCCATCCCTGTATTGATCGGCCCACACCCGCCTCCATTAGTGCCCCGGACTGCCCCCTGAAGGAAGCAGACAGTCTGCAGGGAGTGATCGCTCTGAATAAATTACCACACAGGCCCCCGCCAAAACGCTACAGCACACAGACACAGAGGGAGAGAGGAAGAGAGAGAGGGAGAGATAGAGGGAGAGATAGAGAGAGAGAGAGAGAGAGGGAGAGAGAGAAGAGCGACAGAGAGGGAGAGAGAGAAAGAGAGAGAGAGAGAAAGAGGGAGAGAGAGAGACAGAGAGGGAGAGATTGAGAGAGAGAGAGAGAGGAGAGAGAGAGAGACAGAGAGGAGAGAGAGAGAGAGAGACAGAGAGGGAGAGATTGAGAGAGAGAGAGAGAGAGAGAGAGACAGAGAGGGAGAGACTGAGAGAGAGAGGGAGAGAGGGAGAGAGAGAGAGACAGAGAGGGAGAGACTGAGAGAGAGAGACAGAGAGGGAGAGACAGAGAGAGAGAGAGAAAGAGAGAGAGAGGGAGAGAGAGAGTGATTAAAGGCACAACAGACCTTTCCACCCCTTCTCTGAGCCTCTGCCCCCCGGATACAGCTGGGGACTCTAAAGGGAGGTCCGAGACAACTTGCCACAAGATAAAAGCTACCAGAGCCAAAAGAAGACAAATTTAAAAAAGAGTCACAACCATGAGAAGTAGAGGGGCAAGGGAATGCAATGTGAAAGTAATGTCAGAGTAATGTGTTCAGCTACAGAAAGTGATAAGAGGTAGTGTGTCAGAGTAATGTATACTGTTGCAGGGAACTTTTACAGCAGCATTGCAAGGTTTACAGTAAAAGGTACAGTGCACAGCTGTGTGATTAAGTGCACAGTCAAAAGGTAAAGTGCACTGTCACAGGGTAAAGTGTACACTTACAAGATGAGAGTTTTTGTCGGCTTTCATACAGTGTATACAGTTTTAGTGTAGTCTACAGTTGAGATAAATGTAAAAGTTCCAAGGTAAAGTGTATTGTTTTGGGATATGGTTTACAGTTTGGGGTGAGGTACACAGTGCACTGTTTGAGAGTGAAGGGTGCTGTGAAGTGTAATGTGTACAGTCACAAGGTGAAGAGGGAAAGTGCACCATCACAGTGTAAAGTGTACAGTCACAATGCATGGTGAGAAAGTGCGCTGTCACAGTGTAAAGTGTACAATCACAATGTATCGTGAGAAAGTGCACCGTCACAGTGTAAAGTGTACAGTCACAATGTATGGTGAGAAAGTGCACTGTCACAGTGTAAAGTGTACAGTCACAATGTATAGTGAGAAAGTGCACCGTCACAGTGTAAAGTGTACAGTCACAATGTATGGTGAGAAAGTGCACCGTCACAGTGTAAAGTGTACAATCACAATGTATGGTGAGAAAGTGCACCGTCACAGTGTAAAGTGTACAGTCACAATGTATAGTGAGAAAGTGCACCGTCACAGTGTAAAGTGTACAGTCACAATGTATAGTGAGAAAGTGCACCGTCACAGTGTAAAGTGTACAGTCACAATGTATGGTGAGAAAGTGCACCGTCACAGTGTAAAGCATTCAGTCAGAATGTATAGTGGGATAGTGTACTTGCACTGAATAAAGTACACATTCAGAGTTAACTGTAAGGCACAGAGTAAACTGCGCATTCCTTCCAGCTGAATTCTGGGAAGATGCTCACCAGTGACCTCACTGCAGGAGGGGAAGGAGGGCATACAAATGTGCTCGACCCCCTGACCTGGTGGCAACATGAACATGGCTGATGCAATGGGGCTCCCTCCAAACCAGAGCCGGAGAGAAGGAGAAAGAGAGAGAGAGGCAAAGAGCGAGCTCATTAACATTTGATGGGTCTCTCTCTAGGATCTGATTGCATTTTTTTAAACTGGGCCTAATTACTGTGGCTATCGATTCAGATCGGCCCCTACTTATTACTGCTGCACGCTGAACTTCCCGGATAACGTCGAGCCGAAAATGAAAATGAATTCAGAGTAATTCACGCCCGTACCACCCATGCGTTTGTTTCTTATTTGTGTCATCAACAATGGCCTCTCACCAGCATGCGCGCACACACAATGGCGCATAATACCACGACAAAAGCCGACAAAGGGGGCGCGTGAAGCAATATGTTAAAGTTATTCAAATTAAAGAAGTTAATACCTTTGTGGAAATAAAAAAAAATGAGAATCCAGCTGGAGAAATCAGGATTAAAGGCTAAAGGGATAAAACCCCTGCCAGCTTTAATCTCATCTGATTTCTGTTGATGAATATGGCAGAAATTAACGCTCAACGGCAGAGTCGCATATAAATTGATGCTTTTAGTATGGCCGCCTTGCTTTCTTAATTCCATAGATAGGGATCGCTGTGTGGGTGCTCCAGAGACCAGCCTGAGTTTTAGGCTTTATTCTCCCTGAGACCGGTGCTGAATACTTTACTAATAGAGGCCAATGGATTTACACTCAGGAAAGAGGAACCATCACCCCCCCCCTTGCCCCCAGCCTCCACAAACACACACCCATAGTGTTGTTGCAACAACATGGTTACTGCAGCAACGTGGTTACATAAAAGTACGCCGATGCTGGTAGAACACAGCCAAGCACGCAGTAGCTAGGCAGGAGGAAAAAAAAATCACATGACAGATAAAAGGGGAAAAGGGCGCATTTTAAACGAGCAGAAGGTTAACCCCCTTGGAAGAAAACAAGCTGTTTTTAAAGGGAGCGGAGGACAGGAGAGTCACATGATGCTGAGGCGCTCTCTCAGTTCAAAGCCTCCCCAGTGTCGTCGCTGCCGCCGCCCCCCCGGAGACTGTTAGATGTGACTCCGACTGACATCACTGAAGCCACTAAAGAGCTAAACACTGCTATCTGCAAACTCCCGACCACCCCCACGCACCTCCCTCCCTGCTACCCAGCCCCATGCCCCTAAAACACCCCCACCTCCCGGTCAAACCACCATACTCTTTAGGCTGCTCAACGGTGCCTGCCAGGGGAAAGTCCTAGAAACTCCAGAAGATGAAATTGGTAATGGCGGCCATGTTTCAAGTGAGCTCACAGGACCTCTGTCTGTGTGATGTTATGAAGAATGAGCGATTCTTTTGAAGAGCCTCCTTTTTCTTGTGCGTTATGAAACTCTATCAAAAGGATTGTGAGTGTGTGTGCGTGTGTGTGTGTGAGTGTGTGTGTGTGTGTGTGTGGGGGGTACTGTTTGTGTGAGAAGCCTTTTGGGACTGGCAGTCTTATAGGAGAACTGCAGAGTTCATGGTAACTAAGATGCACAGTGGTGGGGGGGGGCGGGGGCGGGGCGTATGTGGGATAGAGAAGAAGGCTTCACACATCAAAACAGTCGCCCCCACCTCCACACTCCACATTCCCCAATGAAGGTTTCCTCGAAGACTGGTAATTGCGACACCCCCTCAACACCGTACTCCCCTACACACACACACACACACACACACACACACACACACACACACACACACACACAATCTATCCTGAATAATACAGTGCAGATGTCATCCCACTTATCAGCGTGTTCGCAGTGTGGCTGAGGAGTCTGACGCGGCTTTCATACACAGCAACCCTTCAGAATCAGACCCAGGGATCTGTCGGCCTGAGGCGATGGAATGTGACATCCCTCTGTCAAACCAATGGGTTTCGACATCCAGCAGGACGCTGTCTGACAGCGCCGTGCTTTGTAGGAGGAGTGAGAAAGGCAGAGAATGAGTTTCCTCTCTTTTATTCCCCCCCCAACCCCGATATGAGGGAAGAAGAGAAGTCTGGAAAGCATGTAATTCTCCTTTCTTTTTTTCTTCCACGGTGCAAAATGAGCATAATTGTACAGTAATGAGTCTTACAATAGTGTACGGTTTTCTATTACATAGCCGCTGCAGTGCTGAGGACGAGGCTTGGGGGGCTCCGTCTACGCCCCACTTGGTAAACAGTGGCAAACTTATTAAAATGCAATTACACAGGCGTTCGGGAGAACATAGCTTCTGGGATGTTTCCTCCCATTCTGAGCGTAATAGAAAGGCTCATTTCTCGGCTGTTTAATATCGGCGGATCGACCCAGCAGTCTACCTTACGATGCAGAGCCCTGGTGCTCCGGCAGCCGCCTGCAAGCACTTTATATCTCTACGTGTGGCACCATAGGCTGCTAGCACAACCGAATGCACAAGCGTTTGAAAGGGAGCGATGGAGTTTGTATGTATGGGTGCATAGTGCATGGGTGGTACATAGTGCACTAAAGGCTAAAGGCTATGTGATGATTCTACACTAGGCCGAAACCCGGAGGCGAAAATAGAGGAAAGATTATGGGGACGGTGAAGATTCTGGCAGAACGGGCAGGATCAAAAGGTGATCAGGTTACGGGCTTAAGGTGCTGGTGCCAGAGGCACCTGGCTCAAATCTGATCCTCCATTGATCCAGCAAGGTTGTGGTCCTTTTTTGAGGTTTTTTTTTTGTGTGTAGAAAACCTTAAAATGATCACATGATTTAAACATTTTCTTGATTTCGGTGATGTACTGTAGCCCCCAATCTGTGGAATCCATAAACTCCAATGGTCCTAATTTGTCATTCTGCTGACCTTCAAGGTATGCTGGTTTTGTTGTTATCCTGCACTTAAATGAACATTTGACCGAAATTGAGGCCCACTGCTAATTCTCTCAGCACTGGCTACTGTACAGAAGGAGCACAGATTTGAATGAGTCATGGTTATCAGAGACATGCTGCCAGGGTGCTCTCTACATAAGAGCATGGTCTGTGCGGCAGGTTTGATACATTCACTCAGCACTAAACTTGAATCCAGGGTTTGATTAAAAGAACATTTTTGACTTCACACAACACAGTTTATACCTCCATTCCCCAGTGCTGCGCTGCTGGCTCAGTGTATTTTCTTCTCTTCCTGGTTTGTACTTGCCAGCTGTGCCTGTAGGGGCACTTTTGTGCCTCTCCCACCCACTCAGCAAGCCCTGCAGCTGGAGTGTGGGCACTACTGTCTGTCGCACACTCGCCTGGAAGCCGCTGGCTGGGTTCCACACCGCAGCCTCAGAGCTCATACGGAGAGCTGGTGCTGGTGCCACTCAGAGGGTGGGGGTTGGGGGGGGGGGTTGGTCTCTTTCCGAGGATAACAGTTGAACCGTGATGTCCTTACCGTAGGGTTCCAGCATGCAGCCGTTGTAAATGCCTTCACCCACAGAGCCACTTGGGAGCGATCACAAAAGTTGTTTCTATGCAAATTTTCAGTTTCCTCCACAGTTGTCTCCATCTGTGACATTTTGTTCCATGTTTTTTTTCTACTCTGTGATTTACAGCACCATCTTATTATTTGTGTTTTTTTTTTGGCCAGACTTTTTCAAATCAACATAACCTCTTGTGACTAACACACATTATAACTCCCATATTTGAGCAACAACAAGGAGAACAACAAACACTTTTGTTTATATTCTACTTCTATTTGTTTGCCAGCACTGGTAGTCAGATACAGAAGTGACTGACAGTCCTACCAAGAACAAAACTTATATCAGATCAAATAAAATGTATTTGTATAGCACATTTCACAAAAGATTTGTCACAATTGCTTTACAGCTGACCCCAGCCTAAACCCTCTGAGAAGCAAGCCACCGGTCAACAGAGGCAATGAATAACCAATGGTGGAAAAGGAAGAAAACACTGAATGGAAGTCGACTCAAAATGGGGAATTATTAATAACCATCGGTTCAATCAGTCAATTTTCTTTGAGTCAGAAATGGGGATGATTATGAGAAAGGGGTGTAGGACCAGTGGGATGCTGGAGGTGGCGGTCCTTGTGTGAAATCATCAGACTGGGGGTCGGGGTTGGGGGGGGGTCAGACGCTAGGTTTATCAGTGCTTCCATGTGTTTGGGACATGGGGCAGGCTCCACACCGATGAAAGAGGGAGTCAAAAGCAGATGCAGGCAGTTAAAGAAGAACAGCAGATTTAGAAACAGGTGACCCTGTCAGGATCTTTGTGCGGTTGCATAACTATTAGGACAGTGATAGAGAATCCATGCAGTCGTGAGAGGAGAAAGAGAAGCAGACGCCTATCAAGAGCTCACCCATAAGAATGGGGGTCGCAGCTGTTGACAGGTGATAGTAAAGAAAGGTTATCACCCCACAAAACCCTATAGCTAAAAGCCTAACCAGCTCCGTGTCTAGACTATAACGGATTATGAGGCTGACTGTAAAGCTGCCTTTACAGGTCAGACATGGATATTAACAGTTCAGTTGGTGGTAGGTCGGGTCACAGTAGTGAGGCTGTGTAAGAACAAATATCTACCACATAAGTTCTTTGATATTCCAGGAACGATTAGCTATCCTGTGTCATTACACTTGTGGACAAGGTTGTTAAACCTTGTAAAAAATACAATGGGCACTAGTAGTATCTTTCACTGAATCAGAAACAGCCTGCTGTCACAATATCTTGAAGTACTGTTGGAGTGGATCCACTGAGAAAAGATTTCTGTGAGAAACATCTGGTCCCCTGGTCTAGCTGCCAGGGTAATGCAATGGACACATGGTGGACCCAGGGACTGGGCACAGGAATGCAGTTTACCCATCATGCAGTTCTTCTGATTCAGAGAGATGGAGGCACCTGCTTTCTCACCAACACTCCCAGCAGCTGGACATCAGCTCCCTCTGTCAGCTCTGCCGTGATGCACTTTGACGGCACGTCACAACTTTCTGGAATTATCCCCCCACCCCCAAACCCCCCGCTAACTGAGTCCCCAGAATCTGTGTGACATCTCAGCCCTTGAGGAGGAAGCCTGTGTAGCTGACCATGACAAGCAGAATGGTGTTTTTTTTTCTTTTGCTCTTGACAAGCATCTCGCTTTAAACATTTCGACATTCACTCTCATTCATTGACTTTTTTTTTTTGTGTGTGTGTTCTCTGTTCTGTGTTTGCTGGCCTTCAGAGTCTTCGGAACGAGGGATTTTCAAGGCGTTTGATTTGAACTGACTTTGATGGTCTAGTTCCCATTTGAAAGCTTTGAAAGTGTACAAGCCAATCGGACGTCTGGGCGGGTGGTCAACTGGGACAGTTGTTGCAGCCTGTGTTTGTCTACCTTGGCTGTTTACACAAACTCCAATGTGAGTTTCAATGTGCTATCTTCATTCTCAACCAGTCATGTGGCAAGCACAAGAGCCACCTATTCCAATTGCATTTTCTTCCCTGTTTTCCTTAAAAAGTCGGCAGTCAAGTTTGGACTGCTTGAAGAGATAAGCACTGTTTCGGCATGTAGCGATCAATTCTATCATTGCCTTATCTTTCTGATTACATGGATCTCTATTATTCTCCAGTTCGGAGCTGATAAAAGGACCCCAGTGACTTAATCGCCTGGAAAAACTGACGGGCAGCCAATTGCTACACTGGCTGCACTCTCTCTCCATGAGGAAAACCAGCACGTCAGCAATAGAGTGTATCTGAAAAGCTTCTCTGAGTGCAGAAACTGTATCTGAGCTTTATATCCCGGCCATGTTTGGGATCTCCCGCTGTGAAATTGAGTCGGCCAGAGCACAGCTCCACTGCGTTGGTCTGCTGGGGGCAAAATGTAATGAATGGTTACTGCAAGGAATAGCAACCTTTTTTTTTTGCTGGTTGTGCAGTCACGCACCCAAGAACTGCTCCTCTTTCCAGAGATGCATCTCTGTCTCAGAGAGAACTGCGTTTTTCCCAACCAGCCGCAAATAAAAAAAAGGAATTCAAAACTATATCGTTATGGAATCTACCATGAGCTAATTGGCACCCATTTTGGTCAGCTAAGGTCTTTAGATTTTTTTTTTTAACTTGGTGACCTCATGCAGGCTCCCTCTCCATCCTCTGCCCAACCCGATGATACCCAACCCCGGTGAATCCTCCGGCTCTTTGTCTTCATTCTTGGCTTGACAGTGACACATCACCCGGTCAACCACAGCTCGGGGGGGCCGGGGCGGGGGTGAGGGTGGGGGCGCGGGCGGGGGTGGTTGCAGAGTGGTATGCTGTAATCTAGATTCCATTCCACTCTTATTCCCTAAAATGTGAAAAGTCTCTCCTGGTTTCATGGCTGCTGAAATAGTAGACTTCCAGGCATTTGTGGGAAATTCCTCAGATGGAATGCTGTTTGTATGCTTTTGTACCGTCTCTAGGGTCTGTCATTTCGCTCTACTTTCTTTTCCTGATTAGCTACCGCCAGTTTGGATTCAATATTCAAAGCGGATGAACTGTGAACTGTATAGACTGCTTAATTGTATCTGTATTGTCTCTGACAGCTTTAGGAAGTATTTAAAGAAGCTTAAGGTGGCTGCAGTCAGTGAAGTTTTTTTGAAAAGGCAGGAAATTAGCGTGAATAGCTTTGAATTTCAGGTGAATTTTATAGCTAGCGTCTCGCCCTTTGGCCTTAAGTAAGATGCTTCAGCTGAGACATCTCAACAGGCAGCCTGCACCTCATGAATGTATTCCAAACACATATAAACCACTTGGCTGTGGATGTTGACCGCACTGACTGTAATGGGAGGCAAGGCCTGCACGCTACCCGTTTACCCGGCTCCGTGCGCTCAAAGGCCAGCCGCGGCCCTGGCCAGAAGACCCTCTGTGCCAATTTGCGGTGCTCCCACGGCTTGGCTTCTCTGTGATCTGTCAGCCGCTTACTGAAGCCTCTCAGTGACAGACAGGCCCCCGTTCCACTCGACCCACTCTCCTGTGGAAACTAAATTAAAAACGCCTCAACAGCAGACAACCGCCTCTCTCCCCTCTCTCCTCTACTGTCCTCGCTACACTTCATGATCGCGTCTTCCACCAGCCGGTCCTCTCTCTGCCTTTAATTCTCCTCATTTGGTTTAGCATGGGGGGCTAATCCCCCAGCGCAGCAACAGCGGATTTTCTTTTCTTTTCTTTTCTTTTTTTTTGGCTCTGAAAAATTCAATGTGTATGGCGCACTTCTGCAGATATGTGAAGCTGCATTTCGGTATCCGCTACATGAAACCAAAAGCTCCCCCCTTCCCCTGTAACCGGATTCACTGCGATTATACATGTGGTTGCACATGAGCCGAAACGTTTCATTGGCCCTGCATGAAAACTGTACGGAATATGTCATGCAGCGGTTGACTGGAACTGTAAAAAAAAAAAAAAATGTAAATTGACGGCACATTCATGGCAATGCATGCAAGCTGTCTAGGATCAAATCTGCATTAATGAAGCAGACATGGACCTGGTGACTCATTGCCCTGACTCAGAAGATAAGCGGATGGAAGTCAATGGTGTGCCTTTCCCATGGGTACGGCCCTGCGCTGATCCAGCCGGGTGGGGTTGCTCCACCCCCTCCTGTTACCCAATCCCAGACACCCTGTCAGGACTGTTATGGAGCTGTCGCTGCAGGTTACACACAAGGGCACCTGGGAGCTGCCTGCAGGGGGAAAGAATGCATTTCAATAACGTTAAGGTTTTTCAGCTTTTTCAGATCCAACACTTAACTCCCCCCCCCAAAAAAAAAACTCACAGATGAAAACATGAGTCAGACTCATGGCTGTTAAAATATGTCCACCGTGTCTCATTAGATGCTGCATGCATGTTTGTTCAGATAAATCTGTTTCAGAGGTGGCCTACGAGACAGCGGATGCCTGTCCTGGAGGGCCACAGTCCAGGAAAAGGGCACTGAAGACTCAATGCCCTCTACAAAAGACAGAAGAATAGTACTTGAGTTCAGGTGATATCGAGGGAAGACATATTTTGGCATTGCACAAATTAGCTTCATACAGGGTATGTCCTGGTATGTCCAGCCAAACATTTTCTCTTGGGTAATGTGCAAATGCTAATGGATATCTTCAAACCAAATAAATGAACAAATGCTTTTATTTCTGGTAAGGAAAGGGCACAAGGAAATGCACGGTGGTGAAGAACATATTGGATTAACACAAAAACAGATCAATACATCAAATATGAAAAACGTGCCTATCTCTCCCTATCTCACCCCCCATCAAAATAAATATCAATATTAAGTCAAAATAAATGTAAACATTTTATATGGAATGAAACCAAGTTAATGCATATTAATCTCATTTATATACGATAATAGCAAGTAAGTTATGGTATGTTTGAGAAACAGTTTCCATTTCTGGAATCACAAAACCAAACCAATGGTTAAATTTGTTCAGTAATGAAGTTATTCATTAAATCAAGTTCCAAGAAGAGCGATGAATCGGCGTCTTCCTGCTTAACAAGTGGTCACAAGATATCCCAAGTGATTCATACAAACTTTCTGAGAAGCCTTTTCTTGTGAAATTTGCTAAATACTATTTTTTTTGATTGATTCATAAGGGTGTGAGTTGCTAAATGGGACATAAAATACATTCTTTTTCATTGGGAAAGTACATAAGTCTTTATCCCACATTGTTCATACAAATGTACTTTTTACCTAAAGTTATGATAATTTGAACAACAGGTTTAAATATTAAATCCAGAAAATAGAGTTAATTACATCTGGACTAATCATTAGCGTGATATGTTTTCATTACACCATATAATGCAATTCAAGGCTATGTGAGTCATTTGAATCTCAATTAGCTCTCCTTTCCTTGAAGATTTATTTCTTTATTTTTTATTTTTGTGGGGGAGTTTCACAGAGATACATTAGTGTTATAATAGGGTACAACTGATCAAATTACACTGGGAATCAAATGCTTTAGCATCAGCATGCTAAATGCCAGCTGGTGGTTGTGATGTCATACAAGCAAAATAAATAAATAAATAATAAAGATAATATCTAATAATTCTCCTCACCCATGCAACCTTTAGTGAGGGTCTTCCATGCTGTCGATAACATTAATATGACAAGAACTGCTCAATACATAAAGCAGAGGTAAGCGTATCCGGTAGGCGATTCGTTCATTTTTAACAGGGAGCATGGCCAAATGGGAGTACCCCCTGCCCCCACACCACCAACCAACACACACATACACACACACGTGTAAAATGGGGATGGCAGGTTAACAAAGGGGATGCATTTTGGTCATTTTGCTAACAAGGGGGAGCAAAAGGGCATCCCCCCTCATACTGCTTCCTTAGCGTATCCATTGCTCCTTGCTACCTCTGGACATTCTCCAGCATGTACATTTCATCTAAAGCACTTCTGTATCTACAGTTCAAAAAAGTAAAACAACATGTCCGCCAATAAAGAAAGGAACTGATTCTCCATGTAATCCAGGGATTACAGCCCAGATCTGGGCATGAGAAATCACTGCTCTGCTCACCATTCACCTCCCACAGCTTTGCGTAGCCGTTCATTATGCATTAAACAACGTCACTTTACAACACCTGTTGATACACACAGCTAGACCAGACGCACATTGGATGTCCTCATTGTTTAAATAGCTTAACCACAGTTTATCTTTTCTGATCTTTGTTTCCATCCCGCGATGTTGATTGTGTGTATTTAACTGATCTGTTTCAGATGCTAAACTAATGTCTGGAGTAATATTTGTTGGGTAATTTAAAAAAATGTTTCTTGCTGTGTTGTGGTTCTTTTCGCCACATCTGCATACTGAGGTAAAGGGGAGCAGAAACACAGCTGTGAATTATTTTCTGAAGCTGATCTCCCCTCCTCAGTGTCTGACTCATGCCGGATAGACACAGCGCATCTGAATGAGCTGAACACCTTTACAAATGAAGAGGAAACTTTCACAGCTTTTAAGGTGAATGAGCATTTGCTAAACATGGGACATATTAGGGAACTTTTATGCATGAAACTTCTGCTGAATGTTTATAATTTAAGTTCAGTTTAACGAAATGTATTATTTGGATCTTAAATATATAATTGTGGGATATTATTACGTCTCAGACTTGACATTAAAATACATGAGTATTTTGGGCTTAAATGTGGGATAAATGCAAATATTTTGCTTAAATGTGTGAAAAATGAATGGTAAAAAAATATAAATTCCCATTTCATTCCATTCCCACTCAGCAGTCCATGTAAGTGTGATGTTCAAATGATTAATACTATAGTCTTCACAGTACATTCATGTGCACATATAAGGAACCAATGAAACCCTAAATGTGAATTGCATTGATGCAGTAAATCAGTATGGAGGCAGATAACAGAGTTATTAATAAGTTTGATTTTAAGGGGTACAATACATTTTCTTAGCTGGCTGCCACCAATAGAATCATGAGGTACCTGGTTTCTACCACTAAAATGTGCACTTCAGAGACCAAATTCTTCACCACAGGACTTGGTATTTTAAGAGTAGGTGGAAGGAGGCTTATCCAAATTATACAGGAGATAAATACAGCAGTGCTGCTATTTTTAAAAATGTATTCCAACATACTTGCGATTACAATTTGAGTGTAGAATGTCATAATGCCTCACCAGAAAAAAAAACCCTCTCTGTGCAAGTATTTCTAGGCACTGGATTTTAAAATGAGAACCCAGCAATGGCAATCTGTTTACCACATTTAAATCCAGCCGCACAGAGGTCCTCATTTCACAGTGATTCATGGGCTAATGGTGCAATCCTGCTTGCTTTGGAACACAGAGGAGCAGAGACTATTTTTATCAACATGTGTACATTTTCCAAAGCACTTTAATTATATGCAAATGTCAAAGTGAAGCATATATAGGTACACAGGATGGTATACATATTCAGGAGACACCAGTGGTCACAGGTGATGGAGATTTCATGAAGCTGAAAATGGGCTGAGCTATAATATGTATTTTGTTGGTGGCACACAGATCTGTCAAGATTTAGAGAAACAATTCAGTTAAAACCAATTTCTGTGGCAGTGTTTTTGAAACAAAATGAGATTTAACACATACTCTTGGTGTTAATGAGGTTTGGATTCAGTAGGTTTTGGAAGTGAGAATGCATGTTTGACGCTTTTGCATGACGAAGCCTGCGAGTCACGAGGCCATTGTCTGTTTCATTCCAGTGTTTGAGAGCTGTAAACTGTTGCATTTTCCCTGTGATCTCTTAGCTGCGGAAAACCTTGCCACAAGTTGAGTGGGGTGGGGGGTGAGGGGGGGTGATGAGTGGAAGTGGGTGTTTGAGTGTAAAACTGTAGACACTGTGTCCCTTGAGGGTCAGAACCCCTCTTGTGGTGGGTAGCAGGGCTGTTGGCAGGGCCTCCTACACTCTGCAGGGCCCTGCATGGCTGTGCCTTCAGCTCCCCCCACACTGCATGCCAGCTCTGCAGAGGTGACCAGGGTGAGAGCCAAACGTGGGAGTCATGGATCAGGCAGGGGAAAGAAGCTGGGGGGCGGGGGGGCCGGGGGGAGGGCACAGAGGACTGACACTTTGCCAATGATGCCCCCCTGCCCCCAGAGCCCCCCCTCTGGGCTTGTCTGCTCTAATGGAATCCAAGGTGACAAGTTCACATCCTCTTCCAGGGAGACCACTTTCCTGACCTACTTTTGCCTGCATTGCACCAGAAACATACACACTCACGCACTCACACACACATACATATACACATACATTTAGACACAAACATGCAGATACAAATGCACATTTCCTTGCCAGCACAGACACACATACATGCACACACACACACACACACACATGCGCGCATGCACACAGAGAGCAAAATTCAAGTACACACGGACATACACAGACAAACAAAATACACAAACAGCGTGTCTTTGTAGGCGTTAACCCCTCTTTGCCAAGTGAAGGGGTAGATGTACACCCCTCGCCACCTCCCTCTGCCATTTCTCAGAGTACCTCATCGTTGGGCACATTGCCGGGGGAGGTGGGGGGTTGGGGGGGGGACTGATGTGCTGCAAGTGGAGATCTTCCCTGCCAGATACCCAGCTGGTAGCATAAGAACCGAGTCCCAGATTCTCAGAAGTGAGTCAAATAACAACGACACTCTCAAAGGCAGGCAGTTAATAAAACACCTCCTATTGGCAGTTGCCTGCCAACACCGGACCGAAGCGGACGCCAGGGCTCAGTTTGTGGGGGCGTTATGTAAGCGTCCCGCGCTGAGCCCCAGACGCGGCTGTTTCTGGCTGGAAACACGCGGGATTAAGGTGGGAGAGACGGCAGCGGCGCGGCCTCACACGCGGTGCAGAGCAAGGGCAGCGCACCAGCTGGGCCTCGTAAATACACTGCGGGGGCTTTCTCTTCAGCTGCCGGGAAAAGCTGGAGCGAATATGGAGCCCCGTGCCCCGCGCCCCGCGCGTATCCACGCCCCCTCTTTCCTGGATGCTGAGAGGAAGGTGCACAGAGAGTGCAGAACGCCATGGCTACAAGCTGCACATGGGGGGGTGGCTTGAAATATTTAGTGCATGTGCTCTTGTGTATGAACATGTGCGCTGCATATGCTTGTGTGTGTGTGTGTGTGTGTGTTTGTGTATGTGTGTGCTCGTGTGTGTGTGTCTGGATACGTGTTCATGTGTGTGTGTCTGTATGTCTCTGGATATGGGTGTCTGTATGTGTGTGCGTGTGTGTTTACAAGTGTATCTGTCAGCATATGTGTGTGTGTGTGTCGGTATGTACATGTGTGCATGCATGTGTGTGCTTGTGGTGTGGGAGTGTGCAGACTGCTGTGCACATCGCTCTTTCAGGGCTCCTCGTACACACACACAGAAAGGGGCGGGGGCGGGGGAAGTGATTGACAGGTCCTGGATGTCTCGCTGCGTCCCCGGGGGCTGAGTCAGAGCGGTGGGCGAGGTGTGAGAACCTGCCGGGGGAGGAAAAGGGCTGATGGCCCTGAACTTCCCAGCATGCCGATCTCCGCCAGCTGGGACATGGGCGTACTTTTCAAACGACAACAATGGATATATTTTCCCCCAAAGCCCTCGTCTTATTCTTATGACAGAGGTGAACCTGTGAAAACTCCATGTAGGTGTCACAAGGTGTGGAGAGATATAAGCTGTTAGTCTTTGCTCTGAAAACAATACAGTAGATAGCCACCCAGCTAGCTTAAACCAAACCACAAGGGCAGTGTTTCTTTGCATTATGAGATGTAGTTTGGCAAAGCGTTGATGTTATTGTTTGAGTTTTAGGAGGAAGGTGTTGGTTGAATTGCAGATCATCATGACCAAGAATATCAACAAAAAAATTTGGCTCTGTCAAATAGAAATCTCATCACTCAGTTCAATTGTGTTTGGTGCTGCTAAAATAAAGACCAAAATAATGTTTTGAATAAACAAATCTTTTGCTGTAAAACATATTTGTCACTGTAGCTTCCAGAAATCATTTGTTTGTTATAGGTGTCATTCCTGGACATAGCACCACCTTTGCATAAATACTTTTTGATTTTTGGTCTAAACTATTTTTAATGACTTTTGGTCAACAAAGCTGACCAGGATATGTCCATAAAGAAAAAAAGACCTTGCAGTCAACCATGAATTAAATTTAACGGGACCGAGTGCCAAATGTTCGCCAAATTTCAAAACACATATAAAATATTCCTTGCCTTAAAAAGAACCTACACTCATAGAGAAACTGGAGATTGAGTGTTCCTCAAAATTCTCTTGAAGGTGAGAAAACTATCCCTATCTATCTGCGTTTTGTTTGAACTAGACTGCAGTTGTTAACCTAACAGAAACCACAAAACTTGCTTATTCTACAATTTCACCATGATGGGCTCATTGGAAGCCATTGAACTCTGTCATTGTTGTATTTTTATGTATGCTTGCAGAAAGTGCAATATTTTTTCCAGCACTGTTGCTTCTGTGCCCATTGCTACCACTTCCTGTACACCCATATGTATGAGGCTCAATACTTATCTCACCTAATGTTAGGTATCCTGTATCAGTCAGTGAGTCATTTCATTTTGCTCTATGGTTGCCAATAGCACTGGTTCCAAGACCCGCGCTTGCCACTGTTGTGTGTGCTCACTAAATCAAGCCCAGATATGAAATTCAATAACTGGCAGCGTTCTGAATGTCTGCTTCTGCACACAAGCAATCATCGCGCATTTTCTGCCCTAGTGCCTGCTGTCTGATCTAAGGGGCTTTATTATGTATCCCCCTATCAGCCGTGCACACACATACACGCACACACACACACACACATGCACACGCACATGCGCACACACACACAGACACACACATACACACAGACACACACACACACATATCCCACAGAAACACACACACACCCTCCCACACACACACAGACACACACACACATATCCCACAGAAAACACACACACGCTCCCACACACACACACACATACTCTCACACACAGACACACACACACACACACGCACAAAAGTGTATCTCCAGCCGCGGCTAATTAAAAGCGGGGTGGAATAGAAACACGCCCGCTGCCACATGTTAAGCAAACAAGGCTCAATGGCTCACATCCCACTGTTGAGCAAGGAGCTCAGGTGAGATCCCCGCCCTGTGCAATCTCTGAGCCTGGCTGCTCAATAGTGGGCTGGACCGCATGATGGGTACACACTAACAGCAGGACAGCATGTGTCATGGTGGATAGCGGAGACTAATCACCCATAAAAAAGCAAAAGGTTTTCCTTGTGATTGCAAAAAAAGTACAGATAAATTTAGAATATAAGGACATTTGATGACTCACTATTTACCTACAGTCTGTAGAGTACCCAGTTCTGCATCAAACCTGAACTTCAACACACCTAGGGCTGTTGCCTCATCTAAATGGCCTGGCAACCTGTGCCAAGTATTGATTGCTATTTGTGAAAAACAATTCTATCCCATATCAGTATGGTTACAATTCCACCCTCCAAGCCCTGATGCCAGTTTGATATGTGTATATTTATTAGAAAATGATGGGCATTTGGATTACTAAGGGAGAGTAAACGCTCAATCAGTTGTTTGGAGAAGAGAACTGATAACCTAATGGTGCTGTTTTCACAAAAGTACACCTAATGTCAGAATGCAGTTGCAACACAGAAACATTTACAAGTCAATGTTGCATTCCTCCCATGAATTCCCTGAAACCTGAGATCAACACCGCAACAGCCAACTGCTGCAGGTAGCATAAATTCCCGGAACAATGTCATGAAACTTTCATAATCAGGAACCGACGAGCTGGTTCCCAAAACAGGTTGCCAGTTAGGAGTCTCTAAGGGATGATCTCAGTGGTATATTCTGTAAGCGTTTGCATCTTGTTCTGCATGCATGCCTACAGTGGGGATACGGCTGACAATGGCAACCGTGACTCTCCCTACCCTGCGCAGAAGCTGGTAAACTGTGTTGCGTAAAGAAATAAGCACATTATTTGTATCAGTTGAACATCCCGTAATCTTACATATTACATGAGTATTCCTCCCATATGTTTGATCAGGCAAACAAATGCATTGTATAGTCTGTGTAATGACGTCCCTGTGGTGGGTACCTCCACCTGTTTCATTAATAAGCCATGCGAGGTTGTTTTTTGTTGTGGGGGGGGGGGGCGTTGAGAAACAGTCGAGCTGGCAACGCACTAACGATGCCGTCAACAGCAACTACACTTTGAAGCATCTCCCAGCAGTGTATGTTAGTAAACTGGAGAGGCGCTCCATCACTGTCAGGCGCCAAATTCACGGGGAAAGCCGGCTTCCTTGCAGTCGGAGTCGATCTTAAAAGCCTTTCCCCTGTCTGCCAGTCTCACACACTTTTGTTGACAGCGAAAAAACAACAACGTATTAGGGAGCCCTCTTCATCTTGCGAGGAAACAAAAGGTAATCTGTTGCTCAACTTCCTCGCTGCTTTCCTCTTGCGCTGCTCTGCGTTCAGGGGCGTGTTGTTTTGCGGTCTGCGGTGGGAATGTAGTCACAATGGGGTGTCTGAGGTGTTCTGGAATGGCCCTACAGGAGGTGCAACAAAAGGAAGTACAAATTTGAAACGAACGTTGGGGTGGGGATGGGGGGTTGCGGGGTTCAGGGCGTGAACAAGATTGCAGACATCTGTGGGCGTTGTGGTTACAGGTTACTGATTACAGGTGAGCACCGTAGCGGGGGTGTCTGCTGTGAGTCATATCACGCTCTTGTCAAAGTCTAGTCTTGCCAATGGTGGAATTTGCAGCAAGACAGTCTCAAGCACAGACATTAGTTTACAGCATTTCCCATCATCCTAAGCATTCAGGACACACTCAAAGTGACAGTGAGAAATGTAAACACGAATCCATGTGCTGAAAGACATTGGAAAAACAATTCAGGAAAACTGGACATTCTGGTTGAAAATTGGCCCTGAAATATTCAACATTTAACAAAAATTTTACAAATGAAATATTTACGCAATCAGTGAAAATATGAAGGAGTGGGTACGTGCTCTCTCAGTCTCGATGGGTAGAGGGCCTCTGGTCTACGCAAGGAAGGAAGAGAGCAATGCATCTGTCAAAAAGACTGACAATTTCTATAGCTGATGATCATTTTTTAATGTAAAAAAATGTATGATTACATTTTGTGGATACAAGGAGTAAAGGCAGTGGAGCAGCTGTGCCTCTCAGCTGCGGCAGGGACTTTGAGACTGTAAGCTGGTTTAATGCACCAGTTTTGGCCCTCTGGGTGCCTGGAAGTTCGTGAGCCGAGCATATTGTATCCTCTGACAGAATAGGCAATATATACATACTCTAAAAACAATGATAGATGCTTTTTAGATGATAAAACATAAATACTTATGTGGAAATGGCCATTAATAGTAATATAAGGTAGTTACGAGGTCCAGAACAAAGATATATAGGAGCAAGGTTAATGGGGCCAGCGGGAGATACTCCATTTGGACTTGTGTACAAGAGTCTGTTTACCACAGACAGAGGATCTCAGGAAAAAAAGCTAGGCAGCATTGAGGCAAAACTACTCACCTTTATCATGTCATATGTAGGTCAGGGTTAAATATATTGTTGAAATAAATAGGTTTACTTGACAAGTGTGGTGGAGAAAAAAAAAACAACTTTGTACTTAAGGATTAAGTGTGCAGCATGAGACCAGCAGAAAAGATGACAGAAGACCGGAGCGACTGAACGGGTGAGATTTGCGTCAGCCATGCTCCCATCTGCTGTTTTTGGCGCCCAGTCTTGTTTTTTAAACCGACAGAGGAGAAGGGAACAGCAAACAGAAGATTACAGAGAGTCAAGACGTGAGGAAACAAAAGCCAGGGGCTCAGATTTTTCACATCTGCTCCAAGGTGGGGGGTGGGGGGGGGGGTGAGAGCGGTCAAGCTGGGGCCTTTTGATGATGACGGAGAACAGGCTTGAGAAACCTCGAACCTCGTCCAGTTATGGAAAACAATGGCGCCACATGCCCCCCCCCACCGGAAAAACCAGGCCATGGTCACACCGGCATGGCATACTGGTGGGAGGAAAAGGACAGGCAAGGAATTGAGTGGGCACTACTGTAGGAGGGAGATAAATCTGACACTCAAACTTTTCAACTTCTTCATATGTCAGATTTATCTTCCCTGACTTCTTCTTTAAGTTTTTGTGAGTCGAGTCAAACTTTTTCCTCTCCTTAATGGAGGCTGCTGTGCTGCTGGCCATGCTGCCGTGGCATCAAAGGGAAGAGGAGCTGTTTGGAGCCGAACGTATTCACCGCCTTGCGAGCGTCGGGTGCTCCCGGGGTGAGCCGACCCTGGGGGATCCATCTCTACATCGTCTCTCCTCCCTTTTTACCGAGCAGCTAATCAGCATGACCTCGCCAACGGGCCCGCAAAACCCGCCGCCACAGAGAGGCACAAAAGAGCCGGGTTTCACGCTGGCGTCCATCATGGCCTTTCTCTTCTCAAACCTCCCCAGCACCCCCCCACACACACACACACACACACACACACACACACACACACTCACCCTTGCCGCCACCTCCACCCCCTGCCCTGCTCCTAAATACGGCATAGAGGCACGCCTGTGAACTAGCATGCACTTTGCTGTTTGAAGTCTGCCATCTTGGTGAAGGGAAAGAATGCGGCTTTTTTAGGAATCCGGGCTGTGCTTTTCATCCCGTGGAACGCTTCCGGAGGGGGTGCCTCAATTAGAGTGCAGCCACACTGGAGGGGTACAGACTCCCAGATGGATCTTGGGGAGCTTGGGATGCAGAGAGGGGTGTGTATTCCTTTTGGATAACAAGTGAAAGAGACCTTCAGAGGTCTTCATCCAGAGTTTTTCCTTCAGACCTCCATTCATTTGGGCCCGGAGGCTTTTTGATTAAGCTTGCTGCCAGCATGGCTCTACCCTGTGGCCAGCACCGCTGCAGAGAGGGCTGGATGTCTGCGGAGCTCCAGTCCGCTCGACCTCTGAGACACACGTCTGCCCTTGCTCATGACCTCAGGAGGAGAGATCTCCACACCCGCCGGCAACGCTCACCGCCGCCTCGCCACAAATACGCGCGGCGTGGCTTTACTGTTGCCACAGCGACAGGCTGATAGTGTTGAGGTATACACCGGTGTATGTCCTTTTGATATTTGGAGTGTTTTAAAGCACACTGTGATGCATTATTTATAAACCAGGGGAGATTGCGTTTTCAAGATTGCGTTTTCTCTCATTCACTCACTCACTCATTCTCTCATTCTCTTATATGCAGTGGATTTCTCCACTAACCCCTGATCCTGTGCTAAGGCGAATGCAAATGTATGTCACAATTTGCTTGTCAAATTTCAGAATGGGGGCTGACAGCTGGGTCTGACAGGTAATGCACCAACCTACCTTCCACCTAACGCTTCCCTGTGACAAAACTCCGCAGCATTACCTTCACTCCTTCTGTCACCCTGCCCTGTCTTTAGACATCAACGCGCCGTGTTTAGGTTGCCATGGAAACTACAAACACTTTCAGGCAGGGGCACAAAATTGTGGTTAAAGAGCCAGCGATCCAGGCTCTTCCGCCTGATGGAAAAATTGCAAAAAGCTGGAGAAAACATGGAGGGCAAAAAAAAAAACAAAACAAAGGTGGCCCCAACTGGGGGTGCGCAGGTTGCTGTAATCCTCACTTGAGCCTTGGCTGTACGGATTGCATGGATGCCGTGTGTAGAAGGGTGAGGATGGTCTTACGGGCTGGTGAGAGAAAGAGGGGGCGAAAAGATTATCACCACCGTCCCCGGACGTGGGACGCGGGACGTGGGATGCGGGAGCGTCCCCACGAAAAGCGCTTCCCTTTGTCTGTTCAGCCACTCGTGGACACTTCCATGGATTTTTCTAGAAAAGGGGCCTCACCGGTGATCTGCCTGCATCAAAGGTTATCTCCCTCAGGACTCTCAGGGGGGGAGAGGGGGCGGGAGGTTTGGGTGGGGAGGGGGCTTTGAGAGGAGAGGAGGAGGGTAGGGGGAGAGGGGAAAGGAGATTGAAATCCTGAGTAGGAAGCAGCGCTACCAAGGTAACAAATCTACCTTGGCTTTTATGAGACAAATTCCTCATGTTCTCCAACTACATTCCCTCTATATATATTTTACAGGATTTTATCTCTCAATTTTTTTTTGTTCAGTCGAGTGAGTTATGAGCCAGGTGTTGATTACAATCTAGGTGACAGGGTAATGGAGAGCACCAGTGGTCAGTGACAGAGACCAGCACACAGGAGCCGAACGCAGGCGCAGAGACCACCCAGGCCCATAAATCCTCTTTATGAGCACGACTTAATGAAACCGTTCTGCTTTTTACACCTTGTTTTCACCTCACCCCATGTATTTATTTCTTACAGGCGTGATCATACAGTCGAGCGGTTTTAGTTCCCATTTCCCCTCTCCTCCCTGAGTGGGCAGGCGAGGGCACACACGCTCTGCTGGGGGTGGACCGTCAACCAAAAGGTTACCCTTATCTCTCTGTGGCGGTTGACGTCTTTCACCTGTTTTGTGTTACCCTGCATTTCTGAGATTATTATTGGACATCCATGCAGAATAGTGTAGACTCCACACAGACATCTATCATTAATGATATGCATCGAGCTCCAGAGTTTAGTGTTTTATAAGTGAAATTATGTTGTGTGCATGTTCTGTGTGTGTGTGTGTGTGTGTGTGTGTGTGTGTGTGTGTGTGTGTGTGTGTGTGTGTGAATGAGAGAGACAGAGAGGGAGAGAAAAGGACAGACACAAAGGAAGAACAAGAGAGAAAAAGAGGTGAGAGGCGAAAAGAAGAGAAAGAGACAGAGTGAGAAAGAAAAAGGGAGAGAGAGAAAGCGACAGAGAGAGATAAATTACAGGACCTAGAAAGATAGGAGCTACGAAAGTGTGGGAGGTAAGGCAGAAGGAGAGGAAGAGGGAAAGAGGAGAGAGAGAGAGCGAGAAAGAGTGTGTGTGTGTGAGGGAGAGAAGAAGAGGAGAAGGAGATGATTTAAGGAATGAATGAAGAGAGGGAAAAGGCTGAGGAGAGGAAAAAGTGAAGGAAGGCGAGAGACAGACGAAAGAGTTAGACAGGGGGGCATGCAGTGAGGGGAGACATAGAAGACAAGGAGAGGGAGAGAAGATTTTAATTAGCTAGCAGTTGTCTCTGACATTTACCCTGGGGTGTAAAATAATGGTGTGAGCTGTTCTCCCTGTCTCCTCTCAAAAGGTTCTCCGTACTCTAATCTGGGGCCAAAGCATGGCTGGCAGGGGGTGTGGGGGTGGGGGAGTTCAGAGGATGGGGGTTTGGGGGTGGGGGGCAGCCAAAGCCCAGTGCTATTCTGATTGTGCTGGTGCTCTCTCATCATTTATTGCTACCTGTCGTCTTGAGCTCCTTCTGCCTCTGTGGGACGATGGTGGTAATAGTGCAAGTTGTGACAGTGGGTGGCATTAAAGCAAGTGTTAGTGGACATGTGTGTGTGTGTGTGTGTGTCTGTGTGATAGGAGGTATGTGTGTATGTGTGCGATAAGAGTGTGTGTGTGAAGAGTGTGTGTGTGAGGGAGAGAAGAAGAGGAGAAGGAGATGATTTAAGGAATGAATGAAGAGAGGGAAAAGGCTGAGGAGAGGAAAAAAGTGAAGGAAGGCGAGAGACAGACGAAAGAGTTAGACAGGGGGGCATGCAGTGAGGGGAGACATAGAAGACAAGGAGAGGGAGAGAAGATTTTAATTAGCTAGCAGTTGTCTCTGACATTTACCCTGGGGTGTAAAATAATGGTGTGAGCTGTTCTCCCTGTCTCCTCTCAAAAGGTTCTCCGTACTCTAATCTGGGGCCAAAGCATGGCTGGCAGGGGGTGTGGGGGGGGGGGGGAGTTCAGAGGATGGGGGTTTGGGGGTGGGGGGCAGCCAAAGCCCAGTGCTATTCTGATTGTGCTGGTGCTCTCTCATCATTTATTGCTACCTGTCGTCTTGAGCTCCTTCTGCCTCTGTGGGACGATGGTGGTAATAGTGCAAGTTGTGACAGTGGGTGGCATTAAAGCAAGTGTTAGTGGACATGTGTGTGTGTGTGTGTGTGTCTGTGTGATAGGAGGTATGTGTGTATGTGTGCGATAAGACTGTGTGTGTGTGAGCGTACATGTGAGCGTGTGTGTGTGTGTGTGTGTGTGTGTGTCTGTGTGATAGGAGGTATGTGTGTATGTGTGCGATAAGACTGTGTGTGTGTGAGCGTACATGTGAGCGTGTGTGTGTGTGTGTGTGTGTGTGTGTGAGGCTCTGCTGTGCTGACTGTAAGGATCTCTAAAACCCAGCTCTCCCTCTGAGGCCCTTAGAAACGGTTACCGGTTTCGACTAACCGGTGGGGGCTCCCTAGCTGCTCAGTATAGATGAGCACAATCCATCCTGAAACACACACACACACACACACACACACACACACACACACACACACACACACACACACACACACACACACACACACACACACACACACAACACACACACACACACACACACACCATTCACCCATCTACAGCTCTTCCTCAACCATTCCCACCAATTCATCAATACATAAAAGGAATCTATGGTGAGAATAATCTGGAAATATCCAAAGGTAAATGCAGAGCGTAACAGGGGTTCCACCAGGTTACACTGTTATAATACAGGTAATAATGCTGTAATACAGGTGGGGCAGTACTGGGGTGCAGTGGTTAAGGTGCAAAGCTTATAACCCAAATATCAAATGTTTACAATGTTAAACAAGTGAGAAAGTTGATTAGCTTGAATTCCATCTGCAAACATACAGCTGTATAAATTGGTAATGAATATGATTATTTAAATAAAGGCATCTGTTTAGCAGATATAATAAATAATTAAATGTCTGTATAATTATGTTCTTCTCTGCCTTCTGCTCTTTAAACTTTTATGTCTACCTCTATTCACTTTTTAATTGGCATATACATGTTTTGAAATGTGAGACTGAGCTCAGTGTGTGTGAGAGAGAGTGGGTGTGTGAGTGTGTATGTATGTATGAGACTGACAGAGAGAGTGGGCGTGAACATGTGTATATGTGTGTGTGAGCGAGTGGCAATGTGTGTATGTGTGTCTGTGAGAGAGAGAGAGACAGATATGCATTGTGTGTTTGCGTGTGTGTATTGTCATTGTGACTCTGTGTACGTATATGTGTGCATATGTGTGTGTGTGTTTGTATCTGACAGGAGGAGAGCAGATAGGGTGTCTCACTTTGCTGTTAGCCTGGGTTGAGCACTTCATCACAGCTACCGCCCCTTTGTGAACCCCAAAGCCCCCCCCCCACCTAACCCCCCCTTTCCACTCCGTCAGCCATCTGAGCCGAGCGCTGCCTGACAAGGTGCTGTCACAGCACATGGAGGTGGGTGGGGGGGCTGGGTTCGGCGGGGGTGTTGCAGAGCGCCTTCCTCTCCTCTGCCAGCTTTCGGAAGGGCTTGATACACGGCATCCGTCAATTCCA